>CM076583.1:770366165-770966165 GCA_034641835.2 Pinus albicaulis | reverse complement strand
AAAATCCAAGAAGTTTTTCGGATTTGATGACTTGCGAATGAGATCAATGAAGGTGGAGTTTATGGTCTCCGAGACCCTTTCGAATACAGATGACTTGCCAACCATGTTCAATAGATCCTGTCCCATTATACTAAAAAAGTGTAAAAAGAGTTCAACAATCCATCCATTTAGACTAGGGCACTTGTATTTTGCAAAGGACCTAAGAACCACCAAGATCTCATCAATAGAAACAAGTCTGCTCACATATGCATTCGATTCATCTGAGAACATATTAGGAAAAATATTAACCCCCATAACAGGTCATGAAAATTGAATCCATCCCTCATAGAGAAACAATTCTCAAATTATAATACAACCTCCCTTTGAATATCAGTTGTATTATAAACTCCCCCCCCCCCCCCGAAGCAGCATCCATATCCAAAATAGCATTAGTATTTATCGTCTAAGATCCAAAATGTTGAAAGAAGAAGGTATTCTAGTCACCCTCCTTTATCCAAATGCAATGTACTTTTAACCTCCAGGAAGGCTCTTGTAACTTTAATATGTGTATTTTCTTCTTTTCTAGGTCTTGCAAAAACTTCAACTAGGATGAGGATGGAGACATAGGGTCCAAATTACAACCAAGACTTTCCAGTTCGAGATCAATCTTAGCCAAATTCTCCCTCATTTTGTTATTTTTTCCACGATCCAAGGCTCATACTATATTTTTCAAACTCTTTAATTTTTGGAAAGTTTGGTCATCTCCGATTCAATATTAGAAACATCCACCGAATCCTAGGAGGTTTGAGTTAGATAGCTAAAGTCCTCCTCCTTAAGCCATGTTCTATTAAACTTAAAGGGAAGACCCCTCCACATGTCTTCCTCTCTCCAATGCAAAAATATGGGCAAGTGATCCGAAACTCTAGCCTATGAGATCCATGACCAAAAAATCTCAAAAAACTCCAAACGATTTTCATTAACAAAAAAAAATATCAAGTCTCTTCCCAATGTGGTATGAACCAAGGTGAATATTGCTCCAAGTAGGGCCAAGGGGAAAAGGGTGAATTCCCACCAAATTATTCTCCACAAACAAGTCCTTTAAAAAAGAGACCATGGTGTTTGTTCTACTACGGGAATCCCAAAATTCTCCCTCGGACAAGGTCACATTAAAATCCCCCGCAAAAATCAAGGTGCAAATCCTTAAAATACCACATTCCTCCATTCTTTTCCAAAAATCCTGACCGTCCCAATATGGGGAGTAGAGGTTGATGAAATGTAAACGAAAAATGAATGACCTTGTAAAAATAGATAATAAAATACCAACAAAAAATTTTAAAGACTTTAATATAACTCTTTTAGGGTCCTAAAGAACCACCAAGCCACCAGATAAACCACAAAAGTCTACAACAACAAGGTGCCAACTCAAACAGATAGACAAGAAATATGCATATGATTTATCACATAGAGACATGGTTTCCTAGATAAAGATATTAGAGGGGCAGGAAGAGTCAATAAGATGTCACAGAGATAATTTCTTTGAGGCATGCCCCAAACCTCTCAAATTAAGGGACATAATATTCATGAGGGATTCCCATCAGCGAGTGCATAATCTCTAAGGGCCTAAGAAGAAACAGTGGAAATGATAGGAACCTATCATAACTCATCATCCATATCAAAATCCAATGTCTTGGAAGGTGATTTACCCCAAAGGTTTTGGCTACCCCTACCTCCCTTCCTATGAACCGTAATGTTCATAGTATACCACAAGATAATGGAATAATTTAGGAGAGGATCATGCATCATCAAATTTTCAATTTGAAAGAGATGTTAAATCCATAGCTGGATTTAATATCAAGAAAATGATATCACTCCGAATAGATTTGTGAGGGGAGGAATAAAAATTTTGAAAACCATCCGAAGCAGGAGAATTAATATCAATAGATGCAAGGTTACTTTCAGGATTTACAACCCCCTTCAGAGAGAAACCAGGAAGTGAAATACCCCATATTCGAGGCTCATGGGGAGAATCAAGTGGAAGCATGCTTGGGTAGCAAGAAGGGTTACCAGAGCGAGATTTGAGAGAGGGTTTCATCAAGAAAAAAGTGTGATGTTCTGAGGGGGTTAGAACAGACCGAGAGGGATTTAGAATGGGTCGGGACACGACAGAGTCAAATCTAGAAGGCCGAGAAAGATAAAGCAACCTATCAAGTAGTTTATCTAGCGAGATAGGGGGATATGTAGAAGAGGGAGGTAGAAAAAAAAACATGAATTAACGAGGGGATCATCAAATACCGAAACATCAGAAGTACCTATTTGAACGCAATCCATATGAGCTTGATAATTACCGTGCGAGCGATGTCTATGTTCATATACTCCATGAGAAAAAATAGGATGAACACGGGTTTTGCAAGGGTAGTGCTCCATCAGATGTCTTGTATGGTGGAAAATTAAACACCTAAAAGGAATACCCCAATAATACATATGCTTCTTAACACTAATCAGACCTCATTCCAATACAATGTTAGCAGGAAGACCCCGAGAGAAATTTTATCCTACCAACAACCATTCAATCCGCTTGTCCTTGGCTCTGAAACAATTTGGATCCAAGTAAATAATATGGCCAATATCATTTCCAATATCCAAAAAATATTTCTTGGTCCAAAATTCTAGTGGGAATCTGAGATGATTTACCCAAATATATTCGTTTCATGGAGTCTCCATTAAAAGGTTGAAGCCCACATTACCACCGATGAATCGGTAATAAACTGCGACCAATAACCCACTACACATTAAAATGTGCTTTGAATCATCTTGGTTAAGGAAGTGGATGATGAACCAATGATTCATCAAAAGGAAAACCTTAGGAGAATAACCTATCATGTGAGTCCATTGTCTCTCAACCCATTCTTGCATTTTACACTTCGACATATCCGCAAATTCCCACCTACATACAAGAGCCCACTTGTGCAAACTAACAAGACAATCCCAAATAATGTCATGTTTGAAGTTGAGAAGTTTTTTTTCGAAGGTGGTATTCACTACTTTTACACATCTCTTCCTATTTCACCGACCACATGACTCACCGATATTTCGCTTGGTAGCATCAGAATGCATCACATATATGTTCATAGGCATGCCACCAGCCAATAAAATTTCACGCACATCAGGATGATACAAAGTCTTGATTGTCATGTGAGAGATTACATATGCCATATCAACGTAAAACATGGAATGAATGAGGGCCTCAGGTTCTGGAGAGGTCGAGCCCAAATCCCCCATCACCAACCAAGTCATACTACCCAAGACTACAATAAGAGGGTACATAAATTAAAACCAACTTTTTGCAACCAAAATTAGGTGTAGATCCAAAATGATAGTCCCAAATCTAGGTTCACCAGCCCCATAAATGGCCAAGGCTAATAAAAGCAGCCAAAATTCTGGACATATGGAATAAAAGTTGGAAAACCAAGAAAGAAAACCCCATCCACAATTAAAAATGGGAGTTTAACCTCAGATGCTCAAAGACTGGAGTTTCGTCACCCCCGAAATGTAAAGCGAAATAGAAACAAACAAAATATAGGTATGGTTGGAGAATAAATGTAATACCCATTATATAAGAAAAATAAGAGAACTCCCTAGATATCAAAGTGGACAAATGGAAAAAATTAATGATCACATCCCATCCACAATAAAAATCGAGAGTAGAATCCTTTGACAGTCAATGTCTGGAGTTATAATATTCCCTTTTATTGATATGGTCAAAGTGGACAGAATCTTCCCATGGTAATATCCCATGGTATTTTCCTTCGCTTTTTAAGGGAAAACAATAAAATAAGGCTTCTAGAGAGTCCATCAAGCCTATAGAAGGGGATAGGAGCCAGATTGTGGGATCGTCCAAAGTTGTCAATAAATCTTGCTTTTGTTGAGAACTTGGCGAGACCAGTTCTAGTTTGATCCCAGGGACGAAAACCCTGCTGGTGTAATCTATCTGGTGGATCCATTCATGGTCCATGATCATGCTTTAGTATATTGTTTTCTCTTTGATGAGACTTTGTGCATGCCATTGCAAGGGATCCGATATTTTTATATGGGCATGTACTATTTTATTTAGTTAATAATATAAATAAAAGGCTACACTTTTTTTATTTGATCCCTTGTGTTCTAGGTTTCACTTCTTAACATTTCAATTAGAACACTGTAATTGTCCAGATCTATTGAATTTTTAGTTGTTTGAGATCTTATAGTAGAATCAAAGTTGTGCATCCTACTAGCCTGAGGGTTTTATGCAAGGAACTTTGGTGGGATTTATTCTCACCCTAACCAACATCCCCATATTCGGTCATATTTGATATCAGCCTAGTTGGTATCTTATGTTTTTATTCATGCAGGTGAACCATTAGATCTGGGTTTTTTACGAGGCCTGACCATTAATATTCCCATTTCGCGATATGGTCAAAGTGGATGAAATTTGGCCATGGTATTTATCATGGTATTTTCCCATGGTATCATCCCATGGTATTTTCCTTCACTTTTCAAGGGAAAAAATAAAATAAGGCTTCTAGAGAGTCCATTAAGGCTATAAAATGGGATAGGAGCTAGGCAGTGGGATCATCCTGAGTTTTCAATCTATCTTGTCTTTGTTGAGAACTTGCCAAGGCCAGTTCTAGTTTGATCCCAGGGGAGAAATACCATGGGTGTAATCTATCTGGTGGATCCATCCAGGGTCCACGATTTTGCTTTAATATTTTGTTCTCTCTTTGATGAGCAGTCATGCATACCATTGTAAGGGTTCTGATATTTTTATATGGGCATGTACTATTTTCTTCAGTTAATAATATAAATAAAAGGTTGCATTTTTTTTCTTTGATCCCTTGTGTTCTATGTTTCCCTTCTTAACATTTCAATTAAAACACTGAAGTGTTCCAGATCTATTAATTTTTTAGTTGTTTTGGATTTTATAGTGCTATTAGAGTTGTGCATCCTTCTAGCTTGTGAGTTTTATGCAAGGAACTTCAATGAGATTTATTCTCATCCTAACCAACATTCCCATATTTGATGGTATTTGATATCACCCTAATTGGTATCTTATGTTTTGATTCATGTAGGTGAACCATTAGATCTGGGTTGTTTACGAGGTCTGATTGTTAAGAGGTTGAGATATAAGAATCCATGAAGAAACTATTGAGCTTTTGAAGGAAGGTCTCTTAAGTATCAAATTGTTAACAGACTTCAATCAAATCCTTGTTGCTAGGATTTTTCATAAAATGAAGGCCATACAGCCCCACACGTCTTGGAGCCGAGGATACATCTAAAAGTCATAATCCGTCGACCAAGAGTGCGAATATTTGGGGCCCATATTCGACACACTGGGCAAGTAGCTAGTTATGTATGATCATAAGAGCGGTGGTGCCATTTAGCCAAAGAACCATTCACATGTTTATAGTACCTGGTCGTATATATTATAGTAGGGTCAGGCTATAGCTGAGAGCTTTACAAGTGTGTTTATCATTTGCACGGGAAAACATTTAAAATGTAGCGAAATTTCTTATGATCTGCATCTTTTTTGTTTGGCACAGGAATATCTAAAAGGAATACGAAATCCTCATAGAATCTTCGTTTTGGGACCATATCAGCTAATTGAAGAGGCATCGAAGTTTATTCTCTCATTTTTTCCAGAAAATACTTGTTTCTTACCAGTAGTGGAATTTTGAAACATCTCTTTCTACGCTCTTGAGACAGGACCAAAATTCTGTGTTTATTAAGTAAAGTTTGCTGCACTTAAGGACAACCTCGCAAGGCATCTATAATGGAAGATTTGTTTCTTTAAATTTTGAACGATCATGTGCCATTGTATGGGCATTCTATAGCATTAGTTATGGGCATTCTATAGCATTAGTTCATCCTTTTGGAGAAAGGAGAGTATACCTAGGGTTTTGGAAGCCCTTGTTCCGAGGCTATTATTTTAGACAGACGCAAAACCTAGAAACCAATTAGGATCATTATAATGAAGAGAAAAATATTGGATGCTGGATATGTATTGATACCACTTTAGAGTTGAACGAATCATCAAAAGGAAACCATAGCTGAAGTAGAATAGTGTACGAGATCTTGAATAAATCTGTAGTAGATCTACATAGGCCCAAAATTTCGGTTAAAGAAATTTAACCCCGCTCGAGGAAGGCTGAGGATCATGTGGATTTTGAATTTTTGCATATCTAATCCTGAAAAGTGAAATAGTTGGGTGGAATTTGCGAAGAAAAGTGTTGCAAAGATGGTTTTAAGTATGTTAAATGGTTAATAAATGAGGATGAAAAATTTTGTCACTGAGAGGGCTGAATTCCAAGTTTGAAGTAGAGGTTAAGTAAGCCAAATTAAGGCAGGTTGAAATTATTATTTTTCTATATTCCAAAGGGTTATGTCAATTGCTCCTGAAGCTAAGATAAAGAGGTTGGGTTGGATTTTATAATTCCCTTGCTTAACCAAACATACTATGGTTCATTCCCATAATTTGTGCAACAAAATAGGATCAATCTCAAGCAAATCAATTGCCTTGAAGTTATTTTCAATTAGATGAAAAGGAGGCTGAATTATCTTATGTTTGGAAATGAAGGGTTGATTTCGTTCAGTAATGGACAGAGCGAATTTAGAAATAAGAAGGGAAAAATACTCTCCAAATTTAGTCACCATATCCTACTTTATATCTGTCAATTTCTCGCTGTTTCATCTTCTTCCAAGCAGAGGTTGAGTATATGACTTTCACAAGTTAATTCTTACTAGTAGAATAATTATGAAGTTTAATCTTGTGTTGGATAGAAGTATCTATTAATTCCTTAGCATACAAGAGTTGTAGAATTTATTCATTAGAAGTTAAGATAATTATGTTTAAGGAGGAGGAGTTAATTTTGTTAAGGAGGAGGAGTTAGGATGTTTGGAATAATTTACAGGTGTTGTTCCAAGTCATTATTTCATCATCAATATATGAATCAAGCCTGAGGTTTATGTCCATGGTCTGCACTTGAAGTGCCTAGTTCAAACAAATAATGAAGTACCTAGTTCAAATAAATAATAATATTAACATCAGGCAAACATCCTATACCAAGATTGGGGAGGAAAAAAAAGAAAAGGAGGATTATAATAAGGATAGTGGGAGTAACTGTAACACCCTCATCCCACATCTACCCAAGTAACTGGTCAACCGGGGTAAACATATGACGAAGAGTTACTATGATATGATTCAACCTCCTAGGTGACCTTAAGGAAGTGGAACCGACGGAAACACACCAAACATACCTTCCACATCAACAACAAAAATCCCAAGAGCCATGCCAACAACTTAGGCATCCAACCCCTGGGTCCCAATGAGGTTTTAGGCTTTCAAACCCTGAATGCTCCCACAATATAGGCATGGGTGCGTCTAGGAAGCTCTGGATGCTCCCACATCATATGCATCCATGCATCCAGGGATTTTTTCCCACAAACTTAGCCAGCGTCCCTGATATTTGAGCCACTTTTTCAGGCCCAGAGCTCAGGTTATTGCCCCAAACTCAATGACAATTTCATAAATGAAATTTAACAATGAAACAATGATGCACAAAAAAACATTCAAACAAGGACTTGAATGGAACTCTACTAGCCATGACAGGAATTTCGTTAAACATGTAACACATATGTAATCTACAGTTTTAAATAACATATCCAAGCATAGGGGTCTCATACTTATCTAAGAATAGTTAAGAAGCATTGTTGCTACATCACATTAACTACATTATAGTCTATTTAAGCATAGATACATTGTTCATTCAATTACGAATTGAAACATGATGAGAGCCATACTTCATCACCATCATAAAAATTAGTCATAACCATCATATAAGCAAGAGAAATGACAAGCACATAACAACCATATAAGCCATATAATAAAAAGCATAATTACCCATCAATACAAGGAAAAAAAGAGCTCTTATTCCATAAGAAAAATGAAACCATGTATGAGACTTCCACGTTCCACCCGACCATAGACATGCCTGAACCAAATCTTTCTTTAGCCAGTCACCCCATGCCATATTCCAAGCATGAATGTGGGATCTTATTGAGACTCAACAAGATGATGATCCTAGTGAAAATTAAGCACCTACACTAGGTGGGACCCACAGGCTATTTTTAGGTGTATGTCTATTTTTAGAATGTTGAGAAAATTCTATTTATAGCGAGAGTCTATTTATAGATGGTTGAGAAAATTATATTTATAGATGAGATTCTATTTTTAGATGCATGAGAGAAGTCTATTTATAGATCGCATGTCTAAAAATAGAATGCATGTCAATTATTATTAGCCCTTAATAATAATTAGACAATAAATAATAATATATTCTCTTGAAGCACTTGATTTCAATTAACTGATGTGGCAAACCAATTGAATGCAGGAATTTCGAGTTCTAAGGTTGGTTGGTGGGACATGCAAGTGGACTTAGTTGTAATTGAGTGATTCGAAGCTGTAACAGAGTTGGATGTTTAGTTATGTGAGTTGTAAATTAGTTTAATGCAGTTAAGTGAGTTAAACTCAGTTGTGCTAGTTGTAATTGGTTGTAACTAAAGATACACTAGTGAGAGATCAGTGAATTAATTATTTAATTAATTCACAAGCAGTGGTCTCACATGAAACTGAATAAATACTACTGTTAACTACATGCATGTCAGATCCAATGGAGACCCAGTTGAGAGGTAGGTGAAAGAGACAGTTTGACTATCAGTTGTGACATTAGTGGGTGCTCAGTTGCAACCACAGACACATTGGAGATGCCAATGAGGATTGCGTAGTCAAGACAAGACAAGATCAAATTCATTCAGATATTGTGATCAACAGGGATTGCGAAGTGGAGGCAGGCTGTCAGGAGGCAGTAAATTGGCGCATGTTTATGCCAATTTTTGTATAACAGTGTGAGATGATTGTATATTGTACTGAGAGCTCTTGGATTAGATTTTGGTATGATATTGTTTCATGATCCATGATATATACATAATACATGATAGTGGGGTTTTTAGCTTTATGCTTTCCCGGTAAACAAATCTGTGTTATGTGTGATTGATCTTTCTTCATTTGTTTGCAATTGGCGATTAATCCGCAGAGATTTAAGTAGAAGGTTTATGTATTTAACAGTGGCATATAATTGTTAGATCAGGAGAATCTAGGCACTACATAATTGTATTAAAATTTCTACATGGGATCAGAGCAAAGAATATTGAAAAATTGAAGCAGTAGATGAGTTTGTTGGTGGAAATAATTTGAATTTGCTGCAAGAATTTCTTGGTGCAACAGTTGAGTAAACATCAAAATGGATTTCAATGGTTTGCGACTAGAGTATGCACTCGAGGGAAGATTGAACTACATTGCATGGAAGGACGGGATGGAGGCGGTGCTTGAAGATAATGACTTGAAGGAGTTCATTGACAACGATGTTCCTAAGCCCACTTCGATAATGCTGCATTACTTGATGCATGGCAAAAGAAAGTAGCGAAGACAAGAAGAATTTTGTTGGAAGGTGTGAGAGACCATATTGTCTCAAGACTTCATGGGAAAGCCACTCCATTTGCTATGTGTAAGGCTTTGACAGATATTTTCCAAAGCAACAACGACCATAGGAAATTGGCGCTGAAGGATAAACCCAGAAAGATCAAAATGGAGAAGGGCGACAATATTCCTAAGTATCTCACAAATTTTTTTCAATGTCAGGATGAGCTGGGGAGTGTGGGAATCATGGTTGCTGATGATAATTTGGTAAGCTTGGCTCTCTTGGGACTTCCTAAGAGTTGGAATAGTTATCAAGACTCTGTCAACGGATGGGAAAAACTTTCGGATTGGGAACAACTATGGTTGGATCTAGTGCAGGAGGAGTTCAGCCGGAGGAACACCAGAGATGGCTCTTCATCAAAGCAAGATGATGAAGATGATTGTGCTTTGGATGCCAAGGCAAGGAAAGGGAAGGGGAAGAAATTCCACTCAAAATCCAAGGCTAAAGGAAAGAAGCTGGATTTGTCCAAAGTGAAGTGTTTTCACTGTCACGAACATGGGCATCCCACCACTAACTGCCCCCAGAAAAAGAAGAACAAGAAGTTTGCTAGAGTTGCAGCTGGTGAGCCCCTTGCCTCACAATTTGAACTTGATTTCTCCTTGATTGCATGCCTGGTTTCAAGCACAATGGGATCGGTGTGGTATCTTGATAGTAGTGCTTCCTTCCACATGACAAGAGATAAGGAGCTTTTCAGTTACTTGGAGGAGAAATATCTCCAAATGCATATAGAGATGGGCGATTGAGGTAAACCATTTCTTTTGAAATATTTTATGCATGTTCCAGGTCTGAAGAAAAACTTGGTCTTCGTCGTGATGTTGGAGGACAGAGGCTATTGTAGAAATTTATTAATACTGATGTATTACTAGATTCTCCTGATCTAACAATATTTATCTTCTTGCTAAATACAAAATCCTTCCATTTAATTATTGTGGAAATTAAATTGCTATTTGCAAACACATGTGAAGAAAATAAATCACACATAAACACAGTTGTTTAATGGGAAAGCTTAAAGCTAAAAGCCCCAACTATCATATATTATGTATATCAATGGATCATGTAATAATCTCATACAAAGCTTAGTACATCAAGCTCTCAGTACAATCAACAATCATTACACACTGTCATGCAAAAATTTGCATATCTATGCATCAATTTCTTGCCTCCTAACAGCTTGTCTCCACTGCGCAATACCTGCTAAAGAAGACCCCTGAATGAATTCGAATTGGCCTTGCCTTGACTGCAAAATCCTCATTGGCATCTCCAATGTGAGTCAAATGCTTTGAATGCATCACTATAGTCACAACATATAGTCCATCTCACCCTTTCACCTATCTCTCCACTGGGTCTCCACTGGAACTGACATACAAGTAGTTAACTGTTGTATCTGTTCAGTTGTTAGTGAGTTATTAGTTGTGAATTAATTAACTAATTAATTCACTAAACTCTCACTAGTGTATCTTTTAGTTAGACTAGATACAACTAGCTCAACTGAGTTTAACTCACTTAACTGAGTTTAACTAAATAAGAACTCCCATAACTACTCTTCCAACTCTATCATAACTTTGCCACTTCAGTTCTAACTGAGTCCTCCATGCATGAGTCACCAACCACCCTAGGAATTGCGTAATTATTTCAGCCCATTGATTTGCCAAATCTGTTCACTGAAATAAAGTGCTCCAAGAGAATAAGTTGATATTTATTGTCGGATTATTATTAAGGGCTAATAATAATCGACATGCATCTATTTTTAGATTGACGATATATAAATAGACTTCGCTCAATATTCTAAAAATAAAATTTAATCTTATTTTCACATTTGACCAACCATCTACAAATAGCATCTTGCAACTTATAGAATATGCTCACCATGTCTAAAAATATACATACACCTAAAAATAGCCTGCGGGCCCCACTTAGTGAAGGTGCTTACTTTTCACTAAGCTCATCATCTTTTTGAATCTCAACACTCCCTCTCAATGAGATAGGGATTATCCTTCACCCCGATCCTGCCTCTATGGGATTCAAATTTTCTCCTGCTGAGCGCCATCGTCAGAATATCTGCATCCTGATTTTCTGTAGGAATGTACTGAAGCAACATGATCTTTCGCTACACAGAATCTATTATATGATGATACCGGATAGCAATATGTTTAGATCTATCATGAAACATAGGATTAATCGAGAGTTTAATACAACTCTGATTATCACAATGTATCACTATAGGATCTAGATGAGAATAAAAAAACCGACCAGGATCTTCCTCATCCACATAGCCTCACATGCAGCTTGACTTGCTGCCATGTATTTTGCTTCCACTGAAATGAGTGCCACGGATCTTTGTTTCCTGCTATCCTAAGAATCTGTTGTAGATCCGATACTGAAAACCCCTCCTGATGTGCTCTTTCTATCTGTTGGGTTGCCTGCCCAATCTGCATCTATGAAGCCATGTAACTTCACCTCATCCGTTTGTCTGTACCATAATCCATACTCAGATGTGCCCCTGAGATACCTCAGGACATGCTTGTCTACCTTCCAAAAGAGCTTGGTAGGCTTAACCATTGCTTGACTAAGCTGGTTCACCACATAGCATATGTATGGTCTTGTATTAAATAAGTACATGAGCAAACCCACCAACTGTTGATAGACAGTGGCATCCACTACCTCTGTCGATGTAGCATCCTCTTTCCTCCAATTTTCTGGAAGAGGAGTATACATGGGCTTGTAGTCCTCCATGTGAAACTTACCAAGTATCTCCTGAGCATACTTTCCTTGAGACACAAACAGTTCACCTTCTCGCTACCACATTTTCAATCCAAGGAAATAATGAATGAGGCCCAAATCCTTCATCTCAAACTCATTTGTAAGATCTGCCTTGCATGACTGTATCAACTGCTCATCACCCGTTAGTATTAAATCATAAACATAAAGAACAATGGTTAAAATCTTACCCTCCACCACAATTTGGTACAAGTTTGCATCCGCCTCACTCTTGGGGAAGCCAAGTCTAGTGAAATAGTTGTCGATCTGTGTGTACCAAGCACGTGGTGCTTGCTTCAGCCCATACAACGCTATTTTGAGTCTGTACACATGCGAATCGCTGCTGAAGATCTCAAATCCTTCAGGCTTCTCAATGTGCACCTCTTCCTCAATGATACCATTAAGGAACACAGTCTTCACATCCATCTGATGAATGTGCCAACCCATCTGCGCTGAGAGAGCAAGGACGGTACTTATGGAAGAATATCGTGCAACGTGCAAAGTTTTATTCATAATCAATCCCATCTATCTGTGAGAAGCCTCGGTCAAAAAATATTTCCTTATACTTCTCAACACTCCCATCAGTAGCTTTCTTTACCTTGTAAATTCATCTTGAACCTACCACTGATTTACCCACCAGCCTTGGAACAATCTCCCAAGCACTGTTTCTGACAATGGAGTCATACTCCTCCACCATGGCATCTACCCATGTGGGCTCCTGCGCTACTTCTTCAAAAGAATATGGCTCTGTCATGACACACTTGCTCATAAGAGCCATGTATCTAGTAAATCAGTTAGGTGACTATCTCTGTCTTTGTTGTGATGTAGGGAATCTTACATTTTGTGCCGCATCAAGTTTCAGTCTCTCAGCTTATATGGTACAATTTCTGCCAGTTCTGAAGTTTGGCTCTGCATGAGTGGAATCCTCCACTCCATGAACTTCCTCCTATGGTTGATCCACATCTAGAGGCTCATCTTTCAGAACAGGCAGTTCCTCCTCTGCATACAAGTCTTGCTCCCTCTCAAGCATAGCTCGTGCAGCACCCACGATCGTTCTGTTCTTCCTCTCTGCGACCCCATTCTGCTTTGGGTTATGAGGCGCTTTGAGTTCTCTTCGAATTCCTTCTTTGAGACAAAAGTATTTGTATTCGTTCGAGATATATTCACCACCATTATCGCTTCGCAGAGCCTTCAATTGCTTCCCTGACTCCTTCTACACCAATGCTTTAAACTCACATAACTTTGAGAATGTTTCTCTTTTCTTCTGCATGAAGAAGATCCAACATCTACGAGAATAGTCATCAACAAATATAACATAATACCTATGTTTTTCTATTGAAGCAACCGAGAAAGGTCCACACACGTCTGTGTGAATTTTCTCTAGGATCACCGAAGCACGGTTCTCCTTCTCATGAAAGGTGGTATTCACAAACTTACCCATAGTACATCCCTTGCACTGATCTGACTGCGCAAGAGTACCCTTGGGAAGTCCAGTAGAAATTTTCTGCAAAATATTCAAGGCGCCATGGTGAAGATGGCCCAATCTCCTGTGCCATAATTCGCCCTCATTACAGCTCACCACTTCTTCTTCTTTGCCCATCATTGCAATGCAGATATCTACCTCTAGCTTGTAGAGATTCTTAACTAGAATCCCTATCCTCTTGGTTTGACCCATTGTTTTATGTCGCAAGAAATATTTTCCCTCACTGAAAACAACGCCATAACCTCTGTCCTCCAAAATAGTGACCGAGACCAAGTTCTTCTTCAGACCTGGAACATGCACAACATCTTTCAACAAAAATGGTTTTCCTGGCTCCCTCTGAAAGGTAATAGTTCCAATTCCGGTCGCACTGTATCTAACATCGTTGCCCATCTCTATATGCATTTGGAGATCCTTCTCCTCCAAGTCACTAAACAACTCCTTGTCTCCCGTCATATGGAAGGAAGCACCACTATCAAAATACCACACCGATCCCACTGCACTTGAAACCAAGCATGCAATCAAAGAGAAATCAAGTTCAAATTGCGAGGCTAAGGCCTCTCCATCTGCAGCTCGAACAACCTTCTTGTTCTTATTTTTCTGTGGGCAGTTAGTGGCGAGATGCCCATGTTCGTGATAGTGAAAACACTTCACCTTGGAAAAATTGAGCTTCTTCCCTTTAGCCTCGGATTTTGGATGGGATTTCTTCCCCTTCCCTTTCCTTGATTTGGCAGCCAAAGCGCAATTCTCTTCAGCATCATTCTTCGATGAAGAGCCATCCCTAGTATTCCTCCTTATATCCTCCTACACAAGATTCGACCAAAGTCACTCCCAATCCGGCAGTTTCTTCCGTCCATTGACAGAGTGTTCGTAGCTATGCCAAACCTTCGAAAGCCCAAGGAGAGACAAGCTCACCAAGTCATCATCTGCAAGTGTAATCCCCACACTTCCCAACTCATCCCTACATTGGACAAACTTCGTGAGATATTTTGGAATACTGTAGCCCTTCTCCATTTTGATTTCTGAGCTTATCTTTCAGTGCCAACTTCCTATGGTCATTATCGCTTTGGAAAAGATCTGTCAAATCCTTCCACATTGCAAATGGAGTGGATTTCCCGTGAAGGCTTGACACAATATGGTCTTTCACACCTTCCAACAAAATTCTTCTTATCTCTGCTACCTTCTTTTTCCATGCATCAAGTAATGCAGCATTGGTAGAAGTAGGCATAGGAACATCGCTATCAATGAACTCCTTTAGTCCATTATCTTCAAGCATCACCTCCATCCTATCCTTCCAGTCTATGTAATTCGAGCTACCCTCAAGGGCATACTCCAATTGCAACCCATTGAAAGGAATTTCAATGAATACTCAACTGTCGCACCAAGAAATTTCTATAGCAAATTCGAATTGTCCACCAGCACAAAACTCAGCACCTCTTCACAATTACAATCTCTAGTGATTAACACTCCTCTGATACCATGTAGAAATTTATTAATACTGATGTATTATCAGATTATCTTGATCTAACAATATTTATCTTCTTGCTAGATACAGAATCCTTCCACTTAATTCTTGCAGAAATTAAATCGCTAACTGCAAACACATGTGAAGAAAATCAATCGCACATTAACACAATTGTTTAACGGGAAATCTTAAAGCTAAAAACCCCAACTATCATGTATTATGTATATCAATGGATCATGTCATAATCTCATACAAAGCTTAGTACATCAAGCTCTCAGTACAATCAACAATAATTACACACTGTCATGCAGAAATTTGCATATCTATGCATCAATTTCTTGCCTACTGATAGCCTACCTCCACTGCGCAATCCCTGCTGAAGAAGACCCCTGAATGAATTCAAATTGGCCTTGCCTTGATTGTGAAATCCTCATTGGCATCTCCAATGTGTGTCAGATGCATTGAATGCATCACTATAGTCACAAAAGATATTCCATCTCACCCTTTCACCTATCTCTCCACTGGGTCTCCACTGGAACTGACATGCAAGTATTTAACTATTGTATATGTTCAGTTATTACTGAGTTATTAGTTGTGAATTAATTAACTAATTAATTCACTAAACTCTCACTAGTGTATCTTTCAGTTAGACTAGATACAACTAGCTCAACTAAGTTTAACTCACTTAACTGAGTTAAACTAAATAACAACTCCCATAACTATTCTTCCAACTCTGTCATAACTTTTCCACTTCAGTTCTAACTGAGTCCTCCATGCATAAGTCACCAACCACCCTAGGAATTGCGTAATTCCTTCAGCCCATTGATTTTCCAAATCTGTTCACTGAAATAAAGTGCTCCAAGAGAATAAGTTGATATTTATTGTTGGATTATTATTAAGGGCTAATAATAATCGACATGCATCTATTTTTAGATTGACAATCTATAAATAGAGTTTTCCCAATATTCTAAAAAGAGAATTTCATATATTTTTCACATTTGACTAACCATCTACAAATAGCATCTTGCAACTTATAGAATATGCTCACCATGTCTAAAAATATACATACACCTAAAAATAGCCTGCGGGCCCCACTTAGTGAAGGTGCTTACTCTTCACTAAGTTCATCATCTTGTTGAATCTCAACAGCTACAACGTTGTTTTTAGCGATGGAAAAGATTTCATGTGATAGAAAACAATGGGTCAAGCTAAGAGGATAGGGATTCAAGTTAAGAATCTCTACAAGCTGGAGGTATAAGGTTGCACTGCAATGATGGTCAAGGTAGAAAAAGTGGCGAGCCGAGATGAGTGCGAGTTATGGCATAGGAAATTGGGCCATCTTCATCATGGATGTTTGAAATTCATGCAGCAAATATCTACTGGACATCCAATGGGAACACTTGCTTAATTAGATCAGTGCAAGGGTTGCACCATTGGGAAGTATGCAAAACCCACCTTTCATGAAAAGGAGAACCGTGCTTCGGTGATCATGGAGAGAGTTCACAAAGACGTGTGTGGACCATTCTTGGTTGCTTCAACATAAAAACACAGGTATTATATATATATATTTTTTGATGACTTTTCTTGTAAATTCTAGATCTACTTCATGCAGAAGAGGATCAAACATTCTCAAAGTTCTGTGAGTTTAAAGCATTGGTGGAGAAAGAGTTGGGGAATCAAGTGAAGGCTCTGTGGAGCGATAATGGTGGAGAATATTTCTCAAATGAATTCAAATACTTCTATAGAAAAGAAGGAATTCGAAGAGAACTCATAGCGCCTCATAACCCACAGAAAAATGGGGTCGCGAAGAGGAAGAACAGAACGATTGTGGGTGTTGCACAAGCGATGCTGCATGATCAGGGCCTACCAATGCATTTGTGGGCAGAAGCATGAAACATTGCAGTTTATGTGCAAAGCCGTTGTCCTCATAGGGTAATTTGCATGAGTAAACCTGAAGAATATTTTACTGGTAAGAAGCTGGATGTTTCTCATTTAAATATTTTTGGCTCATTTATTTATCTGCATGTGACAAAGAACACCAGGAAGAAGCTGGAACCGACTGTTGAAGTTGGGATATTTGTGGGGTACACAGAAACAACCCACAACTATCGTGTGTATTTTCGAAATAGTCGAATGACTGTGATGCGACGGGATATAAAATTCAATGAGGAGAATGCCATGAAGTTGTCGCTTGAGAGGGAGCAAAACTTACATGCAGAGGAGGAACTACTTGTTCCCAAAGATGAGTCTCTAGATGTGGATCGGCCATAGGAGGAGGTTCATGGAGTGGAGTAGTCCACTCACGTAGAGCCAAACATCAAAACTGGCAGAAGGCGTACCACAGAAGCTGAGAGGCTAAAGCTTGATGCAGCACAGAATGTAGGAGTCCCTACTTCACATTGTAGACAGAGACAGTCTCTTGACTGATTCATTGGATATATGGCTCTCATGAGAAAATGTATTTTGATTGAGCCATCTTCCTTTCAGGAAGCAGTCAAGGAGCCCACATGGGTAGATGCAATGGTGGAGGAGTATGACTCCATTGTCAGAAACAGTGCTTGGGAAATTGTTTCAAGGCCAGTTGATAAATTAGTGGTAGGTTCAAGATGGATCTACAAGGTAAAGCAAGCTGTTGATGGGAGTGTTGAGAAGTATAAGGCAATATTTGTGGCCCAGGGCTTCACACAGATCGAGGGGATTGATTATGAAGAAACCTTTGCACCTGTCACATGGTATTCTTCCATAAGGACCATCCTTCCTCTCTCAGTGCAGATGGGTTGGCACATTCATCAGATGGATGTGAAGACTATGTTCCTTAATGGGATCATTGAGGAAGAAGTGTACATTGAGCAGCCTGAAGGATTTAAGATCTTCACCAGCGAGTCACATGTGTGCAGACTCAAAAGAGTGTTGTATGGGCTGAAGCAAGCACCTTGTGCTTGGTACACTCGGATTGATAGCTATTTCACTGGACTTGGCTTCACTAAGAGTGAGGCGGATGCAAACCTATACCAGATTGTGGTGGAGGGTAATATTTTAATAATTTTTCTTTATGTTTATGATTTAATACTAACTGGTGATGAGAAACTGATACACTCATGCAAGGAGGACCTTGTAAAGGAGTTTGAGATGAAGGATATGGGCCTCCTTCACTATTTCCTTGGATTGGAAATATGGCAGCGAGAAGGTGAAATGTCTGTGTCTCAAGGAAAGTATGCAAGGGAGATACTTGGTAAGTTTCACATGGAGGGCTGCAAACCCATGGATACTTCTCTTCTAGGAAACTGGAGGAAAGAGGATGCTACATCTAGAGAGGTAGTGGATTCTATTGTCTATCGATAGTTGGTGGGTTCACTCATGTATTTAGTTAATACAAGACCAGACATATGCTATGCGGTGAACTAGCTTAGTCAAGCAATGGTTAAGCTTACCAAGTTCTTTTGGAAGGCGAGCAAGCATGTCTTGAGATATCTCAGCGGCACATCTGATTATGGTTTATGGTACAGACAGACAGATGAGGTAAAGTTGCATGGCTTCATGGATGTAGATTAGGTGGGTAGCCCAATGGATAGAAAGAGCACATCAGGAGGGGTCTTCAGTATCGGAACTACAAATTTTTCTTGGTACAGTAGGAAGCAGAGATCCGTGGCACTCGGCTCAGCGAAAGCGGAATACATGGCAACAAGTCAAGCTGCATGTGAGGCTATCTAGATGAGAAAGATCCTAGTTGGTTTGTTTGGTTCTCATTTAGATCCTACAGTGATTCATTGTGATAATCGGAGTTGCATTAAACTCTTGGTTAATACTGTGTTTCATGGTAGATCTATGCATATAGATACCTGGTATCATCATATCAGAGATTATGTGTAGCGGAAGATCATGTTGCTTCAGTACATTCCTACAGAAGATCAAGATGAAAATATTTTGATGAAGGTGCTCACCAGGAGAAAATTCTAATACCATAGAGATAGGATCGGGGTGAAGGATAATGAGAGCTCCAAAATTACACTGAAAAAAAGCCATCAACTGATCCTCATAGTTCTTTTTATTGGCGATGTCTCTATTTTCTTCATTTTCCATTATTTTCCTTCATTTTCCTCCTCGCATGAAACTTGTGACCTTTCACCTCCCTTTTCTCCTATTTTCCATTATTTTCATAAATAAATTCCAATAAATGCCACTTTTCCTTTCCAAAGCCTTAAACATTGCCTTTTCCAATTTCCATAGCCATAATAAACCATATGAACACCTACACTAGGATTTTTTTCCCAACATTTAGCTTGGAATACGTGTCCCATAACCTTGGTTATTATTTTTCATTTATTAACTTTTATTACATGGATTTTTCACCAGGGATGTTACAAAACCCTCCCCCATCGGGGAACACTGTCCTCAATGTTCAAAAACACCTACAACCAACAATATTGCTGTAAGAAAAACATACTGCCCATGGAGATTTATAACTTAGCTCATTGCAACATTTACAATTATCAACCTGTTGAGAAGCAAGCCAACATAACAACATGAAAAATATAACATCATAATGACGTGACACTCATACCACTTATTGGAGCTTTATAACATATATCATGGTGGTATTTACATCCATATACATACGTACATATACCAGAACATTCACTCAACCAACGAAAAAGGATGGATACATGGCCCACATCTGATCCGCCATCTCCCATGTAGCTTCTTCAGTCCTAAAGTGCTTCCATTGCACTTTAACCTGCTCGATTTCTCGATTTCGTAGCATGAGTATTTTTCTATGAAAAATGCACTAAGTTTCCAGCTGGAATTCTCCTTCTGGCTCCACCTACAATACAAACTAGTAAATCACATGATCAACATATTTAAAAAAATTATTAAGAAATGACACATGGAAAAAATCATGGAATTTCACTGTTGAAGGCAGTGCAAGTCGATAGGCTATTGGCCCAATCCTCTCAATAATCCTGAAAGGTCCAAAAAACCGTGATGCCAGTTTGGCACATGATCCAATCCGCAAGGAGGTATTCTTGGGATTGATGTGAAAGTACAACTATTCCCCAACCTAAAACTCCTTAAACAACCTATTCTGATCTACATAGCTCTTCTTCTTATCTCGTGTTTCTTTCAGGTTCTTCTTGATTACCTGCATTTCTTGTTCCATCTCTTCCAACATGTATGGTCCAATAAACACCATGTTATCAAGATCACTCCAATTGATGGAAATATTGCAACTCCACCCATATAATTCCTTGAATGGAATCATCCTCAATGATTCCTGATACCCATTGTTGTAAGTGAAATCTACTAGTGAAAGATACTCTTTCCACTTTTGCTACTAATGCATCACATACATCCTCAATATGTCCTCCAGTATCTTGTTGAACCTCTCTATCTGTCCATCTATCTTCATATGATAAGATGTATTGAAGGCCAACTCTATGCCCAATATTGCAAACAAATCCTTCCAAAACTTGGAAGTGAACTATGCATCCATGTATGCCATAATATTTTTTGGAACACCATGCAATTTGACCACATATCTTATGAATATTTCTAGATGATAATGTATACGTTACTGGAATGAAGTGCGCTACCTTTTTCAACTTGTCCACAACAACCATGAAGAAATCGTGTTTTCTCACTGTCCTTGAAAAAACCTATGATAAATTCCATGGAAATGACCTCCAATTTCCACTATGGAATCGAAATTGGTTGAAGCAGTCCACCTGGGTGCTTACATTCTACTTTCACCTGTTGAAAATCCAAACACCTAGCCACAAACTCTGCTACGTCTCTCTTCAAGTTCGGCCAATAGTAAAACTTATTTATTGCGGTCAATGTCATATGATATCCTGGGTGACCCGAATATTGTTTCACATGAAACTCCATCAATATCTCCTTCTTGAGTTCACTATTATCTGGAACACATATCATGTCTCCAAACCTGACCAAGCCATCTATTGTGACTCATGCTCATTTAGTTTTTGTGACTCATAGCATATTACCTACCAATCCTGCATAATGACTCTAGAAAGTCCTCTCTTGCAAGAATTTGTACATACTATATATTATTTGTCCAGATTTGCAATCTTTAACATTAGAGCATGTGTCAACAACTTCTTAAGTTGCTCAAAACTGGCCTCGCACTCCTTTGTCCATTCAAAATTCTTACCTTCTCTCTGCAATGATGTAATAGGACAAGAAATATGTGAGAATTTCTTAATTAACCTCCTGTAATAACCTGCCAATCCTATGCATGATCTCACCTCATCCACATTCCTAGGAGATACCCACTCCATGATGGCCCTTATCTTTTCTAGATCTACTGCGATGCACTCCTTGGAAACAACATGTCCCAAGTAATGTACCTTAGTCTGAAATAAACTGCATTTTCTAAGCTTATCATAAACTGATTCTCTCTTAGAAATCTCAACACTGCTGCTAAATGTTCGACATGCTCTTCCTCATTTTTAGAATATACCAGTATACCATCAATTAATACAATGAAAATTTTTTCTAGATAAGGACACAAAACAATATTCATAAAGCACATAAATGTGGCTGGAGTATTAGTTAAACCGAAGGGAACTATAACAAAGTCATAATGCCCATACTTGGTTCGAAAGGTTTTCTTGTGAATGTCATCTTCCTTGATGCGTACATGATGATATCCCAATCTCAGATCAATCTTTGAGAACACTTCTAGTCCCTTCAACTTATCAAACAGGTCATCAATCCTCGACAAGGGATACCTCTTCTTGATGGCCAATTTTTTCAACTTCCTATAATTAATGCATAGTTTGAGAGTACCATATTTCTTCTTTATAAATAGTAGGCGTGAGCCCCATGGTGATACACTTGGCATAATGTATCCCTTGTCCAACATTTCCTTAAACTGCAACTTCAAATCTACCAACTTAGGTGTTCTCATCTTGTAAGGTGCCTTGGATGCTGGCGCTGCCCCTGGCACCAACTTAATAGAAAATTCTACTTCCCTATGAGGTGGAAACTCTGAAATATCTATGGGAAATACATCCTAAAACTGTTGTAGCACTCGGTACCTCTCAAAACATATGCATCCTCAACTTCCTTACGTTTGTCACTAGAAATTTGAACTGCAAATAACACACACCCTTTCCAGTGACTGTGCTTGGCCTGCATAATTGTAACCATCCTAACTGATGTTCCTTTCTTCTTACCCTGTAAGAATCTTGGTTCCCCATTGTCATCCAAGCATTCAATGGCCTTATCATAACAATATACCTTGTTCCTATGAATATATATCCAGTCCATACCCAATAACATACTGTATGATCCTAATGGAAATATGATCATCTGTGTTGTTGTAGACATGTCATTCAAATTAAATGCACAAGCTCTTACCTAGTGATGAACTTTGTTATTGGTACCCATAGCCAGCTGCACTAACCAAGAATCCTCATGCAATTCTCTATTCAAACCACACTTATCCACTAGGTGATGACTAACATAACTATAATTATATCTAGGGTAAATCAAAATAGAAACAAATTGATCACAAAGCTTACTGTTCATATCGATAATAGACTCCTTATGATCTTCATTCCTGTTATCTAACACTGCATAGATCCTGGGAATACTGTGTCCAAAATCTCCCACTTTTTATGCCTCTTGCGCACTGTATATTTCTGGTCTACCACCATGATGTTATAGAAAATATATCCTACGATGATCTCCTCCACAAGTCCAACATCTCACGGGGTCCCTATTTTCACTCTTATTCTACTCCTCAGACCAAAGTCCCTGTCCTTTGCCAAATTTATTGAATTTATTAGGTGGTGAAAGATTCACTTTGTTACTTGTATCCTCAGGTCTTGCTCACTTCTTGTCCCATTTTTACTTTTTTTCTTGCATTACCTTTCCAGTCTGGCTTAGTCTCAGATTTTCACTTTGATTTCTCATAATAATGCTTTAGTCTCCTAATAGCCTCCTCCAATGATCTAGGCTCATCAAACTAAATCATATCTCTGAATGTTATTGGAAACCCACTAATAAATCTTTGAATATTCTCCTTCTCCTCCTTGAGGTAGGACACAGATCTCAATAAATATAAGGACCTACTAGTATACTCATCATCTGTCATGGAACCCATCTTCAGCTTATATCATGTATCTCTTCTCATGTCATCATAGTATCTCTTTGATAGATACTTCTTCCATAATAGCCTCTCTAACTCTCTCCAAGTCATTTCCTCCTCATAAATATCTTTGACGTTCTTCACATCTTCCCACTAAATATCTTCTCTACCTATGAGGTTGAATGTAGCTATTCTAGTCTTCATGTTTTCAGAGTCATCATGCAACTTGAAAAACTTCTTCATACCAAGAAACCATGCCTCTGCATCTTGTGGTTTCTTCATTTCTCTGTAAAATGTAGGTGGTTTTTCCTTCTTAAACTCATTTGGAAAATAGCCCCTATCACTTCTCCTATAAGGATTATAATGATGATGATCATGATGCCTATTAGAACCAAAACTAGAATGATTCCGGTGTCTATCATCTCTCCTATCTGGAGTGTCCAAGAACCTGTAGTCTCTGATTGTGTCATCTCTATCCGAATTATTACCACTAGGAGACATATTTCCATATGCCCCATTAGTTCCATCCTTCTGTCCATAGCTAATTCGAGGTGTTCCCTGTTTCTGCAAATATGAAAAACTTTGAAGAATGATTGCATTAACCTATGAATGCTTTTCCCATGCCTGTATGAGTCTATTCTTATCTACCTTGAAACTCATTATTTATTCCTTTAAACTTCTCAGTGTGTCTGCCAAGTCAGAAGAGTGCCCAACATCATGCTGCTCATCTGATTCATAGGGTGAATATTTGTAGTCTACCATCTTGCTATTCATCTTTGATTTCTTTCCTGCAATGCATACTATGTCAGCTAAACCAAATCACAATAAACTAGCGTACCTTCGCATAATTCAGGGAGGACATCTCATCCATAAGTTCAACCAATCATCGTAATGCATGTATAGATATAATCATATCAGCATATAGACATATAAAACATAGGTGTATCAACATGTAAACGTCATTCTAGCTAGAGTCCAGTCATAAATGCATGATCACATAACTACACATACGATGACTACATGTATGAAAATACCCACCATACCAATGCACCTGGAAAATACCCAAGCATAGACACAGACAACAAAAAAGAATAAACACATACAATACACAAGAATAAACAACATGCAATCAAGAATAAACAGACAATACTTGTGACAGCATGTAACAACATGTAACCAAGCATACATGGATAATATATGTAACAACATGCAACCAAACATACATGGAAAATACATGTAAGCATTTGACATGTATGAAAAACATGTAACCAATCATACACCCATGATGACATAATGCGCAACAACACCAATAGCCTACACATGGTGACATTAGTACAACTATGACCAACACTGTGTAGATGTAACAAGCACATACACCACGAGTATGAGAAAAATATATTCAACAAACATAAATGCATGACCAACACACATTGAAATCCAGTCCAAGGGGTGAACCATGTTTTTTTACCACTCTGTAACACCCTCATCCCACATCTACGCAAGTAACCAACCAACTGATGCAAACATGTGATGAAGATTTAGTATGATCTGATTCAACCTCCTAGGTGACCTTAAGGAAGTGGAACCTACAGAAACATACCAAAAATACCTTCCATATTAGCAACATAATTCCCAGGAGCCATCCCAACCACTCATGAATCCAACCCATGGGTCCCACTAAGTTTTTAGGCCTCCAAACTCCAAGTTGTTCCCACAGTATAGGCATGGGTGCATCTAGGAGGCTTTGGAAACTCCCACGTCATATGCATGCATGTGTCTAGGGAAAGTTTCCCACAAACTTGTGCCAACATCCGCGAGATTTGAGCCACTTTTTCAGGCCCATATCTTAGGTCACTACCCATAACTCAATGACAAGTTCAAAAATGAAATTTAACAATGAAACAATGGTGCACAAACAAACATTTGAACAAGGACTTGACTAGACCCCTACTAGCCATGATAGACATTTCATCAAACATGTCAAAAGGATGTAATATATAGGTTTAAATAGTATATTTGATCATAGGGGTCTCATACATATCTGAGAATCATTAAGAATCATTTTTTCTACATCACATTAACTACATTATAATCTATTTAGGCATAGATACATTATTCAATCAATTACGAATCGAAACATGATGAGAACCATACTTCATCACCATCATAAAACTTAGTCATGAAAAAAATATGAGAAATGGAAATTAAAAGCACATACAAACCAAATAATCCATAGAATAACAAGCATATTTACCCATCAATACAAGGGAAAAATAGATCTTATTTCCATAAGAAAAATGCAAGCAAGTCTGGGACTTCCACATTCTACCTGACCATAGATATCCACATTCCACCCGACCAAGTCTAAGCCAAATCTCTCTTCAGCCAGTCACCCTCGTGTCATATTTTAAGCATGAATGTGGGATCTCATAAACCAAATCCATCAAAACCAAACCAGGGCTTATAGAGGCCAAACCACCTCAACCCTCAACCAATGATTCTACCTCACCCTTCACTTTTATTGGAGGATGAAACATTTGGTGGCAAAAGCAATCATGCACACCACTGAATTTATGCAGGCTGATCCTGCAATGCAGGAAGTTCAAAAGGATTTTCTTGGGTTCTTCACTATTTTGGGTATGTTTTATATTCTTTCCAAGAATAGTCACACGTGCGATCAGACATCACAACCATCACCATATTGGTCTCTACCCAAGATGTAAAGGGCTCCAACTAGTAACTCGGCCCCATCTGTTTCCTGCCTCGAGAGAGTTTGTCCAACCAATGCTTTAGGACTAGTAACTCAATCCACCTAGGGCTCCAAAGTGCTTTGCTAACCAATGCTCTAGGACTAGTAACTCAACCCAATAACTATCCAACGTGCTTTAGAGCGTTTATCCAACCAAGGCTCCAGGAAAAAATAATTAAAACCACAACTAAAGGAATCAGAGAACCAACCATAAAACAAAAAATGAAAATGAACCCACAAAACCATGGTTATCGAGGAAATGGCAAGGCTAGGAAAATCCACTGTCAATCCAGAAAATCCTCCATGCCAATGATTGATCATGACCAAGAAACCACATGCATACACCATGCATGCCAAAACTGGTGAGGAAAACATACATGCAACTCAGTACCTGCAATCAAAACTCATTGTAGCTGCTGATCTCAATGTCCTCTTTCATTTTCCTAGTCTTCCTTGAATCTCCAAGTATGCCACACCCTCCAAGAGTGCTACAAGAAAACTCTAAGTATCTAAGAGTATGAGGGAGAGGGAGAGAGAATAATGAGAGCTCCAAAACTACACTGAAAAAAACCCATGAACAGATCCTTAGAAGCCTTTTTATTGATGATGCCTCTATTTTCTTCATTTTCCATTATTTTCCTTCATTTTATTCCTCACATGCAACCTGTGACCTTTCACCTCTCTTTTCTCATATTTTCATTATTTTCATAAATAAATGCTAATAAATGCCACTTTTCCTTTCTAAAGCCTTATCCATTTCCTTTTCCAATTTCCATATCCATAATAAACCATATGAACACCTGCACTAGGATGTTTTGCGCAACATTCAGCTTTGAATACGTGTCCCATGACCTTGGTTATTAATTTTCGTTTATTAACTTTTATTACATGGAATTTTCATGAGGGTCGTTATAGTAACTAAGATGGGTTAGTTGAGTTTGGAAAAAAAAAAGGAAGAAGAAGAAGAAGGGGCTTTATTTCTTAATTAGATGTTTGAAGAATTAATATTCCTCTACTTTGGTATGTGAGAAGATGGGTTGTCTTGAAAGGGCATTGGAAAACACCAAGAAACCTCTTGATGACCTAGTGAAAATATATGGTCCTTTACGCAACTGTATTTTATTAGACCAAAATGATGGTCAAAGAAGAAAACCATTCTCGAAAAGAGTCCATGTCATTATACAACCGAAGCACCCATGAGAAGTGAAGGAAGGGCATGGAAGAGGGGCTAAGATCTTCACACTTGGATCTAAATTGAAACAAAAAAATTCAGTCATAAACCTTCATAAGTTTGAGGAATTAGACACATGCCTATCTAAGGTGGGGCAACCAGAATGGAAGAAACTAAGCCAGGCTCTCAAGCCATCCATGCTTGCATTGATACAACCCAAACTCTCGGAGCATCCTTATGAAGAGCTCAGGCTCACAGTTGCTTCTTGTCTCAGCAAGATCATAGATTTAACATCGCCATTATTGCCTTACAATAACGATATCATGAGGGAGATATCGCATCTAATAGTAGAATCCATTCAAGAGTTGAACAACATCATCCTTCCTACCTTTCATAAGTAGTGCAAAATTTTAAAACTCATGGAAAAGTTTATATTTGGCACAATTATGTTGAATTTGGAATGTGATGACTTAATATTTCAATTACCCCAAAGCTTTTACACCAAAATTACATCAACTCATCCAAACTGTGTCAAAACAAGCATGCAAAATATTGTGTCCATGTTCTTAGAAGGAGATGCTGGCATCTGCAACATACTAAGATATAGATTGTTGACCATTTGGAGGAAGGAACCAATGGTATCACCATTCGCCTATGATCTAGTCGAGAAGTTGATCAGGAAAAACATAAAATTGCTTAGAAGGGTGTTGACTAGGAAGGAGTTGAGAAGGAATGATGGTGGAAGCAAGAACAAAACCTGGATCAAGAATGAATTAAGGAGGAGAGGACTCTGCTTTATCTGCATGGGAACTTGGGAACCTAAACATTCATGTCTAAATGATAGGAAGGAGCCAGCATGGATAAAACAAGAATATATTCCTACAAATCATGGGAAGTATTCTATATTTGGATGTATTAATTTCTAGGGTAGTGAGCAGAAACACAATATTATTCAGGGAGACTTGCAAGATGAAAATCATTCAGAAGTGCATGAGGATATTCTACCTAATGGTGTCGATAAGGTAGACTCCTACACAATTGATTATATAGGTCTCTGGGAGGATGTCCATAAAGAATATGAGAAATCAGGTATAGATAGAAGTCCACCAATGCATCTATGTTGGACAACTACAGAAGATGAACAACATA
The DNA here is from genome assembly GCA_034641835.2 of Pinus albicaulis. Lineage (NCBI taxonomy): Eukaryota > Viridiplantae > Streptophyta > Pinopsida > Pinales > Pinaceae > Pinus > Pinus albicaulis. The sequence continues at coordinate 770,937,733 of CM076583.1, read as the reverse complement.
TTGTCTTCATGGATGGAGGAGTCTAGGAAAACTTGAGTGAGAAGACAATAGTAGTGAACCAACATGATGAGCATGACCATGAGGAGCATCATGATAGACATAATGTGAAAAATAAACCATTCCCAATGGTTCGGTCAAAGGCTCAAGTTGAAGTTGTGGTTGTGGGGAATCCGGTGCAAACAGGTACAAAGACATTCAACAGGGCACCATAATCTCCAGTTGAGGAATTTCGGGGAAACATAACACATTCCAAGATATATATTATGATGTTGAAGCAGAGAGTTCGAACATCCTGAGACACTATCTTATAGGAGAATTGAAAAATTGAGGAGCTCATAGAGTTATGTGCCGAATCAGTAGCCAATTTTTTGTAGTGTAGAGGAACATCTCAAGTCCCTCACAAGGCAATAGGAGGCACACAATTTGGAGTTCCATAGCAAGCTTCTACATGAGTACATAGATAGGGCTTGCGACACTACCAAAACATTTTTATACATTAGGGAGAGTAGGGCAGAGTTCTATAAATGGATCATATTGGGTGATCGGGTGGAGCAACATGAGTTGAGCATGAGGGAACATCAGCATGGTAGGCTTATTCTAGGTGCAAAAAATCATGCATTATATCCTTTCCATGGGATGGATTGGCGAGAGATTATGAGTTGGAACTTTATTGATGGGATACTCTTATCCAAGGACATATTGTAGCTTGGGCCCTTAAGCACAGGAAATGATGGAGGGCTGAGATGGTATCATAACCCACAGGTCCCAAGACTTAGGTAGCATTGGGATCTAGGAGAATCCATTGGGGGCAAGATTGGGTGGAGGATTGTTTGGGAACCAGGTAAATCTGTCGAGGGAAGGATTGGGTGGAGGATTGTTTGGGATCCAGGTATTGAAGGATCTATTTGGGATCATTTAACATGTAGGCATGAGATAACGAGCTCGTATGTATTAGATCTTGGTATCAATATAGTATAGATGTTTTTGCTGTGGATAGAAGTGGATTGCTTGAGGGCAAGTAATCTTTAGGTGTGAGGATTCGTAATATTCCATTTTCTTGATATGGTCAAAGTGGATGGAATATGCCCATGGTATTTATCGTGGTATTTTCCCATGGTATCAACCTATGGTATTTTCTTTAGATTTTCAAAGGAAAACAATAAAATAAGGCTTCTAGAGAGTCCACGAGGCCTATAAAAGGGGATAGGATCCACACAGTGAAATCATCCTGAGTTGTCAATCTATCTTGTATTTGTTGAGAACTTGGAACTTGGAAAGGCTAGTTCTAGTTACAAAAATATATTATTTAGTATATATCATGTAAAAGCCTAAAAGTAATGACTTTTAGAATGTAAATGTCATTATTTAGAATAATTAATGTGCATATTTCTAAGTTTCATATGGTATAAAAGCTATAATTTATTTATTATATGTTTTGGAGTCTTTTTAGGCATATTTTCTGATTGAATTTGTTCATAGTCATGTTGGAAATTGTTGGAATCATAAGTTTGAGTTGTGAATTCTCTAAAAATTAGAGTGAGTGTCTTTGAGTTTTTTAAGATATTAAATCTATATATGCAATTAAAAATAGATTTTAAAAAATAAAAGATCAAGATTTGTAATAATAAGACAACACTTGGTATAAATACCAACAATAAGCAACAATTGAATTCCTGCCCTTAGGTCCTAGTTTCTTCTTCCTAGCCATTATTCTTCCCTCTCTTATCTTCTTCTTCTTTTGCTTTAAAAAAAAAAAAAATTGTTTTTAATTTTCACCTTATGATGTCTTCTTTCAACGTCTTTCTCTTAGTATTTATTTGTTTATTCATTATTATTTGTTTATTTTTATTTTTATTTTTATTAGTATTTATTTATTTATTTACTTATTCACTTACTTACTTACTTTTAATTTGTATTTATTATTATTAACTCTTTTGACTGGATCACTAACCTTTCTTCTTATGGTAAATTAATTAATTAATTTTATTATTTGTTTTTTTATTTTTTATTATAATTTATTACAATTCATTATTAAAATTATTTTTACCAATGAATTAAATTGTTTAATCATTTATTTAGATAATGTTTGGTAAATAGATTTTTTTATTTTTTTTGGAGTCTTTTTTAAAAATTATTTTACTATTGGATTAAACCGTTTAATCATTTATTTAGATGATGTTTGGTGAATTGGTTTTTTAAAAGTCTCTATTAATTCATTTTATATTTTATTAATTACTTTTAACATTCATATTGGTTTTTCAGTGTTTTGACTCTCCAACATTTTAGTTTTGAAACTTTTTGGACCATCTCAACACTATTTATTTATCATTTTAGATCAGATTTTCCATACTTGTCTTAATGATGAACCCGAGTAGAAAGTTCGAATCCTTGGCCCAATTTTTTTATGTGATTTTTCCAAAAAATCTTTTACCAATCATTATGAAACATAAGCTTGTGTTCTGAAATGATTATTATATATAAAATTTATATTATACCGCCAATAATTATTTATTATATATATGATTTATATAAATATATTTAAAATAAAATACAATAATAATTATATATATAATTTATATTATACCACTAATAATTATTATATATATGATTTATATTATAAGTAAAAGGCATTAATTTTTATGGTGGATTAATTTTCAATATACGAACTACACTAATTCCTTTCTATACCATGTGAAAACATAAAAGCCATGGCCTCTTTAGAATGCAAAAGTCATTACTTTCGTATGTTATAGAAAAGGAAATAGGAAAAGCAATGACCTTTTTAGGATGAAAAAGTCATTACTTTTGTATGTTATAGAATAGGAAATGGGAAGAACTCTAGAAATCATTGTTTTCTCATGGTATGGAATACCAAAAGTAATTGCTTGCATGTGGGGAGAAGCCAAAAGTCTTGCTTTCACATGGCTTGAAAGCTGAAGGAAAACCCAAAAGTCGTTGCTTTCACATGGCTTGAAAGTTGAAGGGATGATTAAGTGTTTGACTTAAAGAGGTCATGGTACGGAATCTCATGATTACAACCACCGAATGATATCTTTAGTGTACCCACTTTATCAGAGTTGTCTTGCTCTATGTTTAATATCTTATATGCGGAAAAAAACTGATATTCTAATAAGTAAAACACATGTGGTTCATATAGTGTTCACGTATGATATTAAAGCAGTTTATTATTAATTTCATCTTATTATAATATTATAAAATGGTTAAGAAATAAAGGATCATTGAGTAAATTTACTATTAAATTTGGGCTAGGATGTAGCAAAATATTCGGAAAAAAATTACATTATAATCTAAGATGCCGTTTTTTTAGTGAGAATAAAAGAGAAAAACCAAAATTATCATTTAGTAGGCTATTGCTAATATACAATAGCACCTGCCAGCTGAAGGAGTACAATTCTTGACTTCCTTTCGAAAAATATAAAATTCCATGGTCGAAACAATGCCGAAGAAGCTCCCGAGCTCCAAATCTGTAATTTCCGAATCAGACCCTTTGCATAACATGGAACATGAATCCTTTGTTGCTCATGAATTTCACTACACCTATACAAAATCCTTGGTGATCTAAAAGTTACAGTAGTTGCACATACAAACTCCAGAAGCACCCTTCCTCCCTCCATGGATCTTGCGTACTGAGCACCCTTTCTCCCTCCATGGATATAATCCCAAGACCAGATAAGTCTCATGTCATAAGCTTTTATGGAGCATAGTAAGAGGACTAAAAAAATTAATGAGAAGATCGCCACGTTCAAGGATTGAAGGGGTGTGTGGGCTGCACAACCATCGCCATCCACCTCAACCACGACGACATGCCCACACCGGAAATCCATTGGTTTATAATTCACAATGATGAGTCAATGGAGGGACTTATAAACAAAGTTTATAAAGTCCTCCGAAAAATGGATTTCTAAGTGCTCATACCCATACAGTGTATTGTTGAAGCATAAAAAGAGATTTGAATAGGACTCTTCATGGAATAGTTTTCCATAGAGGCCCATCATTGATGACTATCTTTCCAACTTCTAACAGACAAGTCTTATTTTCTTGCTGGTCAACATTTTTGTTTTGAGTTTTCAGAATGTGATAGAAAGCCTGGTTAGGGAAGTAATCTGGGATATTAAGAATTATATGCAATAAAAGACTTAGATGGTTTGAACAGTGATAAGAGAATCTCCTAGGATTACTATAAATTTCTTAATCTTTGGCCAGTTGAAGATTAAGTAGGAGCCCATACATTTAAGTCACATTGCTCGTCTTTTTCCCAAGTCCCAGGAATACTTTACATCTTGATGTTCTTCGGGATTTGAAAGAATCCCTCCTGACCTGCCACCCCAAGGCCCATTTATGTTATCTAATGTATTATATCACATAGGATTAAGTAGTTATAGTTACATGGTCCCATTTTGCTAAAGTGGTTCAACGAGGAGTTCATGTTGGATAAAACATCAATCTCGAAGAGGAGACATGAGACTATTGTCTTCAATTTTCAATAGTTTTTTTTGAAGTTTTTAATGTTTGGGAAAAAATAGGCTTTGTCTAACCATTATATTTTTTGGAGTTTTTAGTCAAAATCCAACAAAAAACATTTTGGTCAAATATCAATCTTTGTTGTTGAAAATAGGTTTTTGGATACATATATGGATTCAACACCCTGAAAAACCACTATGGCACTTAGATTTTGGAGAGTTAACAACTCAATTTTGTGATTCCAACAAATACCTACCAAATTCTAGACAAATTACATTGAAAAATATGTCGAAAAACTTTCTAAATCATATAACACATAGACTACAACAAAAAATTATATTGGTTGAGTATCACATATCATGGTAATATAAAGTACATGCATAGAGATTTATTTATCATTTTTATTATTTTATTATATTTATAATTATTTAAAAAGGAAAGATTCATTTTAATGATTATAAAAGATGTTTATAATTTAATATAAAGATGTGTAATTTCTTCTATATTTAACATGGAATTTATAATAACAAATAAAAAATATTTCAAGATCTACAATCTCTTTCTACAGAGGAGGGACTTTTAGTTTTGTAGTTGATTTCACATATTTATTTATTTTTATTTAAATTTTGTGTCAATTTAATATCATAACAAAATCAAATATCATATTATAGATATAAAATGTGTGCCAATCAATGCCATATTTGCATTTGTATTGCATTACAGTTATGCCATATTTTTTTGTTGATATCACAATTCCATATTGTGTCAACGTCATGAAAGATAATGTAGTATAGCATCCCCATCACATCATATAACATCATTATAACATTATATCAACATCAAACTTACCATTGTTAACTATAGTGAAAAATTAATCAAGGGGGAGTGCGTGTATTCATTAGCGTAAACACAACTTCTAGACACTTCTTTTCATTTTAAGGATGGTACCCAAGCTCGATGAACTTGTGCATTAAGTTATGCTTAACCAATAAGGTATTAAGTGAGATCCACTTAAGAAAATGTGGGCCAACATAAAAACTTAACCTCAAGATCTGCTACATGATATTTGAGGATCTAAGTCACTTAAGCTAGCCCACTTAACAAGCAATGCTATTGCATTTATTATAATTATAATAATTGTAATAGTTATTAAAATATATACAATATTATTAATAATAAATATATTATGATTATTATAAAAAATTATATAATTATTATAGCTACTCATTAGAAATATATACATTGATAAATTATAATTACTAAATTATAATTATTATAACTATAATTTAGGGGTGACTAGTGTAGGGAAGACATCATCAACTTCGAGTAAATATTCTTAGGGAATTGGGACTACCACAAGCAATGAAGTTAAGGAGTTATCCTGATAAAAATTCCACTTACCCCTTAAAATCTAAAGGATTCACATTTAATTTTTTTTACGAGATTGTATAATCACTCTTAGAGAAATTATAAATATATCTATCCTTAAGAGGCAAGCCCTAGCTCACATGGAATCCACCACTAGTGTCCAATGAAAAATGTTATAGTTGAAGGTTTTGTAGATTGTGCTCACATCTCATAAAATTTGACATGGTAATCCTTGACATGCACATTGATAACATGTAAGGTTTTAGAAATAAAGAAGAAGCTAGGGATGGTCTCCCCAAAGGCCAAAACATTGGGAGCCCAAAACAAGCTAAACAAGCTCACATTTATCAATTGTTATTCATGACTTACAACTTCATATGCGACTAGTATCTGGAAAACCAAGAAAAACCTATATTAACCCATCAAGTATTGAAATGAACTCAAAAAGAGGAGAAAATTCAACTTCAGTAAGGACACATGATTCCCACAATGATAGAGCACAAAATAAACTTCTAAATTTAATGGATATAAACCACAAAAAACATCAAATTATGGTAGTAAGCAACTATAAAAATGTTATGAATGTAATTGGTAATGGTGAGACTTGTCAAATTTATCTCTCAATTTTAAGGATATTAAAATCGAATAATGTAATCTAGATAACCATCAAAGTAAATTCTACTAACCCCAAATTAGTGAGTGAGACCTAACCAATATGAAATCTGAAACACGAAATCCATATAAAACAAAGTCCAAATGAATTAACATTGATGACTAATACTCTTCCTTTAAACATTTACTTTACTTGTAGGCTTCGAAATGTTTTTCTAGTCAATTTAATTTTTATGTTGTTTGGTTGAAGAAAAGGGCACATGATTGGATTGTATGGTTTTGCTGTCAATTTTTTGTAGCTTTATAGGTGAGTTTTTTTTCTTCCCCATTGGAAAACATGACATGAATATGATGATGAATGTGCAAAAATACATGGAAACTATGCATCAATATTGCATTGACGTTTTTGCCACTATGAATATGAATGTCATCTCAACATATAATTATTTGATGCTAAGTTAAAATATATCATTTAGAAGCCCATAGGGGGTCATTGTCACACAATTGGAGCCAAATGTTGACCAATATTCATTTTTCAATTTCCTTGCAAACCATCATACTTTTTTTTTAAAGTTTGAACCTCCCTCTTTCTCTAATAATTAACTATTTTTTACTTCTCTTTACCCCACAAGAATCCTTTATTCCTTTATCTTTATTTTTATGTGGGTTGTGAACCCTATTTTTCTACAAATCATCCACACATACATTTTGTGTTATGCAATTTGCACCCACATTTCCTCAGCATACAAATTGCACCATTTCTATACTTAATCATTTCCCCATTACATGCATGTTTTTGGATGGCTTTTCTTTACTCCATATCCTGCATGACACTCCAAATTATTTCATACTTAGTCATTTCATTCATATGTAGGTTGAATTACCTCCATTATCCCTTTTTCCTCCCACATGAATCACTCCAACATGGTCTCATACTTAGTCATTTAAACATATTGTTTCCATTGCATGTGGATGCATAAGCCACTCTTTAGCAAAGCCCCATTCTCATGTATTGCAACCCATATCCCACATCCTTTAGTTATCACTTCTTTATATTTTTGAGACACATTAATCATGAATGCCAACACATCCCTTGCACAACCAATTTTCTTTATGATATTAAATAAGGAATATTTGTTATTAAGATTTTTCTATCTTTCTAGATCACAATAGTACTTGTTATTTATGATCCATTTATTTCACTCAAATCCACACATCCATACTAATTAATTTACTTAATACATCAAACCCTTAAAATTATCCACTTGTGATTAACTTGATCATTTAACAAGTGTTGATAAGTATCAATCAAACATGCCAAATTGAACACATGAAACCTTTTGAGACATATATACACCCTCAATACACTAGGGAACCATGATGTGGTTTTCAATGGTCAATGGCTTATGGTGGTACTTGGGCCTTAATGCAGAGGAAAAGAATAACATCAATGCATGGATTTTACGTATTGTGCATACTAGATGCATGCCTAAAGTATTTGATTTCTTAGAGTTGATATTGTGGTGTGTTGACAAATTTTGATCCTAGGAAAAGCACAAGGGCTTCACTCAAAGAACCTCTAAGATATCACGTGTGTTTGTCACATACTAAACAATACCTTTAATTTGACTACATATTGTAAAATACCTCTAAAAATCACATTATTTAACCCCCTACAAATACAAACCTAATACACCTTCCCAATTTAAAAAATCCCTACTTTCAGTAGATATTATATGTATCCATTTTTTCATTAAAATTTTTTATACCCTTTTATATTTTTTCATTAACTTTGAGCTCCATTTTTTATACCTGCTAATATAAAAACCCTTTACCCCCTATTATATGCTCAATATATTATGTAATTTTTTCCTCAATATATATCCCCCAATATGAATGCACGTAGTATGGTATTTCTTGCACATTGAATCCCCCATGAGGAAAAGGAACATGTTGCTGATTGATTCTTCTACGACCCGTATTTCTGTTACTCCAAGTGTTTTTCAAGAAAATGCTTAGGTTTCTAGAAGGCGACTAAATTTTCAAGCTAGTAGAAGCTAACACCTTATCAAATAATTTTAATGGAGGGGAGACTTTGTTGAATAATTTCCTGAAGAACCAAACTAAGGAGAAAATGAATGCTAGAAAAATTTAGGTATGTGTGCTTTCTAGCCCATACATATAAATTTTCTAGTTATTCGTCCATGTTCTTAGTCTAGAATTGATACAATTTTTCCCCAAGTATTTTTTATATTCTAATTATTGTGTGAATGAGGGAGTCATATTTTACTAAGCCCATGCAATCTCAATAGAAATTTCTTATCAACAATAAAATTTCAATTAATAAAAAGGGTTTTTTTTGTGTATTCATACCTAGTGTATGCCATTGTTTACTGCAATGTCTTTGAAGGCGTCCCAAGGTCGTGCCACTCTAAATTTGGCATGACCCTATTTAATTTTGGTACCCATGTCTATGCAGACATAAGGCTCCATTACATTTCTATTAAGTACAAAATTGTTTCCTGTCAATACGTGGAGCAATGTTTACTAGTCCACATGCTCCCAAGAAGCCCTTTCCCTCTTAGAAGGGAAATTGTATTTTGCAATAGGACAAGAGTTTTCATACATTTGACTATTTGGATTTGAGAAAGCACTTTTTACTACCCATTTTGTCTATGAAACATTATTTTTATCATAATTATGTTGATAGTATAGGTCTTAGGCTCACTTATTCAATGAAAAAAGGAAGAAGAAATTTATACCTCTACATAATTCACTAGGAAGTTGTAAAAATATTTCTAGAATTGATGAGTAGGAAACATATCTTGATGTGTTCAAATTGAATGAACTGAAAGATTTTATGTAAACATCTCACAAAATAGAAGAAAATATAGATCAATGACTTGAGAAAAATCCCCTTCGAGGGTGAAACCTCCTTTACATCATGTAGATGAACAATTCTTGGATGATACAAATGATTAGACCCCCTTGGTATATATAAGAGTATAAGGAGTCACAATATAATCAGATCCTACATAGAAATAATAATGGAAGGGCAAAATGATAATAATAGTGTGATTTTATGGGGCACAACAATTACAATATGGGGGATACATGGTCACAACAATAACACTAGGGGATACACTAATAATAAAAATAAGGGGGATACACTAGTATTGTTGGGTGTGGAGCCTGATTATCTTCTTTATTTTATATCACAACATTAGGCCCTTGTTCTTAACAGGGCGACAACGTCACCCATAATTGTACGCTGCTTGGGGGGTCCAGGGGGGGGGACTGCAAGTTTATGGAGCCCCCCCCCGGCAGGGGGTTTTGGGGGCAGCACCCTAGAAGCTAAAAACAAATGTAAAATTGCCTTGTAAAAGTATATTAATTTCTAGTCAATCTAGGCCATTCATTAGGTGGATGATCTGACGGTAGAAGTTATGTTTGATTTATGGTTTTTTTCCCTAAAAGGCAACCCCTCGTTTTGTATGAGGGTATTGTATTGCGATTGTGTATTGTATGTGTATTCTCAGAGCGAGAAACTGATAGAGATAATGTGAGAGAGAACATAGGATATTACAGCGGATCTGCTGTAGGTTGTATCTCTTCATTTTGCTGGATAATAGAAAGGAAGGACTAGCTATTTGAGGTGGACATAGCCCAAACTAGGTGAACCACGTATATCTGTGTCTCTCTGGTTTTATTTGTTTTTTTTGTTTGTGTTTTCCGCATATTTTATGTGTTTCATTGCTCTGTAATATATAATTTTCTAACAACTGGTATTAGAGCCGAAGGTCTATTTGGCTGATAAAATCGCAGGAAAGAAGGGTTCCTGTTTCGAGTGGGAGTAATGGAGGAAGATGGTAAGTTTAGGGTCGAGAAATTGAACAGCCAAAACTTCTCGCTGTGGAAGATGCATATGGAAGATTAGTTGTATCAGAAAGATCTGTACCTACCATTGAGCGGAAAAACAAAGAAGCCGATGACTATGAAAGACGCAGAATGGGAGATTCTTGATAGAAAGGCACTTGTAACAGTACGGCTGTGCCTCGCGACGTCGGTATCCTTCAATATTTTGAAGGAAACAACAATAGAGGGTTTGATTAAGGCATTGGAGAAACTATATGAAAAACCCTCGGCCTCAAACAAGGTATTTCTATGAATCGTTTATTTAATATGAAGATGTCGGAAGGTGGATCTATTGCAGACCATTTAAATGATTTGAATACAGTTACCAGTCAGTTAAGTTCTGTAGGGGTAAAATTTGATGATCAAGTTAGGACTTTGTTATTTTTGTTCTCGTTGCCAAAAAGTTGGAATGGTTTAGTTATGGCCATTAGTAACTTTGTCTCTAGATCTAGCACTTTAAAGTTTGATGATGTTGTCGGTGATATCCTTAGCGAGGAAATGTGACGAAAAAACTTTGGAGAAACATCGAGTAATGCTTTGAGTGTAGAGTCTAGGGGAAGAAAAATGGAAAGAAGAAAGAGCTCAGCATATCGCAGTAAATCAAGGAAAGGAAGATCCAAGTCCAGATCGGGGATAATGTACTGGAAATGCGAAAAGAAAGGACACCTGAAGAAATACTGTAGATCTCGGAAGAGAAAAGAAGGAGACACACAACAAGAATACAATCGTGAAGAAAATGTGACAGGTGATGTGTTACAAGATGCTTTAATTATTTCTTTAGAAAATGTTACTGATTCCTGGGTGGTAGATTCAAGGGCCTCATTCCATGCCACACCTGATAAGAAATATTTTCATGACTATGTTCAAGGAGATTTTGGACAAGTTCGTTTGGGCGATGATAAACCCTATAAAATTGTTGGAATGGGTAAAGTTCTTGTAAAAGAGCTGAATGGAAACCAATGGTTATTAAAGGTGGTAAGGCATGTTCTAGATCTAAAGAAAAATTTGATTTCAACAGGACAGTTAGGTGGTGAAGGTTGTTTGACAACTTTCACAGATAAAAGTTGGAAGGTCACCAAAGGAGCCCTGGTAATAACAAAAGGAGAAAAGGTTAGTACATTTTATTTATGCAATGGTATTTCTAGCTCTGTTAATGCTTTAACTTCCAAATGAACAGATGTAGCATTATGGCATCATAGATTCAGACACATGAGTGAGAAGGGGATGAATATTCTTCACTCAATAAATTTGTTGTTGGGTTTGAAGAATATTGATTTGGATTTCTGTGAGAATTGTATATATGGAAAACAGAAGATAGTCATATTTCTCAGATTTGGGAAAGAAAAGAAGAGTGAAAAGTTAGAGCTTGTGCATACATATGTATGGGGACCTGCTCAAGTATCATCTCTTGGTGGCTCTCGTTATTATGTTACTTATATTGATGATGCAACTAGAAAAACTTGGATTTATTGTATTCAAAATAAATCTAATATATTTGATACTTTTAAGAAATGGAAAGATTTGGTTGAGATCGAGACAAGAAAGAAGTTGAAGTGTCTCAAATCGGACAATGGTGGTGAATATTGCAGCAAAGAGTTTGATAGGTACTTTTCAAAGCATGGAATTCATAGAGAGAAGATAGTTCCAAGAACACCACAAGAAAATGGTGTGTCAGAAAGGATGAACAGAACAATCATGGAGCGTGCAAGGTGCACGAGATTGCATGCAGGATTGCCTTTACAATTTTAGGCAGATGCTGTAGATACTGATGTTTATCTAATAAACATAGGGCCTTCAAGTTCCTTGGATGGTGGTATTCCAGAGGAGGCATGGACAGGTAAAAAAGTAAACTACTCCTTTTTAAAGCCTTTTGGTTGTGAGGCCTTTGTCCATATTAATAAAGAAAATATAAAAAAGCTTGAAGCAAAATCAAACAAATGTACCTTTATGGGATATGGTGTTAATGATTTTGGTTATCACTTATATGATTATGAAAATCACAAAATCATTAGGAGCAGAGATGTAATATTCAATGAAAAGGTCTTGTATAAGAATCAGTTGCAGGAAAAGAAACGGGAAAAAGAAAACAAAGAATACACAATTCTTGATGAGATCAAAGAAAAAGTAAAGGTGCCTGAAAATAATAATAATAAACAACCACAACAACAGCAACCACCACAACAGCAACAAGCACCTCAAACACTTGAAAGTGGTGTTAGAAGATCTACCAGGATAAGTAGACCCCCTAAATGATACTCTCCTTCATTATATTATTTATTTTTGACCAATTCTCGTGAACCCGAATGTTATGAAGAAGAAATGCAGGTTGAAACCACGAAGAAGTGGGAACTAGCCATGAAAGAAGAGATGGAATCCTTAATACATAACCAAACGTTGGACTTAGTCAGGTTGCCTGTAGGTAAAACAACATTGCAGAATTAATGGGTTTACAGGATGAAGGAAGAAGATGGAGGAAAACAGAGGTACAAAGCTATACTTGTGGTGAAGGGGTTTGCACAAAAGAAAGGTATTGATTTTGATGAAATATTTTCTCTTGTTGTTAAGACGACTTCAATTAGAACTATTTTAAGTCTTGTAGCAGCGAAAGATTTACATCTTGAACAATTAGATGTAAAGAGAACATTTCTCCATGGAGATTTGGAGGAAGAGATATATATGCAGCAACTAGAAGGATATGAGGTCAAAGGGAAAGAAAATTTAGTGTGTAGGTTAAAGAAGAGCTTGTATGGCTTAAAACAAGCTCCAAGGCAGTGGTATCTAAAATTTGACAGGTTTATGTCTGAACAAGGTTATACTAGATTTCACTCTGATCATTATGTTTATCTGAAAAATAAAAATGATGGAAACTATATTATATTGTTATTGTATGTAAATTACATGCTTGTTACAGGGTCTAACATGCAGAAAATAAAATTGATCAAAAGAAAATTGGCAAATTCATTTGCAATGAAGGATTTCGGAGCTGCAAAACAAATCCTTTGTATGAGAATAACTAGAGATAGGAAAAATCGCAAATTAACATTGTCCCATATTGAGTTAATACAAAAGGTGTTGAAAAGATTTAATATGCAGAATGCAAAACCAGTTAGTACAACTTTTTCTAGCCATTCAAACTTAGTAAGGAGATGTTCCCCAAGACCCAAGAAGAAATGGATTGTATGTCTAAAGTTCCATATGCATCAGCAGTTGGAAGATTAATGTATGTAATGGTCTGCACAAGGCCTGATATTACACATGCAGTGGGAGTTGTAGGAAGGTACATGAACAATCTAGGAAAAGAACATTGGATGGCAGTGAAATGGATTCTCATATATTTGAGAGGTACCACAAATCAAGCATTATGCTTTGGTGGTTCAAACATTGCTCTACAGGGATATGTTGATGCAGATATGGCAGGTGATAGAGATAACATGAGGAGCACTACAGGGTATGTATTTACTATAAGTGGAACAACTGTCAGTTGGGTTTCAAAAATCCAAATTGTTGTTGCACTTTCAACAATAGAAGTTGAGTATGTTGCTGTATAGAGGTTAGTAAAGAAATGATTTGGTTATTATGGATGAATTGGGTAAGAAGCATGATATGGGCACATTATACAATGATAGCCAAAGTGCCATTCATCTTGCAAAGAACTCAACATTTAATTCCAGGACTAAACACATACATCTCAAGTACCATTTCATACGTTTAGTGTTGGAAGATGGACAATTGAAGCTGGAAAAGATACACACTAGCCAGAATCCTGCAGATATGCTAACAAAATTTGCAACTAGGGAGAAACTGAGATTATGCTCAGTTTCAATTGGTCTTCAAGTATGGCAATGAATATGAGAAAAAACCAGGTCCAAAGTGGAGTAATTGTCCAGCAAATGAAGCAGTGGTGGAGTTGCTACAATCTGTCTCCAAGTGGGAGATTGTTGGGTGTGGAGCCTGATTATCTTCTTTATTTTGTATCACAACATTGGACCCCTGTTCTTAACGGGGCGGCAATGCTGCTCGTAATTGTACGCTACCTGGGGGGTCCGAGGGGGGGGGCAGCTGGGAGTTTATGGAGCCCCGCCCCCCCCCCTAGCGGGGGGTTTCGGGGGCAACACTCGCGAAGCTAAAAACATATGTAACATTTCCTTGTAAAAGTATAGTAATTTCTAGTCAATCTGGGCCGCTCATTAGGAAGATGATCTGACAGTAGAAGTTATGTTTGATTTGGTTTTTTTTCCCTAGAAGGCAACCCCTCATTTTGTATGAGGGTATTGTATTATGGCTATGTATTGCATGTGTATTCTCATAGCGATAAACTAATAGAGACTATGAGAGAGAACAAAGGATATTACAATGGATTTGCTATAGGTTTGTCTCTTCATTTTGCTGGATTATAGAAAGGAAGGACTGGCTACTCGGGGTGGATGTAGCCCAAACTAGGTGAACCACGTATATTTGTGTCTCTCTGGTTTTATGTGTTTTCTATGTTTATGTTTTCTGCATATTTTATGTGTTTCATTTCTCTGTAATACATAATTTTATAACAAGTATTATAGGGACCTAACATGATCCTCTCCTTCAAAAATGTGTTTTCCTTAATGCTTTAGTAGTTCCATATGCTTTTGTATAAAATTCTCATCCTCCCATGTGGAATAGTCAATAGGTAATTTCTTCCACTTAATGAGATACTCTCAAATTAATCGACTACTTCAGGCTCAAATATGATTTTTCCTTCTTTGTCAAGTTCTCGAAATACTATTTGAACTGGAAGCTTGTCACCGATAACGTTCTTAAAGCATGAAACATGGAAAACTAGGCGTAGTTGAGAATATGTAGGCAACTCCAATTTGTATGCCACAGTACCAGGATTTTGCAACACCTTGTAAGGACCATAGTACTTGGGTGATAATTTATTATCCTTCTTAGCTTCATTAAGGGACATTTATTTGTATGTTTTTAACTACAAAAATACCCATTCTCCTACATCAAAGCTTCTTTAATTGCGATGCTTATTTTCTTGTTGTTTCATTGATTTTGTGCCAATGTGAAGTTATCCTTTAAGAGTTGTAGAAATTCTTGTTGATGATTGATGTGATCTTCCACTACTTCAACCTTAAAATTTTCTCTTAAATATGATGTGATGGACGGTGGATGATATACATAAAGTGCCATAAATGGGGTCATTTTTGTTGCAGTATGGAAGAAGTGTTATACTAACATTCAACCAGAGGTAACCACTTGACCGATTGTGTTTGTTTATCATATACAAAGAAACGAATATATCCTTCCAAAAATTTGTTCACTATCTTAGTTTTCTCGTTAAGTTGAGGATGATAAGATGAGCTATGAGCTAATTGAGTAATAATACAGTAAAATAATTCCGTTTAAATTTTTTTTGTGAAAATGGGATCTTTGTCACTCACAATAATCTTTGGGTTTCCATGTAACTTCTAAATTGTTTCCATAAATGCAGTAGCAACTGTACTGGATTTAGAAGGATGAGATAATGCACAAAAATGTTCATACTTGGTAATTTTATTAACTACCACTACGATGACACTCTTTCCTTCAGACTTGGGTAGAAATCTGATAAAATCCATTGAGATGTCCTCCCAACGATGACTTGGAATGGCTAAAGGTTGTAATGAACCCGAGGTATTAATTTTCTCAACTTTATTTTGTTGGTAAACGAAACATTCTGCCATGAACTTCTGAATACCAGATTTAAGGTCATCCTAAGAAAATTCCTTCTTGACCCTATGGTAAATCTTTAAATATCTTGAGTTCCCTCCTAAGGGTGATGTGTGGAATTCCAAAATAATATTTTGTTTTAGTTGGTAATTCTTACAAAGATATAAGTGATATTGTACCATACTGAATCATTTTTCCAAATAAATGTATCAGATGTATTGGGATATTGCTGCAAATTTTGAATGAGTGCCCAAACCTCTTCATCATTCTTCCATTCTGTTAGGGTCCTATAATAATAAGATTCATAATTTTTGAATTGATTATGATAGTCTTGTAAATATGTACATACCTTGCTTTCTGCAAGTTGTTTTTCCATATTTGAAAATAATAATAAAATGAAAAGAGGGTAAAAGTCCTAAAAGAAAAATCAAAGGACTTAGAAAAGAGTAGACCCCAAAAGAAAAAGAGATAAAAATAAGACCTGAAAGTGAGCAAGTCAAAATGCCACTACTATTTACTTTTACTGCAAGAATAATGATTATGTGTAGATTGTTCAAAATTCCATAATCCATGATCAATTAAATAGTTTAATCTTAATTTTTCATGCTTTGAATTTCATGTTTTAGATAGAGAATAAAGATATTTCAAACAATTTAAACTTGACAAAACAGTAGATAATTAGAGAATAAATGAGGAGCTCAACAGTTCAATCTAAGCCCTCGGATGAAATAAGGTTAGACATAGATAGATTTATGTTTTCAAAGAAAAAATGGATTTAGGGTTGCAAGCTTAAATGCACCCATGCAAATGAAGTAAAAAATGTCAGAATAATGATGGGTAGGTAGAAAACAGTTGTGCAAGGCATGTAATAAAGCATCATCGAGAAAAAATTACTAATTTCCCCTTCCCCACAATGATCCACTATTCTAAACCTTCAGTCAAAGAGGCTTAGAGCATTTATTTGACTTATGTTGGGACCAGACCCAAGGCTTAATGACTGATTGGTAAAATATATTGGATTCCCTACATAAAACCCATTTCATCAACATATTCACCCTTTTCTAAAACTATGATCCCTTTTCCTAAGTAAAACACCTTTTTTTTGCTTAGTAAAAGTAAAAACCCTACTTAATTAATTTCATTTTCATTGAAAAAACACTCAAAAACCTATAAAATGCATTTTATCCTAAGTTCATGCATAAAAAATCAAAATGGGACAAAATTATGCTTAATTGCCTATTTCACACTTTACTTAGTTTAAATATTATGTATTTTAATTCATTTCATTCATTACATTTCCATTTGATATTAATTTCTAACTTAAAGTATTAAATCCCTTTAAACATAACCCCTCCCGTATATAATATTATTAATTTATTTATATATTAATATCCCCAAAACCCACTTATTTAAGTTAAACCTATTGTTTATTTATCCCACATGCTAAAGAAAAAACCTGCTCTTTTCCCATAGGTTTAAAAATATTATATAATTTAACCTAACCTCGCTCCCTATAGTTTTAAAACTCTTGTTGCAAGGTTTTATTTATCATATAATACATCCTGCACCATTTGTTATTAAAACATTAGTTAAATATTTTATATACGCTATATAACATTACCCCGCCATATCAATAAAACAAAACATCAATTTATGCATTTTTAACTATGTTTTAATACATTTCATCAACCCCGCCACATAAAACAAGCCCGGACCCCACCTCTTACCATCAAGCAACTCCAAAACTAATCTCAGCCATTCGCATTGGCCTTCCCAAATCCAACGATCACCATGCGATATTGCAAATTAAACTGCGCGACCCAAACATATTTCAAACTGCACGAAATACGTGGTTTTACCTTTTTCTCTCTCCTCCATGCGGAAAGCATCTATTGGATTGCATTCGATCCAACCAAAACCATATACCAGTCAAATCCAAAATGATAACCACCTATGGTTTTTCGCCTTTGAAGACCAAAACCGCCCACTGTTCGATGTGACTGCCATTTAATGCAGGCTAATTTAGACCTAAAACATTCAATAAACCTCTAAATTGCACCATTCAACCCTTTTTCCTGCATTATTTACTGGTATTCATCCTCCCGGCTAAGAAAAAAGAGGACCCTGTACACTGTTATATGCCCAGAAAAGCAAAAAAATCCTGCATTTGTTGTCAAAGATTGCTGGAAGTCCCAGATTGCTTCCAGAAAACACCAAAGACCCATCCAAGCAACTCAGAACCTGTTAAAATGACCAATACCTACACAAACAGGTATTTTCCGATAAAATCAAGCCTGTTATCATTTGAAACGAATTTTCTGAAATAATTAAGCCCAATAAAGGCTTATTTACCTAAAGAAATCTTATAGTTGCCCAAAAAGAGCTAAATTCCTATCAAAATTTGATTAAAACCTGTTTTAAATACTGCATTCAGTTTTAAAGGAAAAATCAAGTTTATTTTAGCCTGTGCAGACTTTAAAAGACTCCAATCTTACCCAGAAATCCTCTGCAGGTAACCCCAACCCTCTGTCCCCAATTCGAATCAATTTTTAGCCCAAAATATACTGAAAAAAGCATAAGAAATCCCTGTTTCTTATTTTATAAACCAGTGAGAGTCTGAAGTACAGTTTTAAGTTAAAATTAAAGGTTGATGCAAGAAACCTCTTCTGTAAACCTCTGTCAAAGCCAAGAAACACTTCTGTAAACCATTTAATCTTACAGAAGAATCCAGAAAGCCTAAAATCAAAGTTTCAGTAATCCAGAAAGCCTAAAAAATGCCAAAATCCAATCCAGGTATGTCTTCCAAGATTGCAATCATTGTAAATCCTCTACAACCTCCTGTTGTACACATTGAACACACACCTTTAGCAGATGTGGACTATAAAATAGCAGATCCAGTTCTTGAATTTAATTTGTTAGATCTCCACTGCTGGAGCTATGAAAAGTCCTTAGATCAGGTTGAAGAAGTCCCAATTTGGGAATCAAACCTACCCAAATATGTTGTTCCAATCACTCATCAATGCCTAGAGGTTATTAGGTTGTGTCAGAGCTATTATTTACCTGAACAAAGAGCAATTGTGAATGCAAAAAAAGAGGTATTGTTTACAATTACTACTGAGTCCATAAACCAGATGTTACAACTCAAATCTTATCCCAAAGCAATTCCTTTGTCAATATAAGCACTTACAAATTTTTACATTGGTATTGATTTTCCCAAAAGGTTTCATATTTTTCAAGTGTTTATGCCTTTACATGTTGAAATTCCACAAATCAATCCTCCTTATTCCACTTCAAAATTTCCAAAAGGGTCTAGGCATGTCATTCTCATGTTATCATTTATCCTAGGATACTTTACAGATGAGCATACAGATGAATCAATCGTAGGTTTCCTATCTACTTTTACACCAGGAAAACCTCCCTCTGTAATTTTCAATTATGTTGAATATATAGTTGACAATATCCATGATCAACTAGTCAAGTTGCCAACTGAAGGAGCATTTAGATATACATCCTTTATTCTACATATGTTCTTATATTTTCAAGCAGATAAGTTTCCAATAACCCTCCAGCAGCTTGATATAGAAGGCAAACCACTTTCAGTTATCTTTTGGACCTCTTTGATCATAAAAGAGTCCACAGTGTTCACTTTTGTAGAGTTTACAGATAACTTTGTCCACCCATTGATAAATATGTTGAACAATATAGAACAACCAAGAGTCAGTGATGAAATGAAGAAAGTTCTACAGCTATCAAAGCACATTAGAACTGGAGATTGGTACTTATATAAAAAAATATACATAAATCAGAGTTTTTGGGTCCAATCTGTTACCCTATAAACTTCCTAAATATGTGCCAATGATAATTTTTCCTTGGAGTATATCAGGAAAATATTAAATTCTGATTCTATCAACTTCCTAGCAGCCAAGAAAAAGACACAATTTAAGTTAAAGAATCATGTGGGGCCATTTATTTGTAATCACAGAGATGCAGAACAATAAGCAGCAAAAAAAAATTCTTGAGTACAGATTTGAAGAGAGCTTCTCATGGAAATATGATCCACAAGGAATATTAAGCAAAATGAGGGTTAAGTGCAAACTAACACCTTATATACATGAGAAAAAACCAGAGATTTAACAATATGTCAATCAAATTGGGTGGCTAGAAAACACTTTGGTAGATATAGTTAAACAGGGTGATACTAGTCACACCTTGCAAACTACAAATCAAGGAGAGAAAGCTACTAAAAGACTCAGAGAAGAAGGAACATGCACTGATGAGACAACAACTGAGACAAGGTTTAAAATTAGATACAATAAAAAGCCTAAAGTCAATTCAGTTGATAAAGGAAAAGTGACTATAGAGGTTGAAGACACAGATGTTCTAGTGAAAAATACAGATGCTGCTACAGTCATTACAAATGAAGTAGTTACAGAAATTCTAAATGAAGGATAACTTGATAATTCACACATTCAGGTCATAGAAAAACAACAAAATTTGGAGGCATCTTCCTCACAGACAATAGAAGAAAAATATCTTGATATCAGAGAAAAATAGAAGCAAATTAAGACAAAGAATGAAGAAATCAAGAATGAGATATATTCTCAATATTTGAAAGAAACACCAGGCATTCAGAATAGACTTTTATCATATTTAGAATATTCAAATAAAAATTTGATTATGTCAGTACTTCAACCAACAGTTAAGACTCCCAATGCAGTTGCATACTACAATAAAGTTGATCTTGAAGTGCCCACAGAAAGTATTCATGCACTAGATAAGATTGAGTTTCATAGGCAAAGTTCAGAGATGTTATATTCCACCATAACTACCAAGGCTATGAGTATCAACAAGCTTCAAAATACAATCATAAACATGAGGGATCAAATGAATGTTGATAAAGCCCCATCGTATGCTAAAGATCTTAGGATTAATTCTTTAGAAGAGTTGGTTATCCAAGTAGGATATGACCCTGAAAATGTCAAAGCTGCAGAAGAATTAGTGAAGAAAAAGAATGCTAACATTGTAGCATTAAGGAAACAACTAAAGCTTCCACCAACTGAACATCCACAGGCCAGAGAAATTGTACAAGAACAAAATCAGAAAGATGACATGATGAACTTAATTTTTCAATTAATAGGACAGATAAAAGAGATGGAGATTCAAATGGACAAGCTTGTCCATGAAAGAGAAACTACAAAAACATAGGAAACTCCTACAGTAATTCCCATGGTTACTACTGTTGTGCCTTCAACTCTAGCAGAAGATTTGGCACCAAAAGAACCACTGGCTACTGCAGTGCCAGTGACATCATCCACAACTTCAGCCACAGAATCCTCTACTACAACGGCTCAACATTTTGATGAGGCTAGTAAACTAGTAAAAGCCATGGAAGAAATGTCACTTCAAACAAATGAAATTAGCATATTGAAGAAAGTGATTGATAACCTTGAAGATACAAATAAGCTAGCCCAAATCAATGCCAAAACTCATGAAAAAAGGGCTAGTAGGTTAAATACCGAGTTGAAGAATCTACAAAAAGACTTGACCTTGAAAGAACCAATTTATTATGTAAAGAATCAGTTATGGAGTAAAATCATTGAAGCCATAAATGATGTTTGTCCATCAACAAGCAGAGATTCAGAAAAAAAAAGATGAGCTAGGTGACAAACCTGAGCAAGCCATAGAATTGATAAAGTTTCTCAATAGTAAAAACAAGCAGGAGTTGGAAGAAATAGAAATCACTGATAGGAAAGAGACAATCCTTGAAATAAGGAAAGTCCTTTCAAAGAAGAATCTGATGAAACAACTTGAAGAGAAATTTGAAAACATGAACATAGCCATAACCAAGTTTATGGTTAAATTTGAAAATTTGAGGAAAAAAAGTTTGCCTAACATTTTGGTCATTAATGATAAACTCATGCCACAGGAGGACTACAATAAGAAAATCAGAGAGTATGCAAAAGAACAGGTGGACAAGACAGATGGACAAGGTATTCCTACAGGGAAGGTCTTACTCAAAAGTTTTGAAGACTTGTTTTATTTGCATCATGAGATAAGACATTTATTTGTCATAAAACCAACATTTGCTAGATATACTAAGGCAGATGAAAACTTTAGGAAGCTGAAAATGATACAAATTCCAAATGATGAAACTTGGCAATCAGACATTGACTTATTGTAAAAGTCAAATTGCAAAAATAAAGACATAAACAGTTTGATGATTTTTTTAGTCAAAATAGTAGCAGTAAGGCAGTTTTTACAGAGATTAAAGAGTATCCGAGTTAAAGAGTATTAGAGGATAAAGAGAATAAAAATTAAAGAGTATAAGATAATGAAGAGAATATTTCAAAAATAGATTTGAAATATCTATGCCAACAAAGAGGACACCAAGGCAACCAACTGCACCTAATCCATAAACAATTTTCTATTTTATTTGGATAAATAGGACATCTTGCTAATTTGTTAAGCAGCTGTTACTATTTTGTTGTAAAGATATTTTATTTCTCCTTCGATAATTCCTAGAAGCATTCTAGGATATTTTGTAAACATTTTTGTATAAATATTTCACTCTTTGAAGTATTAGTGTGGAATAAATTGCTAAATATTTCTATAGTCATTTTTGTTGGACTTGAAGGCTTTTATTGCAAATTTCGAGTAGCAGACTGGATCAGATCATCTAGCATCATATTTTAGGATTCATGTGATGAGCCATTGAAGTGAAGTACTTTCTACTTGTAATCGTTTATCTTCTCATGTTTTCATGCATCCATTATGTATTCTAAATTTGAATGAATAAACAGGAGTATTATTTCAAGATTTGTAAAAGCACCCTGTCTTTACTGTTTATCATTTCTATGTTTTCTGTTGATTTCCAAAGTAGGGAACCCTTAATTTATCCCTCTTTTGATTTAACTCTATCTACTCCTTCCTTATCTGAATCAAAGTATCCTTCATTGCTCTTTCTCCCGATCAAACCACTTCACCAAATCAGCCTTCCAAGATCTTCAAAGACTTATCTATCTTGCCCTGAAAACATTTGACTTTTTGACCTTGATCCTAGTTCAGTTTGCTTGACTTTTAACTCCTTAGCCCAATGGGAAAACAAATTTCCCACTATCCATCTCATTAAGTGATTTTTCCCACCAAACCAAACCAAATAAAAAACAATTTGCACAACCATAACTAGCCTAATATCTTATAATCAAAACAAAGTTAAATCTTAAAGAGAGAGCCCTCTCTGAACACTAGAAAGGCTAGATCCTAGAGTTTAAAAGTTTGTTTGTGGTTACCTCTAATATTCTTAGACTTTAAATAAAAATCTCACAACTTAGGAATTATTAGAGTGATAACACGTTCATCCCTTGCTTTAGTTATACAATCAAGTTTGATAATATAAATGGCACAAAGTAATGATTCCACATCCTCATCCTTTCTTGAGAGTGCATCTACAACAAAGTTTTGCTTCCCTTTTTTGTAGATTTTTTCAAATTCATATCCCAACATATTTGTGACACACTTTTTCTTCTCTTCTGAATATAATATTTTTTCCAAAAATTATTTAAGACTATCATGATTTTTTTTACCTTGAAGTGGCTTCCCATTAGGTAAGGTCACCATAGCTTTAATGCATGCAATATTGCCAACATTTCCTTCTCATAAATAGGTTTGTGTAAAAACTTGATCGGATAACTTTCAAAAGCAATGGGTCTTCCTTCTTGCATTAAAACAACAACAATTCCATTTCTTGAGGCATCATATTCCATAATAAAGGTTTTGTGAAGTTTGGCATAGCTAAGATTGATGCTTGAAAAATTGCCTCTTTAAGATGTTCAAAGGCCTCAGTTGGTTCTGGAGTCCAATAAAATGCATCTTTCTTCAGTAATGTTGTTAGATGTGCTTCTATTATCTCATAATTATTAACAAAATTGCAATAATACCTTATCAACCCTAGAAATCATCGAAGATGCTTTAGGTTTGTGGGGATTTCCCATTCCTTAATGGCTTTAATTTTTTTTAGGGTCTAATTTAACACCCTCATGAGATGAAATATGACCAAGATATTCCACCTCCTATACTCCAAAGAAACATTTGGATGTTTTTACATATAATTGTTTCTCCTCCAATAGTTTGAGCACTTTGTCAACATGTTGAACATGATCCTTCCAAGAATTCTTTTATATTAGTATATCATCAAAAAATACTAACACAAATTTTCTAAGGAAGGGTTTGAAAATGAAATTCATCAAACCTTTAAATGTGGAAGGTGCATTAGTAAAGGCATGACCAAAAATTCATAATGAGCTTCATGAGTTATGAATGTTGTTTTCAGAATGTCTTCAACCTTCATTCTAATTTGATGATATCATGAACGAAGATCCAACTTGGTGAAGTAAATTGGTGCATTTAATTCATCCAAAAATTCATCAATGACAGAAATGGAAATTTATATTTAATAATGATCTTTTTTAGCTCCTTATAATATGAACACATATGGCATGATCCATCGTTCTTGAGCACCATTACTATTGGAGCAGAGAAAGAAATTTGACTGGGTTGAATTATACTGTCCTCTAGCATTTCTGCAACCATACGTTCAATTTCACTCTTTTGGGCATAGATAGGCCTGATGTTTAGAGGAACACTTCTTGGAATAAACTGAATAGCGTGATCATGATAAAAAATAGGTGGGAGTCCTTTGGGAGTCTCAAATACCTTGGAATGATTACGCTCCATTGTTATTTTTTCAGAAGATTTGTCATGCCATTAGAGATGATTATGTTCCTTTATTTCCCTATGATACCCATTAATTCAAGTTCCTTTCCTTCCCAAAAACAATTCAAGAAAAGTTCTTGAAAATTAAAGGTTATCATCCCCAAAGATTGTAACCATTGGACTGCTAGTATAACATCAATACCACCCATTGGAATGGAAAAAATTGGACTATTCAATACATATTCCCCCATGGTTAATTCTATATTATGTCACTTTCTAGATCAATTTATAGTTCCTCCATTTTCATCCATCACTTGACACTCTAGTTCTAGATATAGAAAAGAATTCAATTCCTTGGCTACCTTACAATGAATAAAATTATGGGTACTACTTGAATAAATAAACACTATTACCATTTTCTTATTGATATATACTTCTATCTTAAGAGTTTGAGGAGTGGTAATTCCTACCAATGCATTACAAGATATGGTTGGATTCATTTCTTCTTTCTATAGGGTTGGTTCCTAGTGTATATCCTCCACTTTTTATGTTTCTTATTACTTTTCTTCCTCCTATTCACAATCTATGTAGAATAATTTCTTATCAACAAACTTATGACCTTTAATGTATTTACTATCACAACTGTAACAAAGTCCTTTTGCTCCTTTTTCCTCAAATTTTTGTGGTGTCAACCTTGTAGGTTGTGGAAGGCCAGAAGCAATAACACTTCCATCTTTATAGTTGTGAGTGGTAGACTTCCTTGTTGCCATAATTTTTCTTTCAACTTTTCTTGCCACCCTGAATGCCTTCTCCAATGAATCAAGTTCCCAAATGCAAAACTCATGTTTGATGTTATATTTTAAAGTCCCTATGAAAACATCAATCCTATGCTCCTATGGAATATCAGTTATGTAGATATTCAATTTTTGGAAGTCCTCAATGTGATCCACAATTGAACCCTTCTTTTTTATATTTATAAATTGGCTAAAGAAGGTGTTGCTCTTTGTATCCTC
Source organism: Pinus albicaulis (assembly GCA_034641835.2). Classification (NCBI taxonomy): domain Eukaryota; kingdom Viridiplantae; phylum Streptophyta; class Pinopsida; order Pinales; family Pinaceae; genus Pinus; species Pinus albicaulis. The sequence goes on along the minus strand of CM076583.1, from coordinate 770,911,940 downwards.
ATAATTTGATATCATTTCTTCTGTAAAAATTAATCAAGTGACAAGTTGTTTAAGAGAAAAAATCCATCAATACCATACAAACTAATTGGGTTCTAAATATAAAGATTCAATGTGTACCTTTTGTGTGTGTTGAAAATAATGGAGATCAAATTATTGCTCCATCTGTAGTATCCATGTTACCATATCCTTGCCATCAAACTTCCTCATACCAATCTTTGGAATGTGGTGGGTCTTAAAACCAACATTGGAGTCTCTAAAATAATAATTCATTTTTGTTTTGTCACCATCATGAGTTTCATGGAATACCTTGTCACCATTAATAATTTCATGTAGCAACTTTGTCAAACCTTCCATATCTTCTTTTAAACCATTCATGTTGTGTTTTATTTCTTCTTTTAAACCATCCATATCTCCTTTTAAGCTATTGATGTCCCATTTTAAGCCATCCATGTCTCCTTTTATTCCATCCATGTATCCTTTTAAGCCATCCATGTCCCCTTTTAATCCATCCATGTCTCCTTTTAAGCCATCCATGTCCCCTTTTATTTCAACTTTGGTTGCTCTTTGTGAGAGTGAAATTTGTTCTTGGTCCTGTAATTTTGATATATCACATTGAATTCTTCCTCTTCATGCGTCATAGTAGAGATTTATGAGGGCTTAATGGGTGTAGAATTATTTTGTTTGGGAGCCATATTAGAGCCAAATATTGTTATCTATGCTTCACTATTCCCTTTGAATCACTTCAAACTGATTTAAAAAAAAAAGTTATTCAAATTTTAAAAATAATATACACCTTTTTCTTTATTTTTAGGAGCTTGATATTGAAATTTTTTTATCTCTGTATTTTCAAATCTCCAATGTCTGAAATTGTGTCTTGTTGTAGCCCTATGAATCTTCTTTCCAATGCCACAATTCTGACCAAGATTGGATTTTTGAAGAAAACCTTATGCCCAATATCCCACGATGACGTGAATAAAGTATCGTTGAGTAGAGTGAACTTGTATGGAGTGCGACGTATCATGTTTTTGAATTTCGACCCTGAAAATGATACACAAAAAAATAATTTTGTGCACTTTAAGTTACTTTCTACGAAATTAAAATATGATTCTCATAGAGAAAGTTCTGACGATTTTCCCTAAGTCACCTATTTGATATTGAATTATGGAGCCTGCAAAAACCCTAATTTCTTCATAACATATCTCAAAATGTATAGCGAACCAAGATCTGAAAATTTTACACCAAGTTCACCAAGATGTTTTCTCCACATGGTTGAAATTTCAGCTTCTGAAGCCTCGTATAATTGTTTTTATAGTGAAAACACCAAGATGAGATGTTTGAAGCAGGGAAACCTAGAATCCTAAGCTTTGATACCAAATGCTATGCAACCTACTCAAAAAATAAAAGAAAATATAGATCAACAACTTGAGAATAACCTATTCAAGGGGGAAACCTCCTTTACATCACATAAATGAAAAATTCTTGGATGATACAAATGATTATACCTCTTTGGTATATATAGGAGTCTAAGGGGTCACAATATGCTCAAAGCCTACATAACAATAATAATGTAACGGCACAAAAATAATAATAGTGGGCTTCTATGGGGCCTAATAATAAAAATATGGGGGATACATGGGCACAAAAATAGCAATAGGGGGCTACACTAACAATAAAAATAAGGGGGATACAATAGTATTATAAGGACCTAACAAGAGTTTTCATACAATTTATAGGGACCTAACAAGAGTTTTGAAATAGAACAAGAGTTTTCATACATTTGACTATTTGGATTTGAGAAAGCGCTCTATATTTCCTATTTATGTCTATGAAACATTATTTTTATCATAATTATGTTGATAGTAAAGGTCATAGGCTCACTTATTCAATCCAAAAAGGAAGAAGCAATTTATACCTCTGCATAATTCACTAGGAAGTTGTAGAAATATTTCTAGAATTGATGAGTTAGAAACATATCTTGATGTGTTCAAATTGAAGGAACTGGAAGAAATAAAAGGATTTTACCCTTATTTTATATTTTTCCTTTTATCTCAATTCTATTGGAAATGGTACCACATTTCATGAGAAACAATATGAAGGTGATAAAGATAATCAAAACTTTCCTAATACTCCACAACCTTTTCATGAAGACACAAGTTCCTTATTTAACACTAAATTAGCAAAAAAAATAATATAGAAATTCAATTGCAAGTGTTGGATCCACTTCCTAACATTCACAAAATATCGCTTTCACCTCAAAGGGTCAAACTCAAGCAAGGGAGCTTAAAAAGAAAATAAGTAACACTATTGGAGATGACGATGATGGGAATCAACTAGGGAGTTAGTTTAAAAGGAAAGAGAGTTAGCACCCACATAACACCCTGTACTATAATTCACATAAAATATTGTATGAAAATAAGCCCAATAACCCAAGGAAAACAAATATAAACCCAAGAAATATCAATTTGATAATAGAAAATAGAGAGTTAGGCACACTTACCTCTTTAAGGGGACAACATCCAATAAAAATTCTCTAAAAACAACCAAAATTATTGACAAAACATTACATAACCTTATACTCAATATATATCCTCCATGGATAATATTAACTACCTGTGGGCCCACTTCTAATGAGATTCTACTAACTAATTTGGGTTTTATTAACAAATAAGACACTTTTTACAATGAGTGACTAGTAACTAACAATTTAATGGGTGAATACATTAATATCATATATAAGGGGGTTAGGGCAGGACTCTAACACACCCAAGGATACAAATTTTCCAGTTATGGAAATTGATAATATTGAAGAAGCACCGAAAGAACGAAAATGAGCCAAAAGGAAAGTCTTGGAAAGTTGGTGCAATGCTGAGGAGATAGCTGTGACAACAACCCATTAATTTGAAATTGAGTTAGTTACACTAGATCACATGGCCTACTACAAGAATATGAAGAAATTACAATTTGAAAGAATAAATGTCAAGAACGATGAAGCTATTTCTAAGGTGAACTCTAAGATTGATGTCAAAGGAATAAATAATTTGAAATTAGATGAATTTAACTAGGCTTATTTAATCTCAAATTAAGAATTTGAAAACCTAATGTTGAAATGAAGATAAAATATTTCCAAAGTGACTATTTGTTAAACACATCCCTAAAGTTAGACCAAATTCAACTTCATAAAATGTACTTGAGAGAAATTCTAGGATTGAAGTGACATCCAATCTACTAGTTGGAATTCAACACCATGTTTCCAATAACATTAACAAAATAATAAACATGATTTTAGAAGTGTGGGAGGTGGCTACAAATTTAGCCAACTTATCTGTAAGAATTTACTCACTAATTGAATATTTGAAAAAGGACCTAGTGAACGATGAAATGTTTTATAATGAAGCATTAACTAAATTCATCATAAGAGTATCAAATATGAATGGAGGATAAAGGGAATAAAAAATTATTTCATCACAAGTGAGAATCAATCAATTAAAGGCACACTTGAAGGAAATAATAAATACATTCCATGAGAAAATTACTAAATGTGACAATATAAAGATAGGATGGAGTGATTTGTTCTTTAAGTTAGTTAAAGTTGCAAAGGAATTAGTGGGGCCTAATATTATCAGGGATGCAATGTTATTAAATAAGGATCAAATGTAGGAACATGACAATCTACTATGAGCCACATGGGAAAATGGTTCCAATCAACTTGTTGATTTCCCCAATGAGCAAATTGATAAATGGTCAATTGATTTTTTTATTAAGAATGAAGACCAATCAAACATAGTGCATCAATTTGGTTATTATTTGAAAGAAATTGAATATTATTTATTCAAGCTTTACATGTAAAGTAATAGGATACCATGGTGCCATTATGACACTTCATTGAGCAATGACTCAAAGAATTTTTGGAGAAGGAAACTACTTCAAAATAATTGATCGAAAGTTCCAAACGCTGCACTTATAGCATGCACCCTATGCTTAAAAAAGTGGAGATTCAACAAAATGAGAGTGAATTCTTTTAACAGTGTAAGTAGATTGTATATTTTTGGTTTTCCATCCTTTTTCTTACTTGGAAATTATCCATCCTTTTTTATGTTGAATTCTTTCAAGGATTAAGATTGATTTCTAATTGTTGTTTATTTTAGTTTTTAGGTCTTCACTTTTTTTATATGGTCCACGGTAACCCAATACATGTCCTAAAATGGATGAATGAATTTGAATTTCTTGATTATAATAGAATTTATTAAAGCATTTGTATAGTTAAAGATTTCAGATTTCTGTGGTGTGAGTTTTGAGTTGCTGAATTCGGAATCTCCACAGTGTGCATTTTTGCATCACTTTGGAGATTCTGAATTCAGCAACTCATTTGTATAGTTTTAAAGGTTCCTCAAAGAATTATTTAAGAGTGCATCTCTTGTGTCATATATGAAATTTAGGTCTAAGATTTCATGGATGTACCTCTTTTCATGCTTATGAGTTTTAACAAAAATACGTTTTAAGGTTATCTGTAAATGTGTCATGACTTATTTTTCTACTCCAAATGCTTCATATTTTTACTTATAGTCACACAAGAAGATATATGAAATATACGAGACTTCAATCTTGACATTTATTTGATTTTTTTTTTCACACACACGCACAGATATATATTATTTTTTTTCCCAAGGAAAAAATTAACTTTCATTAGTAAGTTGAAAATCGCATGTTGTAGACGCTTCACAGAAGCATATGTTAGAAGTGGTGGCCAAGCCACAATAAAAAATAATAGAGTTTGTTATAATTCATTTGTCCCAAAATAAATACATGAAGTTAAGCCATAACATACAACTGATAATTACATAGAGAATTGTCAGAAAGCAAAAAAAACCATCCAAAAATCAAGGCAATGTTGCCCCCTATGTTGGTCGGTCATCATATGGCCTGTGGAAATACTGATAGAACTAATGACCATTGTGTTCTTGGGTCATCCAATGATCCCTTGGCTAGTGCGTTGCCTCCAAGTTGGAAAGTGAATTAGAAAGATGATTCATCTCCCTGTAAATATGATGACAAGAAATGATATCAAATTGAGATTTCAGAAGAAGGAAATCATCCAACAGGTTTCGTAGTGCGTGCACGTGACAAATGGATTGCTGGTTGAACCAATTTATAATAATTTTTGAGTCACCAAAAATCTGAATTTCTCTACATCCTTTTGTAATTGAAAAAGAGAGAAGGTGTCTGAGGAAAGAAAGCTCTTCATAATTGTTAGTGCCTCTACCAAGGCCCATTTTTAATTTGAATAAATGACCCTCATGAAGGTATAAAGCCTCCCCAAAACCACATCAAATATGATGAGAAGATCCATCAAAGTATACCCAAGGATACGATTTATCAATTACTTCAGGAATAATAGTTCTGTGAGAAGGTTTCATAGCCTCATCAAGTATCATGTGATATAATGAGATGATATGCGCAGAGATGATGGTCCAGTTAAGAGGCTTCTCGTGGAATATTATCCTATTTCTAGTGAGCCAACTGCCCCAACAGGAAAGCAAAGGGAGATTACAGAGTTTAAGTGGCTGGGCTCTGTTCCACCAAGAATCACAAGCACTAGAGACAGAAGGTCCATTCCATGACAGACTGATATTAAGGATATTGATCAATTTATTCCAGAGGGAAATGGAAGAGGGAAAATGCAAGAATAGGTGGTCAACATTCTAAATCGAATTTCTGTAGAGTGCATGCCATGAGGGGCCAAAGAAATAACGTTTCTGATGGTTGACTCCAGTGGGAATCTTGTCACGAAGAATGCACTACATGAATAATATGGCCTTAGGTGGAAATTTCAATTTCCATAAAGGGCGTTGATATGGATTTATGCAGGAAAACAACAGAATACACATATAACCATAAATAAAAAATGTAGCAGAAATAACCCTTCATTTCATTAATATCAAAGAACTGAAATTTGTTTACAGACATAATGGAAATAAACTAGCTAGGGCGCAGGTAGCTTATCTCTGAGAAGAGGTGTGGGGGATACAGGCCTCTAAAATATGTTACAATGAGGCTCGAGGGACTATTTATTATTGAGAAATAATGGAAAACCCTAAACACCCAAAAACCTAACCCTAGGAGATGAAGCGTCAAAAATAGGGGCATCGTTTGTGTAAATTAGTACATCAACTTTTCGGGGATGTAAATTTGTCATACAATCTCTGTTTGATGTTCTCAATACCTCATTAGAAAGATCTATCTGAGGAATACAAATTTTGAGGGAGAAACATTAATATATAGCCCATGTTGCTCCTGGTTTTCCCAAAAAACCTCGTTTAGGGCCTCAAAACGACTCCAGAAGTTCAGGACTCGAAAACGTTCTAAAAAGAGTAAACTGTGCTATAATTAAGGAAACTGAAAGAATGAAAGAAATAATGGTGGGGCTCAAAGTGGAATAGGTGGGTGGCAACCAATATCCACTTGGATCATTCCTCCCCCCTTAGGAAGCAATGGTCTCCATTGCATTGAGTTCCTCTATGAGATGAGGAAACTTTTGTTGAACTTGGTCCTTGGTGAACCACTTGCCTTGGTGCAGGAGTTGGCCAGCTTTGATAACCCAATATAGTTGGATCTTATGCTGGTGAGTGTTCTATATTTTCATGTCCATGATACAATCTATGGTGGCCTATTCCATGCAGTCTGGGTTTAACTCTTTTGGTGTGAGTTGTTCTGCAATGTCGGAGGTGTCCAATAGAGGTGGGAAGTAGGGCTGAAGGTGGTCCACATTGAATACTGGGTGCAGACCAAGGAATGGTGGAATACTGAGCTCGAAGGCATTGTTCCCTACAACCTTGGTGATGGTGTATGACCCATATTGGAGTGGGCGAAGCTTGTGGTGGGGTCCAGTGAGGCACTCCTTCTGCAAATGTAGCCACACTTTGTCGCCCACCTGGAATTTGTGTGCCGCCCGATGTTGATCATGTCATTGCTTGTACTTAGAATTGGCTCTATCAAATATGTCATGAACCTGCTAGTAGATGTTCTTAATGTGTTCAATGAATTTTTTTGCTTTTTTAGCTTTAGATTGAACATTATCCAAATCAGCATGAGTAGCCATAAATGGCATGGCTACGTCAATGGGACATAGTGGCTGGAACCCCAGGCCCACCTGAAAGGGGTTGTGGCCGGTTGAGCTGTGGATAGCCCGGTTATAATTGTGTTGTACATAGGGAAGGATCTCATCCCATGTGCGTGGATTATTTGCATTGTAATTGCACAGAATGTGTACAATCATCCTATTGACGACCTCTGTCTGGGCATCATTTTGGGGATGAAAAGCTATGGACTTGGTTAGCTTGGTGTCCAACATTGACCAGAGGCTGGACCAAAATGTGCTAAGGAACCTTCTTACCCGATCTGAGATGATATACTGTGGGATCCCAAATTTCACACACACTCGTTCAAAGAAGAGTTTAGTAGTGGCTTCTGCTGTGATATTATTCTTGCAGACCGACATAAATTATGGCCATCTTCGAGAATTTGTCGACGACCATGAACACACAATAGTTTCCTTGCTCAGTAGAAGGAAGGCCTGACATGTAATCCATGGATATGGATTCCCAAGGTCGACTAGGGTTAGGTAGCGAAGTATAGAGGCCTTGCTTCTTGATGGCCGGTTTGGCAATGATGCAAGAAGTGCAGGATCTGATGTACTTCCCAACATCCTGTCGAAGGTTCGACCAATAGAAATAATTCTACAGTACTACCACTATTTTCTCGAACTCGAAAGTTCCAGCAACTTGACTGTAGTGTGCTTCCCAAATCATCTTGGAACGCTCACTTGAAGGAACCTAAAGGTGTCCCAGGTGACATAGCAGTGCATCCTGGAGGTGAAAATTTGGAACTTACGTACCCTCCAAGAGTGTCTTGTATGTGTGGTTGAATTCCATATCGCTCTTGTAGAGGAGCGGCCAATCATAAGTCTTGTGCCCACAAGAGTTGATAACGGTTGTTAGCACCACGATCGATGGTCGTCTGAGGCAGTCTGCAACATTATTGGTGCTGCCCTTCTTCAACTTGATTTTCAAATGAATTTTTTGCAGATATGTGGACCACTTTTGATGGTGATCGTTCTGCAAATTCCCTTGTGTTTTTATGAACTGCAGGGGTCGGTGGACTGTGTGGATGATCGTTTCCTTCCCCAAAATGTAACGCTTCCATTGGCGGCAAGCCTATACAATGGAATACATTTCTTTGTCATAAGTGGGATACTTGCGGACTATGTCGGACAATGTCTCACTATGATATGCCACTGGATGCCCTTGTTGAGTAAGAACTTCCCCAATAGCATAGTCAGAGGCATCTGTCTCGATCTAAAATGGTTTTTGCAAGTCTCGTATTGTGAGCACTAGGACAGAGCATAGGCGATGTTTTAATTCTACGAACGCATTCTATTGAGATTATGACGAAAATAAATTTTCTTTTGCTCCTCCCTTAGTGACTTGACTCAAGGGCCAAGTGACATGAGATAATCGCAACATGAACCTACGGTAGAAATTAGCAAGACCAATAAATATGCGAAGCTTTGTTAGAGTGGTTGGGTCTAGCTAATCCCGAATTACTTGGATCTTGGTTGGATCCACATGCACCCCCTGTTCATCAATAATGTATCCTAGATACTGAACCTGGGTCATGCCAAAAGTGCACTTCTCCAAATTGGCACACAACTTGTGTTGCTGTAGTGTTTTGAGGACCTATCGAATGTGGTGGAGGTGCTCTTCCCAAGTCTGGATGAATCTCAGAATGTCATCCAAGTACACTATTACAAATTAGTTGGTAAATGGCTGTAATATGTCGTCCATCAGCCTCATGAAGGTTGCGGGAGCATTCGTCAACCTGAAAGGCACGACCAGCCATTCGAAAATTCCCTCCTTGGCTTTGAAGGCAATATTCCACACATCGAAGGGTTCTATTGGTACCTGGTGATACACTAACTTCAATTCGATCTTGCTAAAATATTTCACCCCTTTGAGTTGATCCAGAAGGTCATCAATCCGTGGGATCAGGTACCTATTCCAGATAGTGATCCTTACAGAGTCTCCAAGTCCCATCCTTCTTTTGCACCAACACGATCGAGCTCCCACATGGTGATGAAATCGGCTGGATGTGACCTTTCTACGGCAGCTCCTGAGTCTGCCTCTTGATTTCATCATTCTCCAGAATAGAGTGCTGATAGACCGGTCCATTGGGCAGCAATGCACCTAGGTTCAGATCGATGGGGTACTTGACCTGATAGTGCAGAGGCACCCCTTCCTTCGATTCATAAAGAGGGTTCAAGAAATGCCAAAATTCATAAATAGAAAATATACTTTAGGTGCCTGGATGAGTCACATCCTTCTGAATTTATTTCTCAATTCCCCTCTCTATCGCGGAATGTTTCTCTATAAACCCACCCTCCCTTCTCCATAATAAAATCTTTCTCCCACTTATAGATATGGGATTACTACTAGTTAAGTAAGCAGCTTATAAGGTAATGTATTGTATTCAGATCAATGGTAATCGAAATAGTAGCTCCATATTACACTCTATCAATAGAGCTTAAGACTCACTTAATGCTTTGAGCAATATGCCTTACAACGGTCCAATGGATAGTTTGAAATCCATAAGTCAGTTTATACACCCACATTCAGGTTTGGTGTTGACCCAATGCTTTGAGCACAACCGTTATAACCTTTCAACCATGCAGGAAGCACACACCAACGGATCTTTTGTCTCGGGATAGCACTGTGGGTGAGGTAAAGATGTCCCCGTACTCCTCCATGACCTTTTCCATTTGTTGTTTTCGTGTGGAGGAGCCCTGTCTGGAGGTCATGGCCATAGTCTTCTTCTTTCCCAGGGGGCGGATCATCAAGAAAACAAATTTCCCAATTTTGGAAATGAGCTTACTGCATTGTTTTATAGTAACCAAAGAGATAGTCGTAGGCGGTGGTACCTCTGGTATCATGTACAACTTATTGCCCAAAGTAACAATAACAATGTGAGGCCGAGAATCATACACAACATGTCACTTCCACAAGTAAGGTTGGCCTAATAATACATCACAAACATCAAGAGGAGCAATGTCACATAATACCTCATCCATGAAGGGCTTATTTTGTAGGGAAGGTGACATTGCTGGCCGATGCAGGGATACCGTCCTTGGTGAAGCCACTCGATGGTGTATGGATGTGGGTGTGTTGTGGTTGGCAAGCCCAACCGCTTCATGACCTATGATAAAATGAGGTTCTTTTGGCTCCCACTGTTGATAATGAACTGTACCGGGGAACCCTTTACCCACATCTGGGAATGGAAGAGACGCTTCTCCTCCTCTGGATCATCCAGTTCCTCCTTCTATATCTTTGTAGTGGCAACGGTGGCGTTGGGCTCCACATCAATAATATGATTCCCTTTTTCATTCCCATTTTCGGGTTATAATTCAAAGTCGGAGCATGCATCTAATTCAGAAGCCCTCATCTCGACCACCAGCGATTGCTTGGCTCGAGACTCACTTGTGTTGTGAGTGGAGCTCTTATGGAACTTACACCACTTTCCCGTGTCTTTCTTCAGATTCGCAGTGTTGTTATTTTCTTGTGGCTTCGGTAGGTTATCTTGGGCAACCATTCCTTGTATTTTTCCTTTGTTTTGTGGTTTGAGGGCACCTTTCCCTTGCTTTTGATTCGCAGATCCAAAGTCTCGCTTCTTCTGCTTGAATTTTTTCTCAATCTTGGCAGCATACTGGTATTTCATACCAAGAGAGGAGATGTCGAGGAACTCCATTTCCTCCTGAATATCTATGTGCAGATAAATGCAATACTTCAGCACCAAATGTTTCTCTGAATCTTTGATACCCAAATTTGTGTGCAGGGTATGGAATAGTTTCGTTAGCTCATGCATATCTTGATCCCTTTGCTGCCGCAATGTAGTCTATTGTATGTACTAGTCCTCATAGCTGCCCACGGTATAATATTATTCCTTGATGATGTCTCAGAAAGAATTCCAAGTGGGTACGATTGAGAATAGAGAGGTTTCACCCTCGTCCTTTTTCTCACAGTAGGTTTCCCACCAGTCCTTGACATGGGGGGTAGCTTTGAGGAGTGCAAAAGTAATCTTCTCCCAGTCGAAAAAGTCATGAACTAAGAAATATCCTTCTAATAGATTTAACCATCTATCTATGACATCTGTAATTATTTGGCCCTCAAATACAGGAATGTCAAAGTTTACTTGTACCTTAAAAGGAGTTGCGCCTCTAGAGTGGCTGCTAGATGCAGATGCGCCGCCAGTGGGCAGTCATTGAAGGATATGGGCAAAGTTATCCATCAATGCATTCCTTTGTTTTTCAAGGGCCTCCTCGAGCAATATTTTGATAGGATCTCCTGCTCCCTCATATTTATTTCCGTCCCCCATGGCCAGTTGTTAGGGTTTTTGAGGCTGATCTTGCAAAGGTTCAACCAGATCGATCCATAACTCCTTATACCCCGAGCATGTTGGGGACATGCAAAAAAGGATCGAGAAAGAGCATACCGATATGATACCACTGATCCGTATTTATGGAGGAATGTAACATAATACAAATATAACCATAAATACAAAAATGCAGCGGAAATAACACTTCATTTCATTAATATCAAAGAACTGAAATTTATTTACAAACAAAATGGAAACAAACTATCTAGGGCATTGGTAGCTTTTCTTTGAGAAGAGGTATTGTGGATACAGGCCTCTGAACTGTGTTACAATGAGGCTCGAGGGCCTATTTATTATTGAGAAATAATGGAAAACCCTAAACATCTGAAAACCTGACCCTAGGAGATGAAGCGCCAAAACTATGGGTCCCGTTTGGGTAAATTGGTACATCAACTTCCCGAGGATGTAACTTTGGCATACGATCTCCATTTGACGAGCTCAATACCTCATTAGAAAGATCTATCCGAGGACTACAAATTTTGAGTGAGAAACATTGGTCAATGACATGTGTTGCTCTTTTTTTTCCCCAAAAAATTTCGTTTAAGGCCTCAAAATGACTCCAAAAGTTTAGGACCTGATAAACGACTAAAAATAGTAAATTGTGATGTAATTAAGGAAAATGAAAAACTGAAAGAAAAATTGGTGGGGCCCAAAGTGGAATATGCAGGTGGCCACCAATATCCACCTAGATCAGGCGTCACCACCATTGAATCTCCAGCGGGTGGTGATCGGAAAAAATTATAGGGTATCCATCCTTTGGGGAATAAATCTTATATATATATATATATTTCCCCCAAGGAAAAATCATAAATTTCATTAGTAATTTGAAAATTACATGTTGTAGATGCTTCATGTAAGCATATGTCATAAGTGGTGGCCAGGCCACAATAAAAAATAATAGAGTTTGTTATAATTTATTTGTCCCAAAATAAATACATGAAGTTAAGCCATAAAATATAACTGATAATTACATAGAGAGTTGTCAGAAACCAAAAAAAACCATTCGAAAATCAGGGCAATGTTTCCCCTTGTGATGGTCAGTCATCATATGGCACATGGAAATATTGATAAAACTAATGGCCATTATGTTCTTGGATCATCCAGTGATACCTTGGCTATTGTGCTGCCTCCTTGGAAAGTGAATCACAAATATGATTCCTCTCCCTGTAAATATGATGACAAGAAATGATATCAAATTGAGATTTCAGAAGAAGGACATCATCCAATAGGTTCCGTAGTTCGTGCACATGACAAATGGATTGCTGATTGAACCAATTTATAATAATTTTCGAGTCACCAAAAATCTGAATTTCTCTGCATCCTTTTGTAATTGCAAAAGAGAGAAGGTGACTGAGGCAATAAATATTTTCATAATTGTTAGTGCCTCTACCAAGACCCATTTTTAATTTTAATAAATTACCCTCATGAAGATATAAAGCCTCCCCACCACCACATCAAGTAATGCTGAGCAGATCCATCAAAGTATGCCCAAGGATACGATTTGACAATTACTTCAGGAATAATAGTTCCATGAGAAGGTTTCACAGCCTCATCAGGTATCATGTGATATAAGGAGATGATGTGCACATAGATGATAGTCCATTTGGGAGGCTTCTCATGGAATATTAGCCTGTTTCTGGCAAGCCAGTTGCCCCAGCAGACAAACAAAGAGAGATTACGGATTTTAAGTGGTTGGGCTCTGTTCCACCAAGAATCATAAGCACTAGAGATAGAAGGTCCATTCCATGATAGAATAATTTTAAGGATATTGATCAATTGATTCCAAAGGGAAATGGAAGAGGATCAATGCAAGAATAGGTGGTCAAAATGCTCAATCGCACTTCTGCAGAGTGCGCACCATGAGGGGCCAAAGAAAGAACGTTTCTAAAGGTTTACTCCAATGGGAATCTTGTCACCACATGAATAATATGGCCTTAGGTGGACATTTATATTTCCAAAAAGGGCCTCACCACCATTGAATCTCTAGAGCGTGGTGATTGGAAAAAATGATAGGGTAGCCATCCTTTGGGGAATAAATATCATGCTTCAAGGAGGCCCAAATGAGCTCGTCATCTCTATCCAATATCCTTATATGAGACTCAACTAGTGCATTAGTGAAGTTGGTATAATATTGTTGCCAAGGTGGCGGAATGTGACGTTCACAGGACGATTTCCAAGCTTCTGAGAAGATTGTGGAATTGTCAGGATAAAAAACATGATCAAGTGTGGTAATACCAACATCTTCCAAGAATTGAATGAGATCGGGTGGAAGAATGTGAGAATTTTCATAGCTAGAACAAGGGTCCCTCCCAATCCGAACCTGACGAGCAGATTCGATTTTCCAAGCCAATCTAGATTTGATACGAACAATAGAGTTCAGAATGGATCTCCAGATTGTAGATATATTGGCCCTATTCCAACGCCAACTCCTAATCCAATAAATGGGGTGCATAGGAATTTGTACATCTGGATGACAACCTTAGTCCATAAGTTATCTGCAATAAGTATCTGCCATCCCAATTTGGTAGCTAAAGATTTGGAGAAGGGAGGTCCTTTATACCCCATCCCCCCCACTTATTAGGCAAAGAAATAAGATCCCATCTAGTCCAGGAAAAGGCATGACCATCTTTTGAACCCTTCCATAGAAACCTACATCAAATATGTTGTATTATGGAGAGAATACCCTTAGGAATCCATGCAAGTGACATCCAGTATATTGGAATAGCTTCTAATAATCATTTGATTAGAACAAGTCAACCAACACGAGAGATCCAACAAAGGTACCAAACATTAGGGTAGATTTTTGGCTACCAACCAAGTCCAATCAGCTATTTTAATTGGAGGGTTTAAGTCTGAAACCAGGATACTTAAGACCCTCATCAAAGCCAAGAGAGATGTAAGGAAATATTTTGAGAGAAAAATGAATTTCATGTTGAGAACATCCCAGTGATGAAAACTTGGATTTTGAGTGATTACATGACATACTTGTAGCTTTGAATAATAATTTGAGCACTAAATTAAATACATATGAGTTACTAATCAGACCATTCAAGAAGATGAGGACATTGTCCACAAAGAGGAGATGTGTAAGTACACAATTCTCAGCAATCTCGATGCCCTTTAATCTATCTTGGAGCTTTTCATCTGCCAGTAGTCTACTCAATCCTTCCATGACCAGCAGGAATAGGGGAGTGGATAAAGGACATCCTTATTGAATACCATGTTCAATGTGAAAAAAATTGGATGCAACACCATTGATGAGAACACTGAAAGAAACAGATGTGATACAACACATAATCCAATTGATAACTCTGATTGGGAACCAAAATGAGTAAAAAACATTCTCATATATAGCCAGATAATCTAATCAAAAGCCTTTTATAAGTCAATTTTAAGAATCATGCGCTTTATGTGATTTATGTGCATAGAGTGTAGGCCCTCCTGTGCAATGCAAATAACATCATGGATTTTTCGATTTTCATGGAAAGCAAATTTTTCCTGTGAAATATGATTAGAGAGGATAAGATTGAGCCAATTTTTAATGACCTTAGAAATAATATTATAAATGAAATTACAGAGGGATATGGGGTGATAGTCATTGAATGAATGGGGGTTGTAAGATTTAGGAATGAGGGTAATAAAAGTAGAGTTGTTGAGCATCATACATACGACTTGTGATCCTGGATTATTCAATACATAGAGTAGACCATGACCCAGTAATTCAAAAAATGATAAACATAATTCAACAGGCTATCTATCCGGGCCCAGGTTCTTATCCTTTTTTAAACATTTGAGGACCACTTCTAATTCAAACATGGAGACAAGTAAGTTCAGTTCCTTTGCAGTTCCTTCATCCATAAATTGGGGGAATAGTCCTACAATCTTGATAATTTCAGCTAAGGAGACTGAAATGGGTTATACCCAAAGAGGGTATTTTATTAAAAGATGAGACAAGTTGTCCCTCCTCATTATATAGGGATCAAATAGTGTTAATGTATTTGCGACCTCTTACAAATTGTTGGTAGAATTTGGTATTTTCATCCACAACAAGTAACCAAGTAGCTTTGCTTTTGAGTCTCCAAATCATTTCTCTATCCTTAAGAATCATAAGTCTATCTAATTCCAACTTGATGACCTGGCCCTTTGATTCAACTGATGAGAAACCACCATTATTGGGATCATCAAGCCTGGAAAGTTCCTCTTCAAGTTGATTTAATGCAATTTCATCCCGATGCTTCTTTGCCTTATCCCATTCAATATTTTTCTTTTTGATGCAGGTTAGCTTGCTATATAAGTCTCATCCTAGAGCTAGGTTGAATTGACTTTGAATGGAGCTAAGGGTTTGGGAGAGATTCTAGATAATTCTAAATAAATAGGGGAATGATCACATATACCCCTAGACCCTACCCATTGTCTGTAGAAAACAAAATTTTCAAGTAGACCTTCCTTGATGAGAAAGCGATCCAACCTCCTAGAAAGCATTGATTCTCTAGTTTTCCTGTTACACCAAGTAGGTTTCATAAAAGGCATCTGAATATCTATCTAGTGGAATTGATATAATAATGAACCAAAGAAGTATGATAGATAGTATAATTGTGCATGAGAGCCCTAAGATTATGCGTGGCCAATGGAAAATTTTAGATCACCCCCCAAGATGATATTATCCGATTGCATAAAAGAAGAATTCAGGACATATTCCCAAAACTCCCATCTGTTGTGGCAGGGGCCATAGATATTAACCAATCTAATACCATTCCCAATATGTTAAAATAATAATTCTACCACAAATAATACTTCCCTGCCCCAAACATTTAGAATTCTTAATACCCTAGGATTGATGCCAATGGAAATGCCACCCATTCGACCACGAGCCTCATGTGTGTGGATGGTCCACCCAGGTAGAAGAGAAGCCAGAGCTGGGCTAATATGGTTAGATTCACCCAATGTCTCTTGAGAGAGAATAAAATCCACCTTCTCAACATCAAATATCCTCTTAATGGCTAGACATTTTGCAGGGCTAGCCAACCCACGACAGTTGAAAGAAAGACAGTTCATTGGGGAATTGTGGGTGGGGAATTTCTTGCTCTAAGAACCCCTTCAATAGAGTGTTGTCTATCTTCTTCTACATCAATGCCAGATTTTTGGATGGATTTATAAATGTTTGAATGTCTTCCATGGGTTAGATTGGGAGGATTTGGAGGTGGATTAACACCTGATCCAAAACCAGATATTGATGTCTTAGAGCAAGGGCGAAGGTTATAATGATGACCAGAGATAGAATCGAAGGAGTCCTCCTCAGTCGCTGAGGAATTTTGTGGGAAGGATGTAATAAAAGGAGGAGGGTAATAAAATACGTCCGAGAAGGTCACAATAGGGCAAGTAATCAGAGATAGACGACATCTAGATACATTTAAATCTGTTATGTGTGGCTGTGTCATAACATATGACACAAAATAAATTAAAAGAAGTGAAATATTAGGAGAGGAATCAGTACTTGATGGAGGACCGGATGTTGTGGATTGAGATCTGGTTACCCTTGGTGAAGGAAAAATGACAGTGGCATGAGCATGCTTCTATGGAGATGCGTTGGGAACATGAGTGTTATGTCATGCCTTCTTCTTCTGATGATTCAACAACACTGTTACTCCAAAAATGATAGATTATGCCCCCAAATTGGCCTGAGGAGATGTGTCATGTGAAAGAAACAAGCAATCCTTGAATACATGACCAACTTTGTGGCATCGACGACAATGTAAGGGAACCCCTTCATAATACATTAGTTGTAGGCGAGTGGTGTTCATCCATTGAATTTTCAGATTTTCCTCCAAACCTTCACGAGTGTTAAGATGAACCAAGATATGAGCATAAGCCATTTTCCCTGTCTCTGCATATGATCGGTCATGATCGAGATAAGTTCACAACATTATTCCAATACATTTAAAAATATTGTCAGACCATAGGTGCAAAGGTAACTCAGGAAGTCTGACCCAAATAGGACCAGCACCCAGATGTTCTCTATCGAGATAAAAAATGGGGCTTCAAGGCTTGAGAAGGACTGGCACCATTTCAATATTCCAATACTTTGAGAGGACCCAGTCTGCAAGTTCTTTCACATGGAATTGTATGGAAAACCACCCTTTGGACAAAGTAACCAAAGAAGGAAGGGTTTCTATGATCTGTCCAAAAATATCTGAGATCCACATCTTCAACCGCGAGGCAGAGTAATTCCAACCACGCACCCAACTAACCAATACCTTGTTATCCGTGCTGATGACATCGACCATGCAAAGACCCTTCCCAAGAATAATATGACTGCCCTTATTTATAACCCTGATACAATTGGATTTTTTTTCCTCCTTTCTTAAATGAGCCTGAGTATGAGGTGCTGACATCTATAGAAGGTCCAATAGACAAGGTAATGATCCTAGTCGCAACAACAGGACTATCAAGTGGAGGATTTGGTCCACCATCAAAGCAAATGGATGTGGGTTGGGTAGATGCAGGGATACACTGAGCAAGAATAAAATATGGTGCAGATGAGAAAAATGATGTCGGGGATAAAAAACTAGAGGATTGTGACTCGGATAGGGCTCCCGAAGGCCCCCCCGCACAATGAATATGAGGGGTCTCGATGGTGGAAAACACCAGAGGAGGTGGTTCAAGACAATGTTTAAAGAAATGAAGAGATGATGGCGATGGGGTCGGGTAATCCCGGGAGCTAGGAGAAACTGTTCAGAAAATGAGCAGAGGTAGGGGTTACCCTTAGATACAATAATGGTTGCCAAAAAATATTCAAAATCTGGAGGGTTAGGACCAGTAGGGGTATATTCCAGTGAAACCCTAACTGCACCTTCGAGAGAATGTGGGAGATATGTTGACAACGAAAATTCCATACCTGCAGATAGACGTGGAGGAGTTGTCCAGATGGATGCAGAATCACAGGGGTCATCAAAGTAGTCAATGAGTTCTTCTTCCATCTTAGTAATTGATGAAGGAGGAGCTTAACCATAACTACAGGCTAACCACGACAGAAGCCGAATCCCACGGAATATATGCTCAAACCTCGAGGATGTGAAACCGTCACACTGAACGAGAGAGAAAGGAGGGAAAAGGTAGTAGAGTAATGGAGCAGCAGGCAGGCGGTGATTTTCAGCCAAAGTCAAGCTCAAGATGCAGGTTTGAATCGATAGAGGGTATCAGAGCCATCCTTGCATTCAAAACCTACTTCCCTTTATATGGTAAAAAAATCAAAGAATTCGACTATTGTAAGACAACTCTTTCGATTTATTGGATGACTGGGATCTGATCATATATATATATATATATATATATATATATATATATATATATATATATATATATATATATATATATATATGCTAAAATTTTGAGGCCAAGTCCTTCTTAGGATTCTTTCTTTATTTTTCTTTTGAATGTGTAATTATTTATTATAGAGGAGAACCACCTATTAAAATAGGAGGGGGGAAATTATAAACTCACTTTATAGGATAATCTATGAGAGATTAAATCTCTTGATCACATTAAGGATTTAGATATTTAAACTAAGTAAGTGACTATGTAACTCCCAAGACTCTTCATTTAAATGGGTAGATAAAATAATTACATAGTTTGAATAATAAAAGTTAATGATTATATTTTTACCTTCTAGGTAAAATCCAATATAGTTCAAAGTTTGAATATTCAAATCCAAATTAGAAAATGTGCATGTGTGGGAAATTATAAACTTCTTATATCATTCCATCTACTTGAGTTTAAATTACACAATTTTTGAAATTTTTTTAAGGAGGCGATATAGGAAAATGTCCTCTACACCTTTCAAAAATTTCAGAGTCTAATTCTAAATATTGACAACATGTTATGAAAAAAAATGTACCCCTGTTTCTATAGAATTTTTGGAAAACTAGGCACAATAGTTTAGGACATGTGAAAAATATAAAAAATCAATAAATTTTGTAAAAAAGTATTATCACATATAAAAACATTTCCTTGACATTATTTCTGAATTTCATGCCTTGATTCCAAAATATGAGCATAGGATTATCAAAATACTAATCCATTATCTACAAGGAAATTAGAATTCTTGAATTTATTTGTAAATTGGTTGTAACTTGGCCATAAGGTGCAAAACCAATGTGTTGTTTTTAAATGGTGTGTGGGTAGAAAATACCTATTGTATAACATATTGAAAATTCAACATATGAGCACACTATATGAGTCTGTTAAAATTAAAATACCAAAACAATATTCTACATCTTGGAAATTTCAAAAAGTTGAAATAGAAATGTTTTAGGATGGTACAAGAGTGTCAAAACCACAATGATTCTCCTACATCAAACTCCCTTGATTAAAATTTTCACAAGATCCTACTGAAGAGGGATTATTAGAAATTTTTTCAAAGGAAGATGGTCTCTTGATTTTACTAGGTTCCTCTTCTAGAACCCATGATGCATTTGTTATATATTATTCCTTCCATTTTATTAGATACTCCTTGTATTCCTTTTTCATGGTCTTGAAATTGATCCTTTTTGACAACACCTCCTTAATGTCTTCATACTTCTCTACTAGAATATGTTTATACTAATCTACTACTTACAATTTCCTTGCTTATTTTGCTTATTCAAGGTCCTCATGGAGCCCATAAATATCTACACATTAAGAACTAGTGAAATATCCATGTCATCCAATAAATATGACTTATATGAATTAACATAAATCATTATAATAAATTTATATGGTCATGTATTCTTATAATTCAAATTGTTATATGTTCTCCTAGGGATCCTCTTCTTCCTCAAATGCATCATTAATGAATCTCCTTCTAAAAATGTATTCATTGTCCTTTTCTAATCAACCTTATCCTCATACTTCTCACTTTTCTACGACTATTTCCTAACCTTGTCATATACATCTCCATATACATTGAAAATACTTCTACATATACACTCTTGACATTCTCTGGAATTAGATAATTCACCAAATATATTACTCTCTTAAGTGATCTTCCAAGGCTAACATGAAAATGTATCTTCCTTGTATACCTATTAATAATATTTTATAGAAAAATTCAATCTATCACTACGATAAATCTCATTGTCCTAGTTTAGCTACAACAATTTTGTTTATAAAACTACCAATATTTTTATTAAATGTATTTTTTTCATATATATCAAAGGGTGTTATGTATATTTGAACTTCCGATATAGATCCTAACTTATTCCATGAGGTTTTCCAAAAATGTTTCAAGAATTTGGTATCCCTATGTGAAGTGATGGTCCTAGGTGACTTATGCAACCAAACAATCTCTTTAGAAAATACACAACATTCATTACATCACTTGTCGTCTTTCATGCAATAAAATGTGTTCTTTTCTTTAAATATATCCACAACTACCACTATGGAATCATTATCTCTTGATGTATTGATAATTCCAAAATGAAATCTATACTCACATCATCCCAAGGATTCTCTAGTACAAGCTATGGTGTATACACACTTGCGATTTGACTCCTTCCTTCTGTATGATGACATATCCTATAACCTTCAATAAGCCTTCTCACATCCCTACTAATAGTTTGCCATACATACCTTTCTTCCACCAAATATTTAGTTTTTTCACTGCCAAATTGACCACTCATTCCTATGGTATGTAACGCTTTATGAGATTCCCTCTTATAGAGGATTGGTATGCAAAAAGGATGATTCTTGAAAAATAATCCTTATTTAATGAAAAACACTAGTATTGAGTCGAATCCATAGTCTATGTTTATTTATAGGCTTTCCACACCTCTCCAAAATATATATCATTCTCATACAAATTTTTCATATTTTTTTTTGGTAAATTAGGCTAATCTATATGAAGTAGAATAGGAGAAACAATACATATTCTACAGGTTAGGTTGGTAAGTTGTACTTAACCAATCCCAACTTTTTTTGAGCAGATAAGGGACTGCCTCCGTGGAGGAAACCAGCCCGGAAAGTACATAAAACAAAAAATTACAAAATTTGTTGTAGCACTAGTGAAAATATAAATTCTTTGGTAGTAGCAAGCATGAAAAAAAACAAGGAAGAAAGGAGTTGCTACGTAGTCATTAGTCTTCAACTTCATCATCATTGTCTAGATCTTCTTCCACTATGGGACAGGTGTACGCCTCCGCGACAGCTTCCTCTTCAACGGTGGGTAGATGCAGAGGCTTGGAGGGCGGTGCACAAATGATAGTAGCCACCGGGTAATTTGCATCTGGGATGCACATCCAGGTACCTTCTGAATCCATTATCCAAACATCTGTGTCATCCCACTCATCTTCCTGGGCTGGAAGAGGCTCGGTCTTGCGAGGCAAGGGGTGCTCCTGGTGCACAATGGTGGACTTCCTTGGTCCACTTCTACCTCTCTGCATAACTTTCATGGTGGATTCCTCCTCCTAATCAAGTTCGGGGCTCTAGGGAGCATCTCTCGTGTGACTGCTCGAGGAGGAGCCTTCAACATATTCCAAAATATTATCTAGGCCGCAGTGGTATCGACCCGAGAGCACTCCTCTTTGGCCTCCTCGAATATTTCTTTGTCTCAGCCTAGGTGCCATGGTCAGCTGAGGTAGTGGAGGCGAGAAGCAAGGGGAATGCACAACAATGAGGGAGGTGTGAATCATGGTGCACGGCAAGGAGTATAGGATAAAGGGTGCACCTACGCTTATGAAACTGGCTGGACAAATGATGTTGGGTAGAGATGCGTAGTTAGGGAGGAGTGCAACTCGAGGAATTCTACGTAGCGCAACACTAAGGGGGAGGCTGTACGGCAGACTGGGCACGTAGAATGCCAAGAATTGTAACAACAGATAAACCTGAAGGAGCTGACTGTGTGTCTCTTTGTGTTGGATGGCCTTCACTTTAATAGCCTTGTGACACATGCGAAGAGGCTCAACATAATTGTGCCTCGCACACAGCGACATGCTCTAACGATATTCCAAAGAAGGCACGTGCAATGAGTTATGGACGATTGACATGTCAATCCACGTAATCATTTACCCTGAAAGGGGTGATGATGTCCAAGCTTGTCTTCATTATGCCTTATCTCTATCATGTCATGCAGATGATTGCTAGAGTGAGGTTCCACATTGGGTGAGGACCTGCGCTACAGATCTTCATCCTCTTGGGCGTGGGAGAGGCAGTTTTCATGCATCCTTATGTTGTCACCCACATCCGGGGTTCATATTATCCAAACCCACCACCTCAATAACCATAGTAATTAACAACGAAACTCTCCTACTCAATGAATCATTAACTCAATTAGAATTTATTTATTTATGTTTCAAAATAAATGAAAAAATATTGCAAGTATTTCCCACTTCATATGTTTTTGATTCAATTTCTCTTGACTATTATTATACTAAAGTGCTTGGTGAAAAGTATACATCACATACCCCTTAGGTAGTAAATAATGTGTCCATATTTTTAGTGATTAAATTATATAATATAATTATTTATCACAAATAGAGTACTTCCTGATGATATCATTCAAATAATCATTATATAAGGATTTGACTTACCTTCTTGACTCAATACTACTCTAATTGTTGATTCATTTGCATCATAAACCACTTGGATATTTTTTTCTAAAATTTTCTAATCTTGGTATTGCTTGTTGAATGACATTATTATTCAACATTTCAAAGATATTTTTAGCGGTTTTTTTCACTACAAAACTTCCCTTATTCAAATCATTAATAAATGATGCATTTATACCTTTGAAATTTTGAATAAACTTCATATATAAGATTGCTAATCCATGCAAACTTCTAACGTCAAAGGTGATATTAGGAACAGGGAATTCAACTATAGGCCTCACTTTCTTTAGTTCCATTCTAAACCTTCTTGGGAAATCACAATGCCCAATTATACAAACTCCTCTTGCAGACAGGTACATTTCTTCAAATTTATTAGTAGATTATCCTCTTTTAATTGCTTCAAAACTTGTTACAAATGGCTCAAATTATTCTCTTTTGTTCTACTAAAAATCAAAATATCATCAAGGTAAATAATAAGAAATTTACCTAAGAATAGTTTTAGTACCGCATTCATTAATGCCATGAAGTCAATTTATGTATTCATTAATCTAAATGGCATAACCGGCCACTCATATCATCATTCCTTAGCCTTAAATGTTTTCTTCCATTGACCTCCTTCTCTAATTTTGATTTGGTGATACCCACTCTTCGGATCAATCTTGGAAAAGTATCATGCACCACTCAAATATTCCATAAGATCATTCATTATTGTCAATGGAAATCTATAGTTGATTGTTAATTTTTTATAGACCTAAATTCCATACAATTTTTTCGTTGTCCACTTTTTTTCAGTTCTATTACTATAGGTACAATAAAAGGAATCATACTCTCCCTTACTAGGATTTCTCTAATAATTCTTTAACTTTATTTATTTATTTATTTATTTATTTATGATAAAAAAGCACATAATTTTATTCATCAAAGAAAAATAAAAATTACATTTTGTATATGTGCAAGCATATTACATAAATAATTCACCATATGAAGCCAAAATGAGTGCTTTTCATTCAGAATAAAAAATAAAACCACAAGGAATTCAAACCCTAAGCCACAAAACTGTGAACAAACAAGAAACACGTACACAGGTCCCTCGAAGAACCCTGAAGGGAGCGTCATACAAAGACCAAAAATGAGAAACCAACCATTTCAATGATAGTCAACAAAACCCAACATGAAATCATTTAGGAGAAAGGGAACAAGGCCCCGGAACAAATCCCCAAGGGGTGCTAACATACCGGGAGAAAAAACGTAGGAGGCACATAGGTATGACCATGATGGAAATAAAATTTCGTGAAGAATAGGCGATAACCCAAAAACTAAGACGATGGGCACAACACAAAAATTCCCACACCAATAGAGGGAAACACGGCCGAAAGGCTCAAAACAGGCCATGACATCCCAATGCCATTGACACTAGATGCACCAATAGGTGGAATCCAACAAATAACGATAGGAGAAGATCGGTTGGTAGCACACCTCGAACATACATGCCATATATGCCTCATATATCAACTAAAATGGAAAATGACGAAGCCCAACCCAAAACACACCGCTGAAGGAAAACCAGGAACCCGCAATGTTTGAGTCACCAACCAAGGAAGACGCTACAATATCTAAACGAGGGGATACAGGAACCAGGGGTAGGGGAGGATATGGTTCCATATTCCCCACCCACTGCTTCCTAAAATCCCCTAATCTCCAAGAATTATTTAGTTTGTCTATGAACTTCTTGACTTTCTTTTCGGGTTCATCCTATACATTTCTTTGTTTGGAAAACTTGATTTTGGTATCAAATCAATCTAAAATATCTCTATCTAGAGGAACTCTCATTGTAATATCATTAATAATAATCTCTTTAAAGAGCCTATAACAATTATTTTACTTCTATTAACACTTCCTCTTTTTGATTTTCGTCCATCTTACGAGAAACTACAAGGCAACACTTTAAACTCTTCATTACTTCCAAGAAATATTTGACCAAAGAAAATATTATTTCTACTACTATCTCTTCCATTCTCATAATTTCATTGTTATAACATGTTTGGACACACCCATGCCTTAAAGTCCTTTATTTTCTCATTATTCCCTTCACATACATCCCTTGTTGTTTGGGCCCACTTTCAAATCTATCCAAAAACCCTTCATGGAAATCCACTTACACTTTTTGCTCATAGTAGGAGCATGATAATGTCTCACAAAAGGCATAGATACCTTCAAAAATTACTAAAAATATAACATTCATGAAAATTATGCTCTCCTAATTATGATTTATGAGAAAACTACTTCTACCCTAAATTTCATCAAAAAATATATCAACTATCTTGAAATGGTGTGAAAAGAGGGCTAATGGAAGGAATTACATTAATGACAATATATTAATTACAGTATTGTTGGAAACATGATAGATCATAATTAAATTGTAAACTTAGGGTACCTGTTCTTAAGATATGTCTTGCACCACATGTGCAAGCTACAAATTCTTAACGTGTTCTTAACTTCCATAGGTTTTCTAACATACTTCTATAAAAGTGTAATTACATTACCACACTTCATAAATGCAAAGCCTAATCAATCTTGGAAATGGTACATATACTTGAACACTTGATCACACTAATGGAAACATTATTGTTGCTAGGAGATCTCCTTGCATTATTTAGGTACTCCCTATTTCTATAGATCACAACTCCATGTTGTTGAGATATATGATTAATAATGTCTATGAATTGAAATTTGGATTGTACAAAAATTAAAGCACAGTTTTGGGAAATTAAAACATGTTGACATAAAATTAAAACACATGCATTCAAAATATTATAAAACTTATGATCTCACGTATAATGCATGGTTCCTCTCAAATGGATGGCATCAATGATCTAGTCCTGTGATAACATGTTTTTTCTTTGTTATTAGAATATAATCATGAGTGGGTTTTAAGCCTGCAATTAAATAACCTAATCTTATAACTAAGCATTGCATAGGAAATTAAAAAAATAAATTATCACTAAATAATTATGATGAATGGAAGTGGTAAAAAAATAAATTACAACATACATATATAATATATACAAAGGGCTTACACAATGCCTCACCTTGGAGTAGGCCCCATCCAAGGGTTCAAACCGTGTTCCCAGTTATGAAATCAACAAATGCACATTATGGGGCAACCATATTTGTTGAAAAAATATTGCAATGGAAAAAATAGATGTTTTCTACTCTAAGTTTCCTATCCTCTTTTTCTAGGGGTGAATGGCTCTCCATTTACATGAAATGATAGAAATATAACAAAAAAACATTAATAAGGAATTACTGAAATTGTATTGGAGCTCAACATGCTACACAAATTTCTTAAATGAATAATGAAGGTGGGAAGATTTGTTATATGCATTCCTTTTTTTTAGAAAATGTTGTTGTAATTATTATCTAGTTGTAACAACTATTTTTTGACCAACAACTACCCATATGAATTAGGGAAAATAATGATTTTTGCACATGATCCCTTGGAATCCATTCTTTATCAACTAAAATCATGAATCCCATGAATTTCATTCTTACCCAAGTGGTTGCCAATTCATGGCATCGATTGTAGGATATTTCTAAGTGGAATATCTCCTACAAATACTTCCAATCAATTATTAGCTTCTCATAATTAATTGAAGCAAATATTCTTGTGTTCTTTGCTTGGGCAGTTCTGGTTCCACAATAATCCAGTTGAACCCCCTTTGTAATGATAAGTTGAGGTTCCATAACTTTCTCCTATAGTATTGGATGTGTTTTAACCTCAGTTCATTATTTTAAATAATTAATTATATTTCTAAGATCCGTGGAAATAATATAACGAACCATTGTCCCATATCTATGTGTCATCTTTACCATACCTCCATAGAATACACACTCTAGAGGCTTAGATTTAGAATCCAATCAGTTTGTCTCCTTAGCATAACTTCAAAGGGAATCTCAAGTATATAGACTAGAATATGAGTAATATTAGCTTGTAAACCTAGGATAGATTGTCTACACGTTAGCCATTACTTCAAAGGTAATAAAAAACATGCTAATTCTTCTTAATTTTAGTCATAATTCAATGAAATACTAAAAATTGCAATGGAAAACACTTTGAACCTAGATATTGCACATGAACATTAAAATCGCTAATATAGGGTCATAGGTATGCAATAAGGGATTAAAAATAAGAAGAGAATGTCAAAAGATGGTGATTTTTCAACTCATCATCTCCCCCAAAGTGAATATGTTACATGGCCTCATGCAACCCTATTATTTTATATCAACTAAGACACACACACACACACATAGACTAACATCTGCAAATAAAATATTGGAATCCATTCAAAATTTTCTTCAAAAGATCATATTTTATTGGCCAAACATGCTTGACCCATCTAAAAATTTCTCATCCCACAATCACCTATATAATTTGAGAAGTTAGGTATGGTTTTGGGAGTGATAAATGGAAAATATACCTCTAATAATAACATCTTTAGATGCTTCTACAACAATATACTATAGGGATACTATAGCAAGCTACTATATGCATAATTTCATAGCAAGTGTTGATCTATTTTCCTATAAAGGACTAGATTAAACCTCCTAGGGAATCTCTTTTTTTTTTCTCATGTTGTTCATAGTATTTGGAGATCGATGATTGCTACATCCACGAAATAAATGTACCATGCATATCTAATTGAAAGGATCACTACCTATTGGCTCAACCATGGAGCCTGACCCTAAGAGTGTCAAGAAAATTGAACCCATGACCTCTCAATAACATAGGTGATTTAACGATGGGGGCTCAACCAGATAGCTAAACCTCAAGGCTAATATCCTAGGAACTTATTAAAGCTCTCCATATGTTTTTGAACTTATTAGACCCTCATATTTTCTTACTAATCCAAAATAATAAAATAAAAACATTTATCACATTCACCTATGAGTGAACCAAGTGATTTATAAAAAGAAGAAGAAAAGAATAAAAAAAGTGAATTATAATAATATTCTCACCAATGATTCTTTATATTGATGGCATTATGACTAATATGTTGTCCTTGATGGCAACCGAGTGTCTTTTGATGGAAACCTACTTGATGAAGATTTAAAAAAGATGTGTCTACATGTGATAGGAAGTTTGGTCAAAGGTATAAAAATTCAAAGACAGAAGAATAATGAAAGTGATGTTTTGAGAGATATATGTGGGTTTTGTGAAGCAAAGCTACATACATATGTGGGTATGAAGAGGAAAAGTTGCGTACAGTTTCCACACCACAGTATTCTAAATACCAAGGGTATTTACCATGGTATTGAACCATATTATTCAGCCCAACAACAGATATGTGATCCCATCAAAGAATACCATCAACATTAATGTGGTTTTGACCTGTGGTATTGGCTAAGGCCTAAGCTATATAAGGAGATGAAGATCAAAGTGTTTTGGATGTGCAAGTGACGAATTTTTGATGAATAGTTAGATCTGAAGCAAATATCCATATAATGGGATATTGATGAATTGTTAATCTGAAACTAAGTATGCACCTCAGAATTTGATGATGGATCAGATACAATAGATATAAAATTGATATATTGATAATGGATTGGTTTGATTTGTGATATTTATGTCTGACGCATGTTTTATTATGTATGATGAGAGATGGGTTTGTTCTGAAGGTTTGATTTGAAGCGAAGGTATAAGTCAATAATTGCATATCTCTACGTGGGTTTGATAACCTGAAAGGCGTGCGCATACGTGGGTTTGATAACCTGAAAGGCACGTGCATACAAGGGTTTCATGCTGGAAAGTCACTTGTCGATTCTGCACTTTGGACAAATTTGTTCGCAGGTTTGATTCCCCAAGGGCACATATACACACGGAAGTGTTTTGCGAAAAGTGCGTATATAAGATAGGGTTTTGCTGAATAATATGTATGATCATTTTAATCAGTATTGGTGTGTTTCTGATGTCTATCAATGAAGTCTTACATTATGATATGGTTTTAACGGTGATGATTGAAGTTGAATTGATTGATTGAAGAGTGATGATGCTACTAGTTGTATGTGATTGAATATAAGTGATTATTTTAGAGTGATTTAGTGGTTCGAGGTGTAACTCGGTGTTTTTTTAGAATGATAATGATTTAGTTCCAGGGTTCAATGTTTTGAGATATGTATGCATGTATTATTCAAGGAAGTCACGTATACACACAAATTTTCTATAGTGAAGTAGCCTATACATTCTGAAATTTTATTGATCATGGTTTTTCCAGTTGGTTCGATAAGTTGATTTAGTTTTTCGGTTCAATATTGGTATTCTAGTTTTAGTGATCTAACTTCTTTGGTTTTTTGAGAATAAGTTGATTGACTTTGGTCTTAGTTGGTTTAGTGTTTGTTTGGTTTAATTGGTTCAATGATTGAGTGATTTATTACAGTGACCAATTTCAATTTTTTTATTTGGAATTGGGCTTAAATGATGATAGTGGGTCCAATATGAAAATTTGATGAAACGTGCCATTCAATTTGTGATGTTTTGAACCAGGGGGTTG
Organism: Pinus albicaulis; assembly: GCA_034641835.2. Classification (NCBI taxonomy): domain Eukaryota; kingdom Viridiplantae; phylum Streptophyta; class Pinopsida; order Pinales; family Pinaceae; genus Pinus; species Pinus albicaulis. Next base: position 770,882,332 of record CM076583.1, on the reverse strand, counting down.
GATCTCCCTTCTAGTGGGTGCTGGAGAATGAGATAAGGTTGTAGCATTTTACAGGTGGGTGTCTGTGTGCTGGTATGAGTCTGTGTGAGTACAATATTGTAAGAATTATTTCATCATAATAAAAGGAAGACAGAGACGACATCAGTGGTAGTTTTCTCCCACATCGAGTTTCCATCTAAAAATCATGGTGTTCATATGTGTTGCTTATGTGCTATGTTTTTTTGTTCTTGTTACACATGGTTATTGTCTATCAAATTCTAGTTAAGTACTAACAAGCTCATTCAAAATAAACAGATGTTGAATTAATTGAAAAACTAAGTTGACTGGATATATGTTAGTTGTCTGCATCAAAATCATGTACATACATAGGTTTAACTCATAATATTCATATGCAGAATTTAGAATAAGAAAATTTTAATCAAGTTATTTAACTATTGATTCACCCCCTTCCCCCCCATTATTTTTCCTAAAAGTTGGTATCAGAGCAGGTCCTTCGGAAGAAGCTTGATCGCTTGAAGGAAGATTCATCAAGATGAGAAATCAAGAGGGAGAAACATCTATCATGCCACCATTGTTGAACAAAACCAATCTCGTTCTTTGGAAGGTAATACAAAGGGCTTAATTATAGTCACTTGGAGAAAATGTATGGGGAATGTTGAAGGAGGCTATCAATATCCATCCTCCATTCCCACAGATGAAGAAAAAAATAAAAAATATGAGACCAATGCAAAGGATGTCAATGCTCTATTAGGAATCTTGGCATAATTAGAATTTTTCAAAGTCACGCAATTGAATATAAAAAAGGCTATATGGGACAAGATCATCCAAAGCTATGAAGGTTCTGCCAAGGTAAAAAGTGCCAAAATTCAAACTCTTAGAATTCAATATGAAACTCTCAGAATGCACAATGATGAAAGTATCACAAGTTTATTTCTTAGGGTAGATGATATCGTGAATTATATGAGAAATCTTGGTGAAGAAATAAAATAATCATTATTGGTTGAAAAAATATTAAGGTCTCTAACTCCCAAATTCGATTTGAAAGTTTCTGCCATAGAATAAATGCTAGACTTAAAGAATATTACTGTTGAACAACTTCATGGGGTTTTAATAGCCTATGAAATGAGAAAGTGGGTCCCTCAGATATCAGAGAAGCTTCTTTCAAAGCTACTGCAAAAGGAAAAGAAAAGGAAGAACCAGGTTATGTATCAAAATAAGAAGAGGCAAACTTCGTAAAGAAACTCCAAGTGGGTACTAGAAGATTCAGAGGTAAGATTCCCTTCAAGTGTTTTTCTTGTGGTAGAGTTGGTCATTACATTGCTAAGTGTCCCTATAGAGAAAATAATGAGAAATGGAAAGAAGGTGAAAAAATAATTAGGATAAGGTTTGAAAACAAGAGAAGCTTTTATACACATGAAGATAGTGATGGTCTTTGAAATGGTGAAGAAGGTGAGTGTGACCAATAATATCAATTACTTATGGAATTTGAAGATAGAAGTATTAATGACTCAGATGATAATTTCATGGATTCCCTAGAAGAAAAGGATATTTTTATAGAAGAAATATCTCAACTTAATATTTTTTTAGAAGAACCTAATTTAGCATAAGAAAATTTGAAGAAACAAATCATAGAAAAGGATAAGAATAATGAAAAGATATAAAGTGAAATAGTAAGTCTAAGGAAAGAACTTGAGAAAGAAAAATGTCTTAAACTTAGATTTGATAAAGGATCTGAAACCTTAGATGGAATAATCAAAGTACAACATTCTCCTCTTATAAAGACATGTCTTGGATATAGTGAAGAAACATCAAAGGCTGTAATGTATTCTATAAAAATAGGAAGCTATCTCAATGCTATAAAAAGAAGCAATCAAGAAAACTCCAGCCCCCAGCAAAAGAATAAAGGACCAAATACTTCCAAGATAAACTCAGCTCGGTTCAATAAAAAAAAAAATAACACTACAAGGTATTGTACTCCTAGAAACTTCTACTTTAATGGAAAATTTTTTCTTGTCACAGTTTTGGTCATAAGGCTTCTCAATATGTTTCTTAGAAAACTATCCTGACTAGAGAAGCAAGAAAACAAAAGAATGAGATTGGGATAAAAAATTATTATTATAATGCCTTCAAACCTCTTCAATATAAAACTAAATGCTATTTTTTCAATAACTTTGGGCATAAAAAATATGAATGTAGGTGCAAAGGATGATCAACACCTCAAAATGAGAAAATGGAAACAACATCTAAGGTATGGAAAAACAATATCATTGAATCTGAGAACTATGGCCTATATTTATATGCAGGGGATCAAGAAAACCTGTGGTACATTGATAGTGGATGCCCATAACACATGATAGGTGGTAAAGATAAGTTTATGTATTTTAATGAAATTAAGAAAGAAAATAATGTAACCTTTGGAAATAATTCACCTGTTGTTGTCAAAGGAAAATGAACTATTTTTCTAAAAGAAAAAGTTAAAGTTGGAAATGTTTTGTTTGTTGATGGATTGAAGCATAAATTGTTAAGTGTTAGTTTTATTTGTGACCAATGGAATGAGGTTGTTTTTAGATAAAAATAGTGTGGTTCAGAATCTCGATGCAGGAAAAACCGTAATAAAAGGAATAAGAACTCTTGGTAATGTCTATGTCTTGGTACACGGTATAGAACAATGATACGTAAGAAAAGCAGAAGAAATTTGGTTGTGGAACAAAATATTGGGACATCTAAGATGTAGAAATCATACAAACATGTGTATATCAATGGTTTCAATCCGATATAACAATGTACTAAATCTAGATATTGAATCCTTCTACAAATCAATTGCAGACATTAAACACAATCTCTAATCACATGAAGCAAAGAAAGAATCATATCAAACCACAACACAGATAATTTCCCGGGGAAAGCTTGCTACTAAAAAACCCCTCTGTCTTCTATTGTATATTAACCATGGAATCATGAAAGAATTACAATGCACTCTTCTCACAAGAGTCTCTTTCACTCAGCTCACAACTGTCTCACACTGTCCTGGACAAAAACTGACCAACACTTAGCCAATTCTCAGCCTCTAAACAACCTACCTTGCTTGCGCAATTCCTGATGAATGTAATCCCTATTATTTAGGAGTTTTGGCCTTCCAAAACTGCACAAGGAACATGGGAAATCCAATGGATGTTTGGTTGCATGCGGGAAACCTAATAATCACACAACTGATAGTTAAGATCCCTTTAACCTTTGTCTCAACTGGGTCTCCACTGTAACTGACATGCATGCAACTATTAATAGTAAATCATCACTTGCATGGAAGATCACTGATTATGAATTAAATAATATTTAATTCACTTGATCTCTCGCCAGTGCAACAAACAATTACAACTAGTTCAACTGACTTTAACTCAGTTAACTGAGTTAACTGATTTCTCATGCATTAAACTAATGCACTAACTTAAAATTGAGCTCTAAAACACATAGAATCACTTTTCATGCCTCACCAACCACCCTCAACTTGAAATTCATGAGATAACTATGTTTATCACACTCAGTTAATTGTTGCAAGTGATCATGAGATAAGATTGCATATTATTGTCCAATTTAATTAAGGGAAAATTAAATTAGATATTACACCAAATTAATTAATTAATTTTTCCTTCACACTAATGTATCGCTAGGACCTATTGGTCCCACACTAGTGTGTGTGTTGCAATTTCTTGTTGGAATTCAACACTCCCTCTCAACAAGAAAGGGATTATTTTCCACCCCGATCTTGCCTCTGTGGTGTTCAAATTTTCTCCTGGTGAGCGCCTTCACCAGAATATCTGCATCTTGATCTGTAGGAATGTACTGAAGTAAAATAATGCGCCTTTGAACAAAATATCTTAGATGGTGGTACAAATGTCTATGTGCTTGGACCTATCGTCGAATATTGGATTAACCGAGATTTTAATGCAATTGTGGTTATCACGATGTATGACAGTCAGATCCATCTGATAACCAAACAAACCAACTAGGATCTTTCTCATCCATATGGCCTCGCATGAAGCTTGAATTGCTGCCATGTACTCTTCCTCGGCTGAACTGAGTGCCACAGATTGCTTCTTCCTTCTATACCAAGAAACTACTATCAATCCTATGATGAAGATCCCTCCTGATGTGCTCTTTCTTTTTGATGGACTGCCTGCCCAATCTGCATCTGTGAAGCCTAAAGCTTCACTCCCTTTGTCTGTATATACCATAATCCATACTTTGTAGTGCCCCTTAGATATCTCAATACATGCCTTCCAAAAAATCTCGGTCGGCTTAACCATAGATTGACTCATCTGGTTAACTGCGTAGAAAATGTATGGTATGGTGTTCACTAAGTACATCAATGAACCCACTAGCTGTATATAGATAGTAGTGTCAACTACTTCTCCTGAAGAGTATCCTCTTTCCTCCAATTTCCTGGAAGAGGAGTGTCCATGGGTTTACAACTCTCCATGTGAAACTTACCAAGTATCTCTTTAGCATACTTGCCTTGAGAAACAAAAAATTCACCATCCCGCTGCCATATTTCCAAACCAAGGAAATAGTGAAGGAGTCCCATGTCCTTCATTTCAAACTCCCTTGCAAGATCCTCCTTGCATGAAGTTATCAATTTCTCATCACCTGTCAAAATTAGATCATAAACATATATTACGATAATCAAGAGCTTACCATCAACCACAATTTGGTACAGGTTTGCATCAACTTCACTTTTGATGAAGCCCAACTTGGTGAAATAACTGTCAATCTAAGTGTACCAAGCACGAGGTGCTTGCTTTAGCCCATACAATGCTCTCTTGAGTCGACACATATGCGACTAACTGTCAAAGATCTCTAAACCTTATGGTTTCTCTATGTACACTTCTTCCTCAATAACTCCATTGAGAAACACAGTTTTCACATCAATTTGATGAATGTGCCACCCCATCTACACTGAGAGTGCAAGGATAGATCTAATGGAAGAGTACCTCGTGACTAGTGCAAAAGATTCTTCATAGTCGATCCCCTCAACTTGTGAGAATCCCCGAGCCACAAATCTAGCCTTGTACTTCTCCACACTCCCATCCGCTACTTGCTTCACCTTATAGATCCATCTAGATCCAATCACTGATTTTCCAACCGGTCTTGGGACAACTTCCCATGCACTGTTCTTGACGATGGAGTCATACTCCTCTACCATAGCGTCAAACCAAATTGGTTGTTGCACTTCTTCCTCAAAGGAATATGGTTATGTCACAATACACTTTCTCACAAGAGCCATGTATCCAGTAAACATTTTTGGAGACTGTCTCTGTCTGCGTAGTGAAGTAGGGGCTCCTATATTCTCTGATGCCTCAAGTCTCAATCTATTAGCTTCCGCAGTGCGCCTTCTACCATTTCTGGTGCATGGCTTTGCATGAGTGTTTTTTTCCACTCCATGATCCTCCGCATGTGGCTTCTCCACATCTTGAGGTTCATTCTTTGGAACCAAGAGTTCCTCTTGTTATCACTCTGCCATATTTCTAAGGCTGAAGAAGAAACCCCAACAAAGGTAACCACAAACCAACCTTTTGGCTTGGTATATAGCCCTACCAAACCGGAGAGGGATCTATCCACAATGTCACAGCCAAAAGGGCTGGATAAATTATGGTTTTAGGCTAGGTATGAAATGCAAAAGGTTTTTATTTGATTTGATTGGGTTGCTGGATGAGGATATTAGGTCAAAGAGGCTAGGTCAGGGAAAATAGGATTAGGGTTACAGTCCATTCAATGTGGCAAGGTAGGTATGAAGGCTAGCACATTAGGGTTCTTGGGATGGAATGATTCAGACAGGTGAGGAGCTAGGAAGAGCTAAAAGATGAATTCTTCCTAAACTGAAAGAAAGATGAACAAATTATGAAAACTTTCCCAAACAGAGCATGTGAGATGAATTCTGTTTCTCAACTTGAAAGTGATCATACAATAGAAGTTTAATGAATTATGAAGACAATACATTCAAATATAATGAGACATAAGAAGAAACAATGCTATACAACCATAACACATGTATCCCAAAGAAATAGCTGCAACACTTTTATTAAGCTCCTGCCAAAATGATTACAATAGAGTCTATGATCAATATGCCAACATCCAACTAATTCCAGCCTGTGAAATGATTGAAAAAATACATGATATAGGCCTCAAACAAACTCCTCCCAGCCTCAGGGGTCGAATGCATGAGAGGAGGAGCAGTTCCACCAAAACTGAGTTGAACACCTAGAGTATAGGGTGGTCAAACTGACTCATCCCTAACTTAAGTGAACTGATTCAATACACCTCATTATGAGTTTTCATCTAATGTATTTACCCTAAGTAACAGTAAAAACATGATAATTACATTTACTTCCATCAATTACATAACTAAATCATCATTTGTCCAAGTGAAAATCAAATTTGCATTAAAAACTAAGAAAAATCAGACATTTGTCAAGGGCGCAGTGCCAGTGCCAAGGGCATAGTGCCATGTTGCAGGCCACTTTTGGAGGCCTTCCCGACGTCCAAATTTGGCTTAGGATGGATTTTTGGAAAGCTGATTGATCCACATGGATATTGGTGGCCACCTGAATATTCACTTGGGGCCCACCATTGTTTCTTTTAGTTTTTCAGTTTCCTTAATTATAGCACAATTTATTATTTTAGCAATTTTTCGGGTCCTGAACTTCCAGAGCCATTTTGAGGCCATAACGACGTTTTTTGGGAAACCTGGGAGTAAATTTACTCATATAATGATGTTTCTTCCTAAAAATTTGTAGTCCTAGGATATATCTTTCTAACGATGTATCATGTGCGTCAAATGGAGATAGTATGCCAAAGTTACGACCCCAAGAAACTGATGTAACAATTTAACCCGATGGGGCCCATATTCTAGTGTTTCATCTCCCAGGGTTAGGTTTTTGGATGTTTAGGGTATTCCATTGTTTCTCAATAATGGTTTAATCTATTAGAAGGATATATATGGTTTAATCTATTAGAAGGATATTTATCAATTCATGATGTTGGGATCTTGTGATTTAGCATATTCGCATACTAAATGGCAAGGCAACATATAAACCAATCTTTAGAGCTCTAGGATCTAGCCCTCCTAGTCTCAGAGAGGGATATCTCAATTGTTTGCAAAGATATGACTTGTTTGCTTGTAAAAGGTTGATTTTAGGCTAGTTATTAAGCATGATTTTGTTTGATTGTTTGATGGGACATGATGATCTAGGCAACATAGATAGAAAAGGGAAATCTCTAAGTCATTGGGAAATGGAGTCAAGTAGAAGTTTGTAACAAGTTTGTAGATGAATCAGAGGTATCAAATGGAAAATCTAACTTGGCTGTTGGATCTACAAGGTCTTTCAGGTGAAATGAAATGAACATTAAGGGTTTAGAATGAAAAGTAGAACTAAGGGCAATTAAGAATCCTTAATTATATGTACTTCTCAACAAAGGGACTTAAAACATCATTTGAACATGAAGAAGTATTTTATAGACAAGGCTAACCATGAATTCTACAAATCACACTTCAGAAAATAACAATTTCAAGACAAACTTTCAAAATGAAATCTAGGAGTCGAGGAACACTCTATTTCATCAAAGATTTCACTTTCATGGATAAGAAAACAATCAAGATTCACAAATAACTGCTTTCATAGAAGAGGGAACTCCTAGACATCTTTGATTATAGTTATAAAGACCTTCAAAACAATTATTTAAGCAAGAACAAAGGGTGTGATCAAAACATAACTCTTTGGCAGACTGTAAACAATGGTACTTTAAAGGGAGACTTCAGAAACAATTTTCAAGAGGCAGCAAGTAAGCAGGGAAAACCATAAATCATTCTTGAGACAACCTATTTGAACTATTTCTGAAATAAATAAGTTTAAGGGTTGAAAAGTAGTTAGACTACTTAATAAAACCTTCAACAGATGAAAACATAAAGACAATGAAGAGTAAACAGGTCTAAGGTGCTTCTAGGAGACATTTCTTAGCCTAAACTTTTTACTCTACTGTAAGCAAGAAATGATGAAAATAGAATGGAAAATAGGAAAAACATTAATATATTAGAATAATTCACCAACAACCAAGCTCAGGGATCCAGAGATAGATATTTCTCCATCAACAAACAGGTCAAAAACATCCACAGGTTCTAGAACATCAAATTTCTTTCAACTTCAGCAGAACTATGTATTACTTCAAAGAGTTATCAAACGCCCCCCATACAATGAGTTCGAATGTAGTATTTATGCTACAAATGAGGAGGTGGAACCATCTAGGGTTCAAAATGTTATTAATGACATAATAAATGCACTCCTAGCCTTAAAAACCATGCAAGGCATAAGGTAGGAATGTCTTTCAACTACTTCTCTGTGTAATAAATCTATCTTTACTTCCCGAGGATGAAATAGTTGAAAATATTGACTTTGAGGCCTTTTTCTGTCTTTATATTAACTGTTCTGACAGTTTAAAATATCTTCTTTTGTGTAATAACTATTTATTTGCCTTTTGAGACACAAAGTAAGTTATAGGTGGCAGTGAGATTTATTAAGGGAATAAATACTTCTGTTGATGTATTCGAGGCTTTTTTAGGCCTATCTTGCCTTAATTTAATCATTAAAAGTGTGTCTAGGCTTGATTTCTTTAGCCTTGGTTTGCCTTTTTAATTGATCATTGTTGTTCCTTTCCTTTTATTCACTGCCTTAGACCTTTGTTTATTTGTCTTTATCCTTTGACCTTTAGCCTTTATAATTATCCTTTGCTGACCTTTTAATACTTCTCGGACTTCTTTAAAACTTCTGTTTCTTTGTCTTTAATTGTATTTTCTCCATTAATATGCGTGCATGGTTTCCTTTGGTGCGCTAAAGGTTTTTGTGTTTAACCTAGTGGTTATGAAGACACTGATTAAAACCTTTGAATTAAAAACCCCATATTTCCTTTTTCTTCGTCTTTCTGGCCCTTGGACCGTCATTTAAAGGCTCTTTGCCACTGTAACTTGACTATGGGCTGGCCTGCAACCTGCCATTATAACCTGCAATAAACAAAAATAATTAATAAATCTTGCGCTTTTTGGGGAAAAACTGCTTTTTAGAGGTTTATGAGGGCGTATGGTAGTCAGAGGAATGCTGTAGAGGGAGGAAATGTATGCAAGAGGAGGTTTCATGACGGAAACCTTCAAAAATGGGATTCAAAAAGGTTTTGGTACAAAAAATGGGAAAAGTGGTTTTGGTGAAAACCACGATGGTTTTTGAGTTGATAATCGATGGTAAGCGGTTTTTCCCTGATCAAACACGATACGTGTCGGAGGGTGACGCGTGTCCCTTATGAAACCACTAGTTTCGTGTGGATTTGGGTTGCTAAACCCCGACACAAAAATCCGCGCAAAACACGATGTGAATCGTTGGATCTGGAGGTGTAGATCCAACAGTGGGGGAGGAGCACGATGGGGAAAGGTGCATGGTGGAAGGAAGGTGGTGGAGGCTAGGTGTCGGACGGAGATTGGACATGCGATTGAATAGTGGGGGTGGGACCGATGGTGACATAGGATATTTTGTTGCGTAGAGGGTTTGGTTGATCGGCGGGGATTGGATGTCGGTTTAAACGGGAACCGTTAGATCCATAAGATCTATGGTTCAGATCGATTGCGAGGGTGAAAGGATAAGGGGTAGCCCAGAGGATGAGAGGGGAGTGTAGAGCCTTTAGATCGATAAGATCTATGGTTCAGATGGGTTTGTATACATGCGTGAGGAGGGATGGTCGGGTGATGGGCGAGAGCATGGTGGCTATCAGATCAAGGCTTTAGGCCTTTAATCTACGGTTGAGATTTCTCTGGGATTTGACAAGCATGGCGGAGAAAATACAAAGGAAATTTTTTTTACAAGGGGCGCGGGGGTAAATACAAGGTAAGGGAAGGGGGCTTAATGGAGTGGAGAGAGTGTGGTTCTGTGGAGGAGTAGGGGACCAAGAGCGGAGAAATAAGGGGCTAAGGGTTTAGCCGGCGGTCGGGGGGTGAGGTTATATGAACAGAGGGGTGGAGGAATTTAAACCCTCGATGGCTTAAGGCCCAAATTTTGTAAAAAGAGTGGAAAGAAAGGCCTAAAATGGGGTTTTTGGGACTTTTTCAAGGTTTCTGATAGACAAAAAGAGGGGTTTTTAAAAAGGAAAAGGGATCAAGGGCTAGCGCCTAGTCACGGCCTTGGGTCTCGTGAAGAAGAGGGGGCTGGGGCTCAAGCCCAAAGGGGCTTTAAAGTTCATTGTGTTAAAAAATGGTCGGAATAGGCTAAAACATAGGCCTTTGGCTTTTTTTAAAAGCTTCCGATAAGAGAAAAAAAAGTTTTTAAAACCATATAAAGGAGTTATGATGGTTTGGAGGCGTTTTTGATGATTTTAAAAGGGTTTTTTAGGGAAAATGGAGGATAATGAAGAGGGAAAAAAGGATTTTTTAGCAAGGAGAAATGACTGTTTGGATAAGTGAAAGTGAGTGAAAATTGGCAGATATAGCCTAAAAACAACTTCTTTTTGAGATGGTAGGACAACTTGGAGGATTTAAGTGAAAATATTCAGTGAATTGATAGGCTTAGGATAATGAAGGCTGTGAGATTTCTAGAACTCACAATGTTTCTGCAATATTGTTTCTAGAAATCTCGGATTGTCAAATTTAGTCATCTTTGGATAAAGTAAAAATTATGGATGATTAACACATGACTTTTCTGGCCAAGAGAAGATTAATTTTGGACTCCTCAAAGCTTACCCCCATGTTAAGGACTGGTGGGAAACCTAATGTGAGAAAAAGGAAGAGAGGGAACCCTCTTTGTTCTCAGCCGTACCCACTTGGAATTATTTCCGAGATGCCATCAAGGAACAATATTATCCCATGGGGAGATATGAGTACAAGTACATACAATGGACTACGTTGTAGCAACAAAGAGATGAAGATGTACATGAGCTAACGAATTTGTTCCATACCCTCCGCACAAAGTTTGGTATCAAAGATTCAGAGCAACATTTGGTGCTAAAGTACTGCAATTGTCTACATAGATGCATTCAAGAGGAAATGGAGTTGCTCGACATCCCCTCGCTTGGTACAAATTACCGGTATGCTACCAAGATTGAGCAGAAATTCAAACAAAAGAAGATAGACGTTGGATCTGTGAATCAAAATAAAGGGAAAGTTGCCCCCAAACCGCAAAACAAGGGGAAAATCCAAGGCATGGAAACCCAAGATAACATACCAAAGATCCAAGCAAAGAAAAACACCACGAAGCCAAAGAAGGACACGAGAAAGAGGTGTGAGTTACATAAGAGCTCCACTCACAACACAAGTGAGTGTTGGGCCAAGCAGTCACTGGTGGAAGAGATGAGGGCTTTTCAATCAGATGCATGCTCTGACTCTGAATCAGAACCCAAAAAGGGGAATGACAAAGGGAAACATATTATTGATGCGAAGACCAATGCCGCCATTTCCACTGCAAAGATCTAGAAGGAGGAGCTAGAATATCCAAAGGAGGAGGAGCATCTCTTCCACTATCAGATGTGGGTAAGGGGTTCCCCGCTACAGTTCATTGTCGATAGTGGGAGCCAAAAGAACCTCATTTCAGTAGAGGTAGTGAAGAGTTTGGGCTTGCCAACCACAACACACCCACAATTGTATACCATCTTGTGGCTTCACCAAGGATGCGATCTCTGCGTCAACCAAAAACGCCACCTTCCCTACAACATCAAGCCCTTCATAGATGAGGTATTATGTGACATTGCTCCTCTTGATGTTTGGGATGTATTATTAGGTCAACCATACTTGTGGAAGCGACATGCTGTGTATGAGTCTCGACCTCGTGCTGTTATTGTTAATTTGGGAAATAAGTTGTACAGGATACCAGAGGTACCACTGCTTGCGGCTATCTCTTTGGTTACTACAAAAAAATTCAGTAAGCTCATTTCCAAAACCGGGAAATTTAATTTCCTGATGATCCGCCCGCACGGCAAGAAGAATACTGTGGCCATGACCTCCAGATAGGGATCCTTCGCACGACAACAACAAATGGACAAGGAAGTGGAGGAGTATGAGGACATCTTCACCTCACCCACAGGGGTGCCTTTGCATTGTCAGGTCAAGCACCACATCGATCTGACCCCAGGTACACTGCTGCGCAATGGACCGATCTATCAGTACTATGTTATGGAGAACGATGAAATCAAGAGGTAGATTCAGGAGCTGCTACAGAAAGGTCACATCTGTCTGAGTTCATCGCCCTGTGGGAGCTCGATCGTGTTAGTGCAGAAGAAGGATGGGACTTAGAGAATCTATATTAACTATCGGGCACTAAACAATATCACTGTCCATAATAGTTACATGATCCCATAGATTGATGACCTTCTAGATGAACTCAAAGGGGGCAAAATATTTCAGCAATATCGACTTGAAGTCTGGGTATCACTAGGTACCAATCGAACCCTCCGATGTGTGGAAGACTACCTTCAAAGCCAAGGAGGGCCTTTTCGAATAGGTGGTCATGCCTTTCGGGTTGACAAATGCTCCCACAACCTTAATGAAGCTGATGGACGACATCTTGTGGCCATTCACCAACTCATTTGTAGTAGTGTACTTGGATGACATCCTAATCTTCAGCCAGACTTAGGAAGAGCACCTCCACCACATCCGATAGGTCCTCCAAACACTGCGGCAACACAAGCTGTATGCCAATTTGGAGAAATTCACTTTTAGCATGACCCAGGTTCAATATCTGGGATAAATTATTGATGAACGGGAGGTGAATGTGGATCCAACCAAGATCCAAGTAATTCAAGATTGGTCTACGCCAACCACTCTAATAGAGCTTCACAAATTCCTGGGTCTTACTAACTTCTACCGCAGGTTCGTGTTGGGATTCTCTCATATCACTTGGCTCTTGAGTCAAGTCACTAAGGGAGGAGTGAAAGAAATTTTTTTTTGGTCGGAATCTCAATAGAAGGTGTTCGTACAACTGAAACATCGCCTCTGCTCTTCCCAGTGATCACATTACCAGAATTGCAACAACCATTTGAGATCGAGACAGATGCCTCTGACTATGCTATTGGGGTAGTTCTTACTCAACAGGGGCATTTGGTGGCATATCACAGTGAGACACTGTCCGACACAGTCCGCAAGTATCCCACTTATGACAAAGAACTGTATTCCATTGTTCAAGCATACCGCCAATGGAAAAATTACATTTTGGGGAAAGAAACAATCATCCACATAGACCACTGACCCTTGCAGTTCATACAGACACAAGGAAAGTTGCAAAACGATTGCCATTAGAAATGGTCCACATATTTGCAACATTTTCATTTGAACATCAAGTATAAGAAGGGAAACACCAATAACGTTGTAGACTACCTCAACCAACCACTGATCGTGGCGCTAACCACTGTTCTCAACTCTTGTGGGCACGAGACTTTTGATTGGCTGCTTCTCTACAAGAGCAATATGAAATTTAGCCACACATACAAGGCACTCTTGGAGGTTATGAAAGTTCCAAAATTTCACCTACAGGATGCACTGCTATGTCACCTGGGACACCTTTGTGTTCCTTGAAGTGAGCGAGCCAAGATGATTTGGGAAGCACACTATAGTCTAGTCACTGGGCATTTCGGGGTCGAGTAAATAGTGGCAGTACTTCAGAAGTATTTCTATTGGTTGAACTTTCGACAAGACATTGGGAAGTCAGATCCTACACTACTTGCTCCATTTCCAAACCGACCATCAAGATTCAAGGCCTCTATACTCTGCTACCTACCCCTAGTCAACCTTGGGAATCCATCTCCATGGATTACATGTTGGGCCTTCCTTCTACTAAGCATGGAAACAACTATGTTTTCATGGTCATCGACAGATTCTCAAAGATGGCCATTATGTCGGCCTGCAAGAAGAATATCACAATAGAAGCCATTGCTAAACCCTTCTTTGAATGAGTGTGGGTGCACCTTTGGATCCCATAGTATATCATCTCATATCGGGACAGCAGGTTCCTCAGCACATTTTTTTCTAGCCTTTGGTCAATTCTAGACACCAAGTCCACAGCTTTCAATCCCCAAACTGATGGCCAAACAGAGGTCGTCAGCAGGATGATTGTACACATTCTACGCATGTACAATTCAAATCATCCACACACATGGGATTAGAGCCTTCCCTATGTACAACACAGTTATAACTAGGATCTCCACATCTCAATTGGCCACAGCCCCTTTCAGGTGGGCCTGAGGTTGCAGCCACTATGTCCCATTAACACAGCCATGCCATTTGTGGCTACTCAAGCTAATTCGACTCATGTCCAGTCTGAGGCTAACAAAGCAAACAACTTCATTGAACACATTTAGCACATCCGCTAGTAGGTTCATGACATATTGGACAAAGCCAATGCTAAGTACAAGCAACGACATGATCAACATCGGGTGTCACACCACTTCCAGGTGGGTGACAAATTGTGGCTACATTTGCAGAAGGAGCGCCTCACTAGACCCCACCGCAAGATTTTCCCACTCCGATATAGGTCATACACCATCACCAAGGCTGTAGGGAAAAATTCCTTCAAGCTCAGTATTCCACTATTCCTTGTTCTACACCCAGTATTCAATGTGGACTGCCTTCAACCCTATTTCCCACCTCTACTGGACACCTCTGACATTGGAGAACAACTCACACGAACAGAGTTAAACCCAGACTACATGGAACATGCCACCAAATATTGTATCATGGACATGCAAATCAATAACACTCGCTAGTAGAAGGTCCAACTATATCGGGTTGTCAAAGCTGGCCAACTCCTGCACAAAGACAAGTGGTTCACCAGGGACCAAGTTCAGTAGAAGTTTCCTGATCTCATGGAGGAACTCAACACAATGGGGACCATTTATTTGTAAGGGGAGAGGAATGATCCAGATATATATTATTTTCCACCACCTATTTCACTTGGGGCCCCACCATTATTTCTTTTAGTTCTTCAGTTTCCTTAATTGTAGCATTGTTTACTATTTTTAGCAGTTTTTTGGGTCATGAACTTCTTGAGCCGTTTTGAGGCCCTAAATGACGTTTTTTGGGAAAACAAGGAGCAACATGGGTTCCATAGTAATGTTTTCCCCTCAAATGTTGTAGTCCTAGGATATATCTTTCTATCGATGTATCATGTGCATCAAACGGAGATAGTATGCCAAAGTTATGACCTTGGGAAATTGATGCACCAATTTACCTCGACGGGGCCCATATTTTGGCGTTTCATCTGCTAGGGTTAGGTTTTTGGATGTTTAGGGTATTCCATTGTTTCTCAATAATATATAGGCCTTCGAGCCTCATGGTAACACAGAGTTCAAAGGCCTGTAGCCACCACATCTCTTCTAAGAGATGAGCTACCAGCGCCCTAGCTAGTTGATTTCCATTATGTATGTAAACAAATTTCAGTTCTTGATATTAATGAAATGAAGTGTTATTTCCACTAAATTTTTATATTTGTGGCTATATGTGTATTCTTTTTCATTCCTGCATGAATCTAGATCAGTGGTATTAGAGCCGTCTGCTCTTTATCGATCCTTTTTTGCATGTCCCCAACGAGGTCAGGGTATAAGGAGTTAGGGCTCGATCTGGTTGAACCTTTTCAAGATCAGCCTCGCAAACTATGACAGCTGCCCATGGGGGATGAAAATAAATATGAGGGAGTAGGATATCGTATCAAAATATTTCTCGAGGAGGCCCTCTAAAAACAAAGGAATGTTATGATGGATAACTTTGCCCAGATCCTTCAATGACTGCCCATTGGTGGCACATCTGCATCCAACAGCCACTCTCGAGTCGCAACTCCTTTTAAGGTACAAGTAAACTTTGACATTCCCATATTTTAGGGCCAAATATATGTAGATGCTTTATATATATGGTTGAATCTATTAGAAGGATATTTCTCAGTTCATGACTTTTCCGACCGACAGAAGATTGTTTTTGTACTCTTCAAAGCTATCCCCCATGTCAAGGACTGGTGGGAAACCAACTGTGAGAAAAAGGAAGAGGGGGAACCCTCTCTACTCTCAGCTTTTGAATCATATGCATGCTTCGACTTTGAATTAGAACCTGACAAGGGGAATGACAAAGGAACGCAAATTATTGATGAAGAGCCCAAAACCATCATTGCCATTGCAAAGATCCAGAAGAAGGAGCCGGGATATCTAGAGCAAGAGGACCATCTCTTCCACTCTCAGATGTGGGTAAATGGTTCCCTGTTATAGTTCATTGTCGACAGTGGGAGCCAAAAGAACCTCATTTCAGCAGAGGTATTGAATCGTTTGGGCTTGCCAACCACAACACACCCACAACCGTACACCATCGGGTGGCTTCACCAAGGATGGGATCTCTGCGTCAGCCAGTAGTGTCACCTTCCCTACAGCATCAAGCCCTTCACAGATGAGGTATTATGTGAAATTTCTCCTCTTGATCTGATTGAATGTATTAATTTTGATGTGCTAAGTGTCTTTTCAGTTTATAAACATGTGCATAATCAGTTCATTAGTTTGCTTAAGGATTGAGGTGTTTGTCCATGAATTATAGATGATTTTAGGTGAATTATAAGAATAAAAAAAATCTTAAATAACACTAGAAAACAATGTAAAACAAAGAAATAAGTCACCACATATAATTTACACAACAGGCATGATGAAGCAGTTCACCCCTCCTGGGCTACATCTACTGGTCTACCTCCCAATGGCATGTCCATATTTCATTATGCTCAAAATTTTGCAAAAACATGTAGTTACAATGCTCCAATGGTTGTTTTCTCTGCACCAATATCTCCAGAATGCTCCAATTAGCAAAAAATGACTCTTCATTCATTTAGAATGGGCGAACATTGAGTCTCCTACTCTTTTTCCCAGTTACAACTAGAAAAACTCCACTTAACTGGAGTTAAAATAGCGACTCCCATCCAAAATGGTGTGTTGGCCAAAACTTCCGTCGAATAAAATGTGGCATTAAATTTAATGTTGGGCACATGTCCCCCAAACCTCGCAGTTAACAACTGTTGGTGGTTGGGTGGAACTCATGTTAAACCATGGTTGAACTGTATTGAAACTCTAGTAAGGTTGGTGGTTAGTAGAGACCGCAGAGTTAACATTAGCAACTAATGTTTCCATGTGACATAGCGACGGTTACACTGGCAGAGTTGTTGAACTATTGAAGGTTAAGTTGTGGGCTAAACCATGGAGTTTTTTGACGTTGTAATGTATGCCATGTAAACACGGCAGGGAACCGCTGGCACGTTGGGGTCACTGGCGATTCCCAAACCACACATCTGAATACATTAAACCTTAAATAGAACCCGACAACATGATATGTTAAGAACTACATGTAGCTCGGGTGGTGGAGACCTGTGCGTGCCTGCGAGAGGTCTGGGTTTCAATTTCTATGGCCACCAACGAAAATTTTAACACACCATTTAGGGGACACTTCGCAGCCTCAGGGCTAGCCACATGGCGCTCTTTAATTTGTCCTCCAAACCATAATTTCAACAAATTAAAAAATGACACTTGTCATCCAATGATTGGCCCAGTGAAAAGGAATATTTTGATAATATTCCCTTTTTTTATTGTACCTCCACCCTGCTGACTATGCATCCCAGTCAACCCTGGTCAAACTATCACAAAATTTTACCTGTTTGGAATTTCGATCAGAACGCGATATCTCCCTCATACGACATCGCTTGAACCCAATCCTGTAACTTTGAATTTTGAGAAAAATTTATGAACTCCTCATCACTCCTCCCCATTGGGAAGCTTTTGGACCCCAAAAGACTTGATTACTTGTTTAGTAGATGAGGGTACAACTCCCTCACCTTTCCAACCTCCATCCATTTTTCCTTGCTTGTTTTAGTGCCTTTGAGCCCAACTCGAAGGTAGTCAACACTTCCCCTCTTTGATGCTCTTGTCCTCCTGTCAAGAATTGTATCTTCTTTGAGCTCATCCAGAAATTTTGGCAAGAAATATTCAACAGAAGGTATCTAGACATCACTTCCTTGATCATCGATCAAAGGTGGCTCATAAAAACGTAAGTTTTCAACATTAACAATTGAATACATTTACATATAGGAAGGCGAGTCAAGTTGAAATGCATTATTACCAACTTTCTTGAATGGGTTTGAGTTTTTTATCTTCCCCTTGCATCCTTTATTTGTTAATGTGCAACCATACCTCATTTCCCTCTTGAAACTTGTGATCAACTCTATGTTTGTCGTGCCTCTCTTTGTATTTTCTTTGACTTTTCTCACATTGTTCTTGAACTTGTTGATGTGTAATATGAATTTTCTCAATGAACTTTCGAGCCTTATCAATGCCACTATGGCCATCAATTGCAACATCCTTTCCAAAGATGAAGTCTAATGGAGATTTTGACAAATACCCAAATTATACTTCAAAAGGTGATGTTTGAGTTGAAGAGTGATTTGCATGGTTGTAATAATGCTGAATTTAATGCAATTATTCATCCCACTAATTAGGATGTTTGCTACAATATCCTCTCAATAGATGCACAACGGTTCCGATTCACCACCTCGGTTTGTCCATCTGTTTGTGGATGAAAAGAGGTACTCTTTTTCAACTTTGTGTCCATCATTCTCCATAGATCTAACCAAAAATTCCCAATGAACCTGGAATCCATCTCACTAACAATAGAAGTTGGCAATCCAAACTGAACCCAAACATGTTGAAAATAAGTTCAGCAGTTTTTTCAGTAGTAATGGTTTTCTTACATGGCATAAGTATACACATTTTACTAAATCTATCCATAACTACATAGAGATCATCATGCTGTTTTCTTGACAAAGGTAGACCTCCAACAAATTCCATGGAGACACTCTCCCATGGCCTTAATGGTACCGATAGTGGCATGTACAACCAAGCGTCCTATTACTAGGCTTACTTGTTGCACACATAGAACAACCTCTTATAAAATGTGATACACTATCTATCATGCGAGGCCAATAGAAATAACTATGTAGATGCGCCACTATTTTTCTTACCCCAAAGTGTCCAACAATAAGATATGAATAATATTCTCTCATGTCAGTTAGCCTCTCTCCTTGTGGTATACACAAATTGCCCAAATGAAACAACAAATTGTTATGCATGTGATAATCTTTTTCTTCAACTTGATTCCCTTTGCTCAAACTAGCATACACATATTGAAAATTAATGTCATGTGCATATTGTTCTATGTAACTCTCACGTACAACAAAATCATTTTTGAGTAAAGTAGAAGCACTAATGATTGGTCTTGAAAGCATATCTGAAACTTCATTGAAAATACCTTTCTTGTACCTTATAACCAAGTGAAACTGTTGAATAAATCCCATCCACCTGAAATGTCTTGATTGCTGCAATTTTGTTTGCAATTGCAAGTACTGTAATGGTTGGTGATCGGTATGCACAATAGTCTCTTTACCCATCAAGTAGTGTTTCCACTTATTGACACTTTGTACCAACGCATATAGTTTCTTTTCATATGTAGGATAATTAGTCACAACACCATTAAAAGTTTCAGAATGAAAATCGATAGGCTTACCATGCTGCAAAAGTACTGTGCCCATGGCATAATCACTAGCGTCGGTTTGAATCTCGAATGGATGTATCAAATTTGGTAATGCAAGGACTGGAGCTAAACGTATCTTGAATTTTAAAGCTTCAAAATATTTCTGTTGTTTGCCTCCCCATTGGAAGACTTTCTTCACACTTGTCACTATATGCATAGGAGCTACGATGGAAGAAAAGTTAGCAATAAACTTTCTCCAATATCGAGTTGCACCTAAGAAACTTCCTACCTCGATTACTATTTTTGGTGTGGGCGAATTCACAATGGCTTCGACTTTAGAAGGATCAATCCTCAATTCTCCTCCTCCTACAATATGTCCCAAATATACCAAAGAAGTCTTTCCAAACTCACACTTTGACATATTAAGAAACAATTTCTCTTTCTTCAAAACATCAATCACTCTATTCACATGCAAGACATGTTCTTCTATTGTTTTGTTGAAAATTAATATGTCATCTAAGTACACAATCATAGAGTCATCAAGGAATGGACACAAAACACTATCCATAACACACATGAAAGTTTCCAGTGCATTACACAAACCAAATGGCATAACTAGCCACTCAAAGAGTCCTTGTTTGGTTTTGAATATAGTTTTCCATATATCACTTTCTGAAATTCTTACTTGATGATATCCACTTCGTAAATCTAACTTAGTGAAGAAATTTTCTTCTTTCAGTTGATCAAGAAAATCATGGGATTGGGTAATGATTCTTTACTGTAATCTTGTTCAAAGCTTGAAAATCTACACACATGCACCAAGTACCATCTTTCTTTGGTATCGAGACTATGGGTAAACCACATGGTGAGGTTCTTGGCTTTATGATTCCTTTTTCCAACATCTCCTTGATTTGCCTCTTTATTTCAGCATTCTCCATTATCGACATGCGATACATACCAATGTTTGGAAGAGGACAATCTTGCTGCAACTGAATATCATGTTGAATCTCTGTTTTTTGGAGGCAATCCTGTTGGCTCCTAAAACATGTCATGATGTGAATTAACTACATAATATAAATATGATTTCAAGCTAGGATTGCATCCCTCAAATGATTCATGATTAACATCAACTTTAGGCTTAATCACAAGAAGAACAAAATTCTTACTTGAATTTACCAGCCTCTTTACCTGTCCAAAATTTACCATAGCAATGTGTTGTAACAATGAATTCCTTGCCATATTTGAATAAATGATACTTGTTCTCATTGCAATGGAAGATCGCTTTCCTATCATACAAGTAAGGACTCCCCAAAACAATACTTGTTATGTCAAGCGGAACCACATCTAATTCAACTGTGTCAACAAAATTTGCAGTGATTGCAAACCACAAATATACATTTCTTTGAAACCTGTAAATTTGTATCCTTACAAATCCAACCTAATGGATATGGTTTTGGATTTGGTATGGTCTCAAGCTTAATTTTCTTTACCAAGTCTTCAAATATTAAGTTTTCTTGTGACCCACTGTCAAACAATGTGTCAATCTTGGTATGTTTGGATATGACCCTCACATGAAACAGTTCTATTCTTTCTTCTTCATTTGGAGTGTTTATATGACAGTTTGATGTACTGGTATTGGGTTTAGTTTCAATTTATTTTCCCTTCATGTTATTCAATCCCATGGCTGTAATCTTAGATTCATCACTTGAGTCATCTCCTAAATCATGTTGAGCTGTA
Organism: Pinus albicaulis; assembly: GCA_034641835.2. Classification (NCBI taxonomy): domain Eukaryota; kingdom Viridiplantae; phylum Streptophyta; class Pinopsida; order Pinales; family Pinaceae; genus Pinus; species Pinus albicaulis. Next base: position 770,861,040 of record CM076583.1, on the reverse strand, counting down.
TGTAATATTCCCAATTAGCCATGAGCTAGTTGGAATATTAAAATTTTATTTTGCTTTTTGTTTAATGAATAAGAGGAAAATGGAGGTCCATAAGTCTCCTTAATAATGAATAAATAGATGCCAATGTAAAAGGAAAACATCTTGGCAGCTTAATTAAGCACTCTTAGGTGAGAAAAAAGGCTGGAACATCTTGACTGGGTCAACTTTGACCAAACCAACAGTGTTGTCATGGAGGAGTGGCAATCAATGAGGGACAACACAATTTTAGATGGAGACACCTTGCATGGAAGTAGGGTCATAAATGAATGGGGCTTAGGGTTTGGAAGATCACATCTTATAAAAGGAAGAGGATGGCAGCCATATTCATTATGTTGATGTATTTGATATTTCTGAATATATGGTCTGTTTATACATATAGCTTTCTTTGGCTATTTAGCTAAGATTGAAAATGTTGTTTAGCATTGGGTGTTCCTGATCAGGAATCCCACCTCTTCCATTGAGAAGCTCTTGGAAGAGTCTTGTACTTCACTTCCACTATCAGGCATTTGGCCAAAGCTTCATCTTACATCTATAGTGCAGATCCTGTTGAGGGTTGAGTTATTTTGCAAGTTGTAACAATGGAGACCATATTTGGGTCACTTCAGTGCTTGTTTTAAGTGGATAAGGGTTCCTTTCCATTGGGAAGACAGTAAGGAAGGCCTTTGCGCTTATTTTCAGATCTTGGCATCAGGTCATACATTTATTTTCCCCTATAGCGCAGTTTCTTTTCATATCTGCGTTATTTTGAGGGAGGATTTTTAGGGTGGTTTCAGCACACCATTTGGGGAGCAGGTTTTCTAGTGAAGGGGATATTCCTTTCATCTAGGGGGTCTATTGGAGGAGGCTGCATTATTTGTTATATCAGATCAGCCACAACTTTCCAGATCTATCATTGCAATGAATCTACAGCCCTAGGGCTTTGATTCAGATCTTGTACATTGGTGTATTGTTGCATACCCTTTGGGGATTTTTTTTGAAGGTTGTATAGAGCCTTGACTTGTATTAGATCTATATTTTGAGGCATATATCAGCCCTTTATATTTTTTTTACTCTTTTTGTATAGAAATGCTTTTAAAACTGCACTGTAGCAGTGTTTCCACATTTTGATATATAGTAGCAACACCTCTTTTGAGGGTTTTCTCCATTGGAGGCTTGTTCTATCTTGTATTATGGTTTGTGGCCCATTATTTACACATATATGATGTTGTTATGATGAATAAAAGGTCTCCATATTGGTATCTTGCTTTTATGTAATGTTTTACACTGCTACTCCATGGTTTTGCACTATATTCCCGCTTTTCCCATTTGGGAATATTACAGTGGTATCAGAGCATAATCTTGACACAACCTGTGCATATTGAAAAGAAAATATGTCATCTAAAGAAGGTTATCCTCTTACTGATAGAGAGAATAGGTATCAAAGAAGAAGAAACCAGAAGTTTGATGTTTAACACTGCTATTCCAACATTCTGCACTATATTCCTGCTTTTCCCATTTGGGAATATTACAGTGGTATTAGAGCATAATCTTGGCACAGCCTGTGCATATTGAAAAGCCAATATGTCATCTGAAGAAGGATATCCTTTTACTAATAGAGATAATAGGTATCAAAGAAGAAGACACCGAAAGTTTTACTACACAAATGACAAATAAGACAAGGGTAAAACCCCTGTATCAGGAGGAGAAGATGAGGAGAAGGATTTTCCTAAGATTCTTCTCAAAGATGTGCAAGACATTGCTAGAGAAATAAAGGAGATGAGGATGGATAGATACAAGGAATCCCCTAAAGTATTTCAATACGGTGAAGGCTCCAGCATTTCTCATCGCTTGAGTGATTAACTAGTGCAACAACAACAAGTTTCCAAACGCTCTATAATGCCTACATTATTAGTAGTGGGAAGTGAACGGTTTCAGGAAAAATAATCCCTTGAAGACTATTTTATAGAGTATGAGTCTCAATCTCAGAGATTCAAGCACCACTTGAGTTTTCAAGAATTTTTTCAAATCAAGGACAATACGAGACCCAAACATCACAATAGAGGTGGAGGATTCATTCAGAATCATGATATAAACTGCATTATGGGCAGATTTTTCTTACCCAACTTTGATGGGTCATCTAAATGCACTGCCAAATCATGGGTAGAGAAGCTTTACATCTACTTCCAGTTGAACAAAGTACCGGAGATGGAGGCCATTAAGATAGTAGCGCTGCACTTTGAGGGTGAAGCACATGATTGGTGGTTCCATGGCTTGTCTACATTGGGTCATGCCAATGTGACTGCATATTTAGAGTTCACAAGGAGGTTGGTGGAGAGGTTTGATAGAAGAGATCCCGAGGCACCATTCATGGGGCTTGCAAAGTTCAAACAATCACGTAATCCAAAAACTTACATTTCTGAGTTTTTAAAACTTTCTATTATGGTTCCTGATTTATCTACAGCAAGAAGGGTCTATATGTTCATTGATGTGTTAGATGAACCTCTTCATAGGTTGGTTGAGTCTAGAAAGCCCACTACCCTTCAAGATGCCATTGAAAGAGCTAGATATCTTCAAGATGCCTTGCCAAAAGCAAAGGAAACTTTTCAGCATAAACTCTCTTTTCCATCAAAGGGAAAATATGAGAAGGCTCCTCTTTCAAAGGAGAGCCAAAGTAAAAACCTCTTGATGATGATGTCCGAAGAGATTTGATGAGGAGGAAGCTTTGATTCACATGCCAAGAATCATGAGCACCCGGACATAAATGTTCAGTAGAAAGACAAACTACATAGAGGTCTTCTCCGATAATGAGGAGGAAGAAGAAGAAGAAATAGAGAGGGGTCACAGTGCTGGAATAGCAAGAGATGGTCCACCACCACCAGGAGGTGAGGATTGTTGGCTCGAGGGGTCCTGACCTAGGTTTGGAGGTTAAGGTTTGCCAAAAAACCCCTATACTACTGGCCCTTTCGGCAGTGACCTGCTTGCAAAGGCCAAAGTCTCACCTGAAGCAGTATGGGAGGGTGCTGGAACCAGGTTTCCGCACCCTGAAAGAGAGAGTAGGTAAGTCAAGAAAATCTATATTCCCAACTTATCAAGTTCGCACTAAACAGATCTATTTGCAGGCTTATTGAGAATATTACCCATAGTATATCAGAGCTATTCCGATGCATAGATCTAGTAAATATCTCTACATCCACATGCGCAATGCCAATTATTAGAACATAACACTATAAGTGCAGAAATTAACACATCATAGATACATATACCAGAAACATAGATACATTCACAGTTCACAGTAATTAAATAGTTACTTTCGCACTTAATCATATGACCCAAGTTCGCATCAATCATAACCAAATATATCCAGATAGCATCAGATATCCAACCGTACTTCACATATATATTAATATCAGAATCCACTTACAATCCCAAAATATCGCTTGCGCACACAGCCAGTAGGGTTTGCACATAGCATGGCTGAGGATCTCCGTGCACAAATCCAACAGGAGTCCTTACCCAACAACCCGACAACATATATAACAATTCGTGCTTAGCATCAATCTCAATTCTTTCCTACCTTAAGACTAAAAAAGGTTCATCTATTTATACCGATTTAGCCTACGCATCCAATGGTTCACAAACCATGGTTTGCGGACTCTTGGTCTACCCTTGACCCATTACAATGCAATTGGGGCTTTGAATCACCCCAAAAACCTTGCGCTAGACTAAATAATACAAAAAATATACAAAAATGGACAAAATTCACAGCTTTAGGAGAACCTGTTCCAACAAGGATGGAGCAATTGATCCAATTAGAGGGACTCTTGCATCATTAAGGGTGGTACCCAAATATCATGAAAATTCCACACAAGAAATAGAGTTAGATTTGCACAGTGGAAGCAGGGACATGATAGTCCCATCTATTATGCATATGAGATTGGTCCATGAGACATAACTATTTTGTGGCAAACCACCTGGGAGGCCACCTAACCCAGATTTGGTGAGACTTGTGTCACATCATGATGAAAAATTCATAGATCTAGGAGGAATGGGAGCATTAGGAGGCCATGATACAGTGCTGAGAGTCTTGAGTAGACTCAAGGAGGACGGAGACATTCTCCCAACATCGTCATTACCCACTCTCATTTCAAATTTTGCACTATGGGAGGAGAAGCATGGGAAGGATATATGCCTTCCAACATATACCTTTGGCATGGGAGATGTCAAGGAGAAGGGCATCCACGTGGTAGATGTTATTTGTGATAGATCATCAGTGTCATCACTATGGAAGATTGAACCATATTGGAAATCCCAGCTGTTGGTGGATTATTCCAAGGATATTTTTGCATGCATGATACTTGATGACCAACTTCAAGAGGAGGGCTATTAATTCCAAGATGAAGTCATCTATTATCATGGTAGAATATTCTTATCTAGAGCCTCCAAGCTCAAGGAGAAATTGCTACAAAGAGCACATGAAGAATTCCTTTTCATCCATACTTATTCCATGAGAGCCTACAACATTATCATGGAGAGCTGCACTAGGGAAGGCTTTGAAGAGGAACTATATCAGCATTTTCAAAGATGCATGAACCATCTACCCTAAACCCTAAACCCTAAACCATAAACCCTAAATGCTAAACCCTAAATCCACCTCTTTCCTCTTTTGGAATAAGAGGGGATCTATCTATGGACCACTCCATTTGTATGAGTAAAAATTTTGGTAAGGAACATGCTTATGTACATGATGTTTCATTCGAATATTATTTGCATTCCTTTACCATGTATATGTAGGCCATTGCTCCAAGGAAGAGCATTATTCCATATAAACTTCATGGCCAACTTTGGGCCATCAACATTTCTGAACATGGCCACTCCGTTGGAGTATATAGGGAGATGTTGTATCACTGTGGGTGCACTCCAAAGACACCAAAAATTGCTCACATTTTCAACCATTGTGAGAATACTTGGGAAGAAAATAAGTGGTGGGGAAACCACTTACCATATCACTATCTAAGGCAGTCAGGAGATATACTGCACTAGTTCCTCATGTGGGACTATGGCACACCTCCATTTTTACATATTTATGTTTGCATGTACTTAATTTTGATCCCGTACATTGATGATGTACTTATTATTTTTATGGGAATGATTGGAGGGAGGATGGGAGGATTGTATGTGCCCTATGGGAGAGATATTCTCCATGTTCACTATGCTAAATGTTTCAAGGTGGACCTTGGGAAAACCATGTTTGTTTCATTAGATCTATTGCTTTCTTGTGGGATGGATCATTTGCATCTCATGAGAACTTTGGAGGAGAATTTCATGGAGGGATGGATTGGGAGACACTTAGCTTATGAGGGAAGGTTATAACATGATGGTGTCACCAATGATGGAGGAGAAGAGTTGCAGCACTCACCTTGTCAGTTGCTTGAGGACAAGCAACATTTGGGAAGGGAGGACTATAATATTCCCAACTAGCCATGAGCTAGTTGGAATATTAAATTTTGCTTTTTCTTTCTGTTTAATGAATAAGAAGGCAATGGAGGTCCATAAGTCTCCTTAATAATGAATAAATCAATGCCAATGTAAAAGGAAAACATCTTGTCAGCTTAATTACACACCCTTAGGTGAGAAAAGGAGCTGAAACATCTTGACTGGGTCAACTTTCACCAAACCAACATCGTTGTCATGGAGGAGTTGCAATCAATGAGGGACATTGCAGTTTTAGATGGAGACACCTTGCATGTAAGTAGGGTCATAAATTAATGGGGCTTAGGGTTTGGAAGCTCACATCTTATAAAAGGAAGAGGATGGAAACCATATTCATTATGTTGATGTATTTGATATTTCTGAATATATGGTCTGTTTAGACATATAGCTTTCTTTGGTTGTTTAGCTAAGATTTCAAGTGTTGTTTAGCACCGGGTGTTCCTGATTAGGAATCCCACCTCTTCCATTGAGAAGCTATTGGAAGAGTCTTGTACTTTACTTCCACTATCAGGAATTTGGCCAAAGCTTCATCTTACATCTACAGCACAGATCCTATTGAGGGTTGAGTTATTTTGCATGTCGCAGTAGTGGAAACCATATTTGGGCCACTTCAGTGCTTATTTTTAGTGGAGAAGGGTTCCTTTCCATTGGGAGGAAAGTAAGGAAGGCCCTTGTGCTTATTTTCAGATATTGGCTATTGTGAAACTAGCTCCAAAAATAGAAGAAAAGAGATATCGACACCTTATAAATAAGCCACTTCGAGGGGGAAACCTCCAATACATTACATGAATGAACAATTCTTTGATGATACAAATGACCAAAACCTCCTTCTATATATAGGAGTCCATAGGGTCATAATGTAATCCTAGTGGGGCCATAATGTAATCCTAGCCGACCTAACAATAATAATGTAAGGGCACAATGATAACAATATGGGGGTTACAGGGGTACAAAAATAAAGATAAGGGGGGCTACACTAACATAATAAGGGACTACACTATTAATATAGGGACTTAACATGCCCCTCTCCTTCAAACAAGTGTTGTCCTCAACGCTTGATTATTTCTTGATGCTTCTGCATAAAATTCTCATCCTCCCATGTGGAATATTCTATAGGAAAGTTCTTCCACTTGCTGAGATAATCTGAGATTGATCATACTTGTCGAGTTCTTATTTCTGTGACTGCTTCAGAACTTCTTTCGATGTGATGTTGATCTTCCTATTGTTTCATTAGATTCTGCACCAAAGTTGGTTATCCTTTGACAGTTGGAGAACTTGTTGTTGATGCTCGATGTGATCTTCCACTAATTTATCATCCATATTAGCTATTATTTGATCCTTCAAACCATCCAACTTAGCCTCCATTTCTACTCTTAAACCATCTATGTCATCTTCGGTTTCTCTTCGTAAGATCGAAATTTGTTGCACTTGGTACCATAATTTTGATATCTCATACTGCAATTCTTCCTCTTCATGTGTCATAGTATAGATTTTTTAGGGCTTAATGGGTATGGAATTATTTTTTGGAGGCATTATAGAGCCCAATACTGATAATTTTTTTAAAATATTCCCTTGGAATCACTTTCAAACTTCCTTTTCAAACAAACGTTATGCAATTTTAAAAACCAAACACACACCTTTTTCTTGCTTTTGAGGAGCTCTATATTGAAACTATATTATCTATATGATTTAGAATATTCAATATTTGAAATTTGGCACTGAGGTAGCACTCTGAATTATCTTTAGAATGCCACAGGTATGACCTAATTTGGATTCTTTAAGACAAAATTGTGCCCAATCTCCTACGATGACCTAATTATGGACTGGTTCAATAGAGCGATTTATACGACTTGCCACATGTCACTGTTTCCTCCTTTGGCTCTAAAATTTATTGATAGGAACGTACAATATGTGTACTTGCGGCCACTTTTTATAGAATTCCAATCCGATGCTAAAAGAGATAGTTATGAAGGTTTCCCCATGCTCACCTATTTGAGATGAAATTCAGGAGCCTACAAAATACCTAACTTCCACAAACCATATATCCAAAAATATTGCGAACCAAGATCTGAACTTTTGTGAAAATGTTCCTCAGGATTTCAGCTTTGCACTCTAAACATTTCAACTTCTAAAAATTCGTAGAAAAATAGTTATAGCGCAAATTCCACGATGACCTGTTTAGGTTAAATTCAAGAGCCTGCAAAAATACCTAACTTCCATAGATAATATCTCCAAAAATATTGCAAACCAAGATCTGAAATTTTTTGAAGATGTTCATCCGGATTCCGGTTTCGCACTCTACAAATTTCAACTTTTGACCCTTTGTAGAAAAAAATTTATAGTGAAAATTCCACGCTGACCTGTTTGGGGCAGCAAAACCCTAGAATCCAAAGCTCTGATACCAAATGTTGTGAAACCAACTCCAAAAATAGAAGAAAAGAGATATCAACACCTTAGAAATAAGTCACTTCAAGGGATGCAACCTCCAATACATTACATGAATGAAAAATTCTTCGATGATACAAATGACCAAAACCTCCTTCTATATATAGGAGTCCATGGGGTCACAATGTAATCCTAGTGGGGCCACAATGTAATCCTAGCCGACCTAACAATAATAATGTAAGGGCACAATGATAACAATATTTGGGTTACAGGGGTACGACAATAACAATAAGGGGGGCTACACTAACATAATAAGGGACTACACTATTAATATAGGGACTTAACATTGGCATCAAGCCATACATTTATTTTCCTCTATAGCGCAGTTTCTTTCGAGATCTACGTTATTTTGAGGGAGGAGTTGCAGGGTGGTTTCAACACACCATTTGGGGATGAGGTTTTCTAGTGAAGGGGATATTCCTTTCATCTAGGGGGTCTATTGGAGGAGGCTGCATTATTTATTATATCAGATCAACCACAACTTTCCAGATCTATCATTGCACTAAATCTACAGCCCTAGGGCTTTGATTCATATATTGTACATTGGTGTATTGTTGAATACCCTTTGGGGGTTATTTTTTGAAGGTTGTATAGAGCCTTGACCTGTAATAAATCTATATTTTGAGTCATATATCAGCCCTTTATATTTTGTGTACTCATTTTCTACAGCAGTGCTTTTAAAACTGCGCTATAACAATGTTCTGGCATTTTGATATATAGTAGTAGCACCTCTTTTGAGGGTTTTGTCCATTGGAGGCTTGTTCTATCTTGTATTATGGTTTGTGGCTCATTATTTTACACATATATGATGCTGTTATGATGAATGGAAGGTCTTCATATTGGTATATTTCTTTTATGTAATGTTTTACACTTCTACTCCATGGTTTTGCAATATATTCTTGCTTTTCCCATTTGGGAATGTTACATTGTAATAGCAGTTTTATGTTTCCCTTTGCTATTGGGTTTCTTTGACCTCATTTCAGGATGTAATTTCCAACAATGAGTTTCGTCATGGCCTTATTTTGAACAATGTTTACAAACCAATTTTTCTCCCTCTTTCTTAACAGATGCATTATTTTTTCTCTTACCTTTCAAAGCCTTTTCCTTGGCTTTACCCTTAAAATGTTTCTTCCTACCATCTTCAGAAATGTTCTTCCCTCTAGCTTCTAGATGTGTGCCCTAAACAAATACTTCATTTAGACTGGTGGGGTTAAACATGAGAATAGTATGTTTTAGGTAGCTATTTAAGCCTCCTATGTCCTTGAGAAAAGTATCTTGGCTCTGCAAATCTACCCCTAATAAGAGAGATCTTCTCCTAAATTATTAGGTGCATGCTTGCACATTTTGTCCCTTCAATTGTCTAAATTTCTACCAGTTCATGATGCCTTTCTGCATATGAGCTAATGGATAAAATTGTTGTTTTATAGCAGTAATGAAATATGACCATGATAGAATAATCTTACCATGTTTCTTGATCTCCTCCTTTGTCTTGGCTTCCCACAAAACAAGTGCTGCACCTTCCATTCTCAATGAAGCTAATTAGATTTTGATATCATCATCTTGAAGGTTCTGGATTCTCAAATAGACCTCCATTTGCGTAATCCAATTATCAAGCTTTTCTTTATTGACTTCACCATTAAACATTGACAATTCAAACTTAACATCAAGTTTTAAAAAATGACCTTTGCCAGTGTTCTTTGACTTGTTTTGCTGATGTACTAAAGTAGAAGTAGAGGATGATGATGATTAGGGTAAGGATGATGGCTCTCCATTGCCTCCATTTCCTCCATTTCCCTTCTTTGACTTATCTTCATCATGGTGACCTTCTAAAGATCCTTTCCCTTCCTTGTGAAGTTTAGATCCTTATTCTTCCAGTCTCTCATTCCTTTCTTGACAAAGGATTCTAACCATCTCAATCATGTCAAGAAATGATTTCCCGAACACTCTTTCTTCCCTCTTGGGATCAAATTCTTCATGGATTTCTCATTCCTATTGAGGAATTCTTAATGTAGCTTCTACTTCTTTAGGAGGTTAACTAGGTGGTGGAGATTGTGGAAATATTTCTCTCCTTTTATTTGGCTCTTTTTGAGACCCTTCTGCTTCCACCAATTTTCCTTCTCATCTCTTGAGCTTGAGCCTTGTAAGCATCTAAAACTCACAAATAGTTAAACAATTATTTGCAATAAACAACACCAGAGAATAAAACCTAGATTTGATATCGATCTGATCTGATTGATTGTATTAGTTTTGTTGTGCTAAGTGTCTTTTCAGTTTATAAACATGTGCATAATAATTTCATTAGTTTTCTTAAGGATTGAGGTGTTTGTCCATGAATTGTAGATGATTTTAGGTGAATTAGAAGCATAAAACAAGGTTAAATAACATTGAAAAATAGTGTAAAAAAGAGAAATAAGTCACCACATATAATTTACACAGTAGGCATGATGAAGCAATTCACCCCTCTTGGGCTACATCTGCTATTCCAACTCCTAATGGCATGTACATATTTCATTATGCTAATTTTTTTTCAAATACATGTAGTTATAGTGCTCCAGTGTCTATTTTCTCTGCACCAATGGCTCTAGAATTTTCCATTTAGTCAAAAATGACTCCTCATTCACTTAGAATGGGTCAAAATTGAGTCTCCTACTCTTTTTCCTAGTTACACCTAGAAAAATCCACTAAAAGTGGAGAACTCCACTTAATTGGAGTTAAAATAGTGACTCTTGCCCAAAATGGTGCACTGGCCAAAACTACCGCCAAATAAACTGTGGCATTAAATTTATGGTTGGGCATATGTCCCCCAAAACCCACGGTTAACAACTGTCAGTGTTTGGGCATAGCTCATGTTAAACCGTGGTTGAACTGTATTGAAACTCCGGTAAGGTTGGTGGTTAGCGGAGACCACGTAGTTAACTTTGGAAACTAACATTGCCATGTGAAATAACAACGATTAGATTGGCGGAGTTGTTAAACTGTCAGAGGTTAAGTTGTGGGTTAAACCACGAGGTTTGTTGACGTTGTATCGTATGCCATGTAAACACCCCAGGTAACCACTGGCGGGTTGGGACCGCTGACGGTTCCCAACCCCCACACATGAATACATTAAACCTTAAATAGAACCTGATTTCATTATATGTTAAGAACTACTTGTAGCTCAGGTAGTGGAGACTTGTGCGTGCCCGCGGGAGGTCCAGGGTTCGATTCTTGCGACCTCCAACCAAAATTTTAACACACCATTTAGGGGACACATGGTAGCCTCAAGGCTAGCCACACCCTTTAATTGGTCCTCCAAATCGTAATTTCAAAAAATTAAACAATGACACTTGTAATCCAATGATTGGCCCAATGAAAAGGAATATTTTGAGAATATTCCCTTTTTTCTCATTGTGCATCCCAGTCAACCCTGGTTAAACTATCACAAATTTTTACCTATTTGGCATTTCAACCAGAACGCGATATCTCCCTCATACAACATCAATTTTTCGAATCGTTCATAGTGTCGGAATCAGGAAGATGAGATCTACGCAACCATCCTAGTTTCAACCCAATCCTATAACTTTGAATTTTGAGAAAAATTTATGAACTCCTGATCACCTCTTGATGTTTGTGATGTATTATTAGGAAAACCATACTTGTGGAAGTGACATGCTGTGTATGAGTCCCGACCTCGCGCTTTTATTGTTACTTTGGGAAATAAGTTGTACAAGATACTAGAGGTGAAACCACCCGCAACTATCTCTTTGGTTACTGAAAAACAATGCAGTAAGCTCATTTCCAAAACCGGGAAATTTGATATCCTGATGATCTGCCCTGAGGGCAAGAATAAGACTGTGTCCACGACCTCTAGACAAGGATCCTACACATGAAAAAAAAATTGGAAAAGGTGGTGGAGGAGTATGGGGACATCTTCACCTCACCCACAAGGGTGCCTCTGCATTGTCAGGTCAAGCACCCCATCGATCTGACCCCAGGTGCACTGCTGCCCAATGGACCGATATATCATCGCTTTGTTCTGGAGAATGATGAAATCAAGAGGCAGATTTAGGAGCTACTGGAGAAAGGTCACATCTAGTTGAGTTCATCACCCTATGGGAGCCTGATCGTGTTGGTGCAGAAGAAGGATGGGACTTAGAGACTCTGTATTGACTATCGGGCGCTGAACAAGATCAATATCCGGAATAGGTACCCGATCCCACTAATTGATGACCTTATGGATCAACTCAAAGGGGAAAAATATTTCATCAAGATTGACTTGAAGTCTGGGTATCACTGGGTACCAAACAAACCCTCCGATGTGTGGAAGACTGCCTTCAAAGCCAAGGAGGGCCTTTTCGAATGGCTGGTCATGCCTTTTGGGTTGATGAATACTCACACAACCTTCATGAGGTTGATGGATGAAATCTTGCGGCCATTCACCAACTCATTTGTAGTAATGTACTTGGATGACATCCTGATCTTCAGCCAGACTTGGGAAGAGCACTTCCACCACATCCAATAGGTCCTCCAAACATTGTGGCAACACAATTTGTGTGCCAATTTGGAGAAGTGCACTTTTGGCATGACCCAGGTTCAGTATCTGGGATACATTATTGATGAACGGGGGGTGCATGTGGATCCAAACGAGATCCCAGTAATTCAGGATTCGCTGGCCCTAACCACTCTAATAGATCTTTGCAAATTTTTGGGTCTTGCTAATTTCTATCGTAGTTTCGTGTTGGGATTCTCTCATATCACTTGGCCCTTGAGTTAAGTCACCAAGGGAGGAGCGAAAGAATTTTTTTTTTTATCAGAATCTCAACAGAAGGCGTTCATAGAATTGAAACATTGCCTCTGCTATGCACCAGTGCTCACATTAATAGACTTGAAAAAAACATTTGAGATCAAGATAGATGCCTCTGACATGCTATTGGGGCAGTTCTTACTCAACAGGGGAATCTAGTGGCATATCACAGTGAGACATTGTCTGACACAGTCCACAAGTATCCCACTTATGACAAAGAAATATATTCCAATGTGCAGGCGTGCCGCCAATCAAAGAATTACATTTTTGGGAAGGAAAAAGTCATCCACAAAGACCATTGAATCCTGCAGTTCATACAGACACAAGGGAAATTGCAGAATGATCTCCATCAGAAGTGGTCCATAAATCTACCAACGAAGATACAAAACAACGAAGATATCCTTCCAAACATTTATTTACTATCTCAGTTTGACCATCATATTGAGGATGATAAGATGAGCTATGAGCTAATTGAGTACCCAAACAAGAAAATAACTCCGTCCAAAAATTTCCAGTAAAATGGGATCTCTGTCGCTCACAATAACCCTTGGGCTTCCATGTAGCTTTTGAATTCTATCCATAAATGTAGTAGCAACTGTACTTGCTTTAAATGGATGAGATAATGCACAAAAGTGTGCATACTTGGTAAGTCTATCAACTACCACCATAATGACATTCTTTCCTTCGGACTTAGGTAAACCTGTGATAAAATCCATTGAAATCTCCTCCCAACGTTGACTTGGAATGGATAAAGGTTGTAGAAGTCCTGGTGTCTTAATTGTTTCCACTTTATTCTGCTGGCAAACCAAACATTCCGCCACAAACTTTCGAATATCAGATTTAAGGCCATCCCAAAAAAATTCTTTCTTCACCCTGTGGTAAGTTTTTAAAAATCCTGAGTGTCCTCCTAAAGGAGAAGTGTGCAATTCCAGAAGAATCTCTTGTTTTAGTTGGGAATTCTTACAAAGATATAAGCGATCTTTGTACCATAAGGAATCATTTTTCCAACTAAATGTATCAGATGTACCAGGATCTTGCTGCAAATTTTGAATGAGTGTCCATACATCTTTGTCCTTCTTCCATTCATCTCTTGATTCGGTTATCCAATCTGGTTGGATAATAGAAATGGCACAAAGCAATGCTTCCACCTCTTCATTCTTTCTTGAGAGTGCATCTGCAACAACATTAAGCTTTCCCTTTTTGTAGATTATTTGAAAGTCATAACCCAACATCTTTGTGACCCATTTTTGCTGCTCTTCTGAAGATAGTCTTTGTTCCAAAAAGTGTTTAAGACTATCATGATCAGTTTTTACCTTGAAGTGTCTTTCCATTAGGTAAGTTCGCCATTTCTTTAGTGCATGCAGTATTGCTAACATTTCCTTCTCATAAATAGGTTTCTGTAAATACTTTCCTTTGATTGGACGACTTTCAAAAGCAATGGGTCTTCCTTCTTGCATTAAAACAACACCAATTCCATTTCTTGAGGTATCACATTCCACAATAAAGGTTTTTGTGAAGTCTGGCGTAGCTAAGACTGGTGCTAGGCACATTGCCTCTTTAAGATGTTCAAAGGCCTTAGTTGCTTCAGGAGTCCATGAAAATGCATCTTTCTTCAATAATGTTGTTAGAGGTGCTGCTATTCTCCCATAATTCTTAACAAACTTGTGATAGTACCCTGTTAACCCGAGAAATCCTCGCAACTGCTTTATGGTTGTGGGGACTTTCCATTCCTTAATGGCTTTAATTTTGTTAGGGTCTACCTTAACACCCTCGTGAGATACAATATGACCCAGATATTCCACCTCTTGTACTCCAAAGAAACATTTGATGTTTTTGCATATAATTGTTTCTCCTGCAATAGTTTGAGCACCCTGTCAACATGTTGAACATGATCCTTCCAAGACCTGCTGTAGATTAGTATATCATCAAAAAATACTAGCACAAATTTTCTAAGGAAGGGTTTGAAAATGGAATTCATCAACCCTGAAATGTAGAAGGTGCATTGGTAAGGCCAAAAGGCATGACCAAAAATTCATAATGACCCTCATGAGTTCGAAATGCTGTTTTTGGAATATCTTCAGTCTTCATTCTAATTTGATGATATCCCGAACAAAGATCCAACTTGGTAAAATAAATTGCTCCATGTAATTCATCCAATAATTCATCAATCACAGGAATGGGAAATTTATCTTTAATGGTGAGCTTATTGAGCTCCCTATAATCCGGACACATTCGCTATGATCCATCCTTCTTGTGTACCAATACTACAGGAGCAGAGAAAGAACTTTGACTAGGTTGAATTATACCCGCCTCTAACATTTCTGCAATCATACGTTCAATTTCGCTCTTTTGGAAGTAAGGATATCTATAAGGCCTGATGTTTGGAGGAACACTTCCTGGAATCAAATGAATGGCATGATCATGATCACGAATAGGTGGGAGTCCTTTGGGAGTTTCAAACACCTTGGAATGATTGTCCAAGACTTGTTGGAGATCTGCAGAAATAGATGATTTTGATGTCAGAACTTTTAGTGAGCATAATTGTGCAATTACGCCTCGTTGTTCTTTCTTTAGAAGCTTTGTCATGACATTAGAGCTTATTATCCTTCCCGGCTTCCCTTCAATACCCCGTAATTCGACTTCCTTTCCTTCTGAAAAAAATTTCAAGAAAGTTCTTGAAAATTAAAAGCTACCGTCCCCAAAGATTGTAACCATTGTACTCCTAGTACAACATCAGCACCTCCCATAGGAATGGAAAGCATTGGACTAGTCAACAAATATTCCCCCATGGTTAGCTTGATATTATGGCATTTTCCAGAGCAATTTATAGTTCCTCCATTTGCAACCATCACTTGACATTCTGGTGCTTGGTATAGGAAACAATTTAATTCCTTGGCTACCTTACAATGAATAAAATTATGGGTGCTACCTGAATCAATCAACACTATTACCCTTTTCTTCTTGATATGTCCTTCTATCTTGAGAGTTTGAGGAGGGGTAATTCCTGCCAGTGCATTACACGATATGGTCGGATTCATTTCTTCCCCTTCTATGGCTGGTTCCTGGTGTATATCCTCTTCTTGTTCATTTTCTTCTTCCTCTTCACAATCTATGTAAAATAATTTCTTCTCAACACACTTATGACCTTTAGTGTATTTTCTATCACAACCGTAGCAAAGCCCTTTTGCTCTTTTTTCTTCCAATTGTTGTGGTGTCAACCTTGTAGGTTGTGGAAATCTAGGCGTAGCAACACTTCCTTCTTTATAGAATTGAGTGGTAGGCTTCCTTGTCGCCATAATTTTACATTCAACTTTTCTTGCCAACTTGAATGCCTTCTCCAATGAATCAGGTTCCAGAACGCGAACTTCATGTTGAATGTTATCCTTTAAAGTGCCTATGAAGAGATCAATCCTGTGTTCCTCTGGAATATCAGTTACCCTTATATTCAATTCTTGGAAGTCCTCAATGTGCTGCCCCACTAAACCCTTTTGTTTGAGATTTATCAATTGGCTAAAGAAGGTGTTGCTCTTTGTATCCTCATAATGTGCTATTATTTCCTCCATAAAAATTGACCAAGTGACAATTTTTTTACGGGAGCAAAGCCATCGATACCATACAAATGTATTTTGTTCTAAATGTAAAGTTGCAATGCGTACCTTTTGTGTGTTTTGCACGTTATGGAGATCAAAATATTGCTGCATCTGTAGTATCCATGTTACATGATCCTTTCCATAAAACTTTCTCATATCCATTTTTGGAATATGGTGGTTCTTCCCGCCGACATTAGAGTTTATGAAATCACGATTAACATTTATTTTGTTCTCATAATGAGGTTCTTCTACTATATTTTCACCATTAGGAAACATTTCTTGTATCAACTTTGTCAAACCTTCGATGTCTATTTTGAGATCATTCTTCATGTTTTCCATGTTGTCTTTCATGTCTGCTTCCATGCCATCCATCTTAGCTTCCACGCCATCTATCTTAGCTTCCACGCCTTTCTTCAAACCATCCATCTTCACTTCCATTTCATTTTTTGTTGCTCTTTGCGAGAGTGAAATTTGTTGCACTTGCTCTTGTAATTTTGATAGATCATGTTGCAATTCTTCATCTTCATGAGTCATAGTAGAGCCTTCTGAAGGCTTAATGGGTGTTGAATTATTTTTATGGGGCATATTTTAGAACCCAATACTGCTATATATTCTACAATATGCCCTTGGAATCAATTCAAATTGATTCTTCAAAGAAGACTCGTGCAATTTGGAAAGAAAAAAAATATACACACCTTTTTCTTGCTTTTGAGGAACTCGATATTGAAATTGGATTATCTCTATGATTTCAGCACTTCAATATTTTAATTTCAGTATCAACGTATCCCTCTGAATTATCTTTCGAATGCCACAGGTCTGACCTGATTTGGATTCTCCAAGACAAAGTTGTGTCCAATCTTGCACAATGACCTAATTCTGGACTGGTTCAGTAGAGAAAAATTGTACGACTTTCCACGTGTCACTGTTTCATCCTTTGTCTCTGAACTTGATAGCCAAGAAACGTCAGTCTGTGTACTTGTGACCAATTTTTACGGCACTCCAATCCGATGCCCAGAGAGAGAGTTATTGAACTTTTCCCACGATCACCTCTTTGAGATGAAATTCAGGAGCCTGAAAAAGCACTACCTTCCACAGATCATATCTCCCACAATATTGTGAACAAAGCTCTGAATTTTTTTGAAGAATTTCCTCAAGATTTCCGCTTTACACCATATGAATTTCAGATTCTGAAACTTCTTAGAAAAAACGTTATAGCGAAAATTCCACGATGACCTGTTTAGGAGCCTGAACAAAAACCTAACTTCCACAGATGATATCTCCGAAAATATTGCGAACCAAGCTCTGAAATTTTTAGACAATTTTCCTCAGGATTTCAGCTTTGCACACTAAAAATTTTAGATTCTGAAACTTCGTATAAAATAAGTTATAGCGAAAATGCCACGATGACCTGTTTGGAGCAGCGAAACCCTAGAATCCAAAGCTCTGATACCAAATGTTGGGTAACCAGCTCCAAAAATAGAAGAAAAGAGATATCAACGCCTTAGAAATGAGCCACTTCGAGGGGGCAACCTCCAATACATTACATAAATGAAAAATTCTTGGATGATACAATTTACAAAACCTCCTTTCTATACATAGGAGTCCATGGGGCCATAATGTAATCCTAGTGGGCCACAATGTAATCCTAGCCGACCTAACAATAATAATTTAAGGGCACAATAATAACAAAATGGGGGTTACAAGGGTACAATAATAACAATAAGGGGGTTACACTAACAACAATAAGGGACTATACTAGTAATATAGGGACCTAACAGAAATCTAGTGGCATATCACAGTGAGACATTGTCTGACACAGTCCGCAAGTATCCCACTTATGACAAAGAAATATATTCCAATGTGCAGGCGTGCCGCCAATCAAAGAATTACATTTTTGGGAAGGAAAAATTCATCCACAAAGACCGTTGACTCCTGCAGTTCATACAGACACAAGGGAAATTGCAAAATGATCTCCATCAGAAGTGGTCCATAAATCTACAACAATTTCATTTGAACATCAAGTATAAGAAGGGAGACACTAATAACATTGTAGAATGCATCATCCGACCACCGATCGTGGTGCTAATCATAATTCTCAACTCTTGTGGGCATGAGACTTCTAATTGGTTGCTTCTCTACAAGAGTGATCCAAAATTTTTCCACACATACAAGACACTCTTGGAGGGTGTGTAAGTTCCAAATTTTCACCTCCAGGATGCACTGCTATGTCACATGGGAAACCTTTGTGTTCCTTCAAGCGAGCGTGCCAAGATGATTTGGGAATTCATTGGGCATTTCGGGGTCGAGAAAATAGTGGCAATACCAAAGAAGTATTTCTATTTGCCGAACCTTCGACAAGATGTTGGGAAGTACATTAGAACCTGCACTGCTTGCTCCATTTCCAAACCGACCATCAAGAAGAAAGGCCTCTATAGTATGCTACCTACCCATAATCGACCTTGGGAATCCGTCTCCATGGATTAAATGTCGGGTCTTCCTTCTACTAAGCATGGAAATGATTGTGTTTTCATGGTCGTCGACAGATTCTCGAAGATGGCCAGTATGTCGACCTGCAATAAGAATATCATAGCATAAGCCACTGATAAACTCTTATTTGAATGAGTGTAGGTGCACTTTGGGATCCCACAATCTATCATCTCATATTGGGATAGCAGGTTCCTCAACACATTTTGGTCCAACCTCTAGTCACTGCTGGATACCAAGCTCATCAAGTCCACAACTTTCCATCCCCAAACTGATGGCCAGGCAGAGGTCATCAACATGATGATTGTACACATTTTGCACATGTACAATTCAAAGCATCAATGCACATGGGATGAGAACCTTCCCTATGTATAAGACAGTTATAAGCGGGCTCTCCACAACTCAACCAACCACAACCCATTTCAAGTGGGCCTGGGGTTCCAGCCACTATGTCACATTGATGTAGCCATGCCATTTGTGGCTACTCAGGATGATTCGGCTCACGTCTAGTCTGAAGTTGACAAAGAGAACAACTTCATTGAGCACATTTAGTACATCCACCACCAGGTTGATGACATATTGGACAGAGCCAATGCTAAGTACAAGCAACGAGATGATCAGCATCGGGTGCCACACCACTTCCAGGTGGGCGAAAAAGTGTTCCTACATTTGTAGAAGGAGCGCGCCACTAGACCCCATCGAAAGCTTCGCCCGCTCCGATATGGGTCGTACACCATCACCAAGGCTGTAGGGAACAATCCCTTCGAGCTCAGTATTCCACTATTCCTTGGTATGCACCCAGTATTCACTATGGATTGCCTTCGGCCCTATTTCCCACTTGTATTGGACACCTCTGACATTAGGGGTATTTTGAGGTATAAAATGGGCCTCCTAATAAAAATGTACAACAAAAATAAAATTTATAAGAACCAATAGGATTCAAGATGTTGATGTCAACCATGGGGGACGATTCACCATTTTTTAAGTAAAAGGGTAAAAATATTAAAAAAAATAAAATAATAAAACTACTTTTTCAACTTGTATTTTCAACTTATCTCCCAAATGTTTTACTCAAATTTTGAGTAGGAGTACTCATTGGATGCAAAATTTAATTCCTCATCCGAGTACCCATGTTGCATACTTTCGATGGACCTTGCTACATGAAAAATGAGAAATACATGAAACATGTGATTGCAATCATGTTTTTCATGTATTTCTCATTTTTCGTGTAGCAGGACCCATCAAAAGTATGCAACATGGGTACTCCTTGGATGGGGAATTAAATTTTGCATCCAACGAGTACTTCCGCTCAAAATTTGAGTAAAAAATTGGCAGGTGAGTTGAAAAAATAGTTTTTTATTTTTTTCCCTCTAAAATTTGATGATGTAATCAAATCTTATTTTATGATTTCCACTATTATTTTATAATTTCCTTAGGAGGCCCATTTTAGACCTCAAAATTCCCCTAATGCATTGCAGAACAACTCACACCAATAGAGTTAAACCCAAACTGCATGGAACATGCCACCACAGATTGTATCATGGACATGCAAATAAAGAACACTCACCAACAGAAGATCCAACTACACCAAGTTGTCAAAGCTGACCAACTCCTGCACCAAGGCAAGTGGTTCACCAGGGACCAAGTTCAAAAGAAGTTTCCTCATCTCATGGATGAACTCATTGTAATCAGGACCATTGCTTCCTAAGGGGGGAGGAATGATCAAGGTGGATATTGGTGGCTACCTACCTATTCCACTTAGGGCCCCACCATTGTTTCTTTTAGTTTTTCAGTTTCATTAATTATAACACATTTAACTATTTTTAGCAGTTTTTTAGGTCCTGAACTTTCAAATCCATTTTGAGGCCCTAAACGACGTTTTTTGGGAATCACTTCTCTGACAAATGTAGTCTATTTCATAATTGACATTCATTGTCAGTAGTTGTAGTCCTTAGATAGATATTTCTAACGATGTATCTATTAGAGTCAGCCTTTGCAGCTTTCCTTCAGTGATCAAACATGCTCTTACAAAGTGATTTTAGGGTGTCAAGGTCAAATTTTGTCATTTCAGTGAGCCTTCA
Organism: Pinus albicaulis; assembly: GCA_034641835.2. NCBI lineage: Eukaryota > Viridiplantae > Streptophyta > Pinopsida > Pinales > Pinaceae > Pinus > Pinus albicaulis. Next base: position 770,840,149 of record CM076583.1, on the reverse strand, counting down.
AGCAAAATTTACTCACTAGGCATTAGGTCTAGGGTTTGTTTTCACTCTTTTCAAAGTTGTCCAAATGTCGGTCCATGTCACCATTCAGCTGAGTGTACCATCATTCAGAGGGTTTTCATCATCATTTTAAGTTCCATTGGGTCATTTTACAGCTTGTTCATGCTTCAGTTGTGCCTAGGTAAGGTCCATTTCCCTCTCCTAGGGTTTTGGAGGTAATTTCTCTTGGATGGTCAAATCATTAGAAAAAATTGTATCCTGATGTTCATACACCTTCCCCTATCATTAATGTACCTTATTAAACACTTCCCATCACTGAGATTCCCTAAATTCCTCATTTTTGCACAAACCCTAGTTTCTTGCCACAACTTGGCAATTTTCTAGGCTAGGCCTGTGTTTTGCCCTTTTGGACCCCTTCCCCTCACTCAATCTTTGATATTCCACTTTCCCCTGCTTCCTAACATCCCTCCCTACTTCCAAAAATTTCCCCAAGAATTTAGAAGCCCCTTATCCCCTTCATTTCGCTTCATTTCGACAAAATCCCTTGTTTCACACATCGGGATAAGTTTCACTCAAATGATGTTTCAGAGCAGTAAAAAATGAATTTTGGAAAACTGAGAGAGGTATTTGTACAAAACATGCCAAGGAAGAAAAACCTCCTTCACTTTTTACACAGATATAATGGTTTTGGAGAAATGTCAAGAATACCGTTGCCTCAGGAGAATTGATGCACCTGCAGGAAGTAGTGTTGGGAGATTTGATTTTTGACAGGATAATAAATTCCAAATTGCAAAATTCCACTTGGGTTGGAAATTAGACTCCAACATCTTTCCAACGAGCTATCACACGCTCAATTTGGACACCGGGAAGGCCTCCAAAAGCCTCTTGCAAAATGCACTATGTAGCGCACTACGCATATAAAAGTGCGCGCTACTCATTGGGCCAGAACACAAAAAATTTTGCCATTTCTCTCCAACATCAAATTTGCTTGGTTTTTCCATGTTTGAACATCAGCAGAGGCCAAGACACATCAAGGAAGTGAAAAAAATGAGTTTTGAATCCAAATTGTGTGTTGGCCTGGCGCGCTACGCGTATAGCGAAATTTTCAGTGTAAAATTACACTGGCGCTACGCGTTGGGTGACGCGCTACGCGTATAATCTCAGAGCCAAAAAATTTCGCTCCTTCGTCCAGATTCATGCCAAATTTCCTCCAACTGCTTGCAAGTAGGTTCTTTACGTTTTCTCAGTGAATTTTGGACATGATTATGGTGTTTTGAAAGTGGAGAAACAAATGTTTAATTTGGAGAAATGTAAACCCTATGTGTATTTCCAAATTCACTTCTTGGGGTTTTGAGGAAAATGATAGTGACTGTGTGGGGGTTTCCAAGCTTATGTTGTTGATATATATGCCTGTGTCATCTATTTTCAGTGGTGTCTCTGCTTCCACGCCCTCTCTTTGCCATTACATCACTGCTGTCATTATTATTGCCATTGTCATTTTAACACTGCTCATCATTCATGTTATGACATAGTCTCATTTTCACTTGTCCACATCCTCCATTGACATTGTCAAACACTGCAAGGGCTATTTCTATTGACCTACACTACACTACATTCATTCCTATTCATGTGTCAAATCCCCATGTAGTCAAGGAGTGGCTATTTTCCATTCAAACTCCTTGTGACAGTCCTTTTCCCATTGTGATATTTCCTATAGCACCCTGACATAGATGTGACACATATGACATTGGAGCATATACCAGAATCTTGTTTTCATCATAACCATATCAGCATACTTTTCATACACATTGTGACACCATGACAGAGACCGACACATCACTACAGAGACAGTGTTTTCACTACTGAAACTGCATGCACCAGGAGGATACTGAAATGAGGTGAAACACATGATCCACTCCGGATTTTGGCCGAGGCTTCGTTGGCTGGGCATGATACATGATGGAGGGTCTTCGTTCCAAATTTGAGAAAATTTGAAGAAATTTTTGTCGTTTTGAAAAATTTTGGTCTCAAAACAGATTTTTCAGCCATACGAGTAGCGCGTCGACGCGCTCGCTTATGATTGGGACACTTTCTGGAGGAAAACTTTATATTTTTGGGTTTTTCATGGTAATTTATGCATGCTCCAGTATGGCCAAATCATTTCACCAAGTTCTGGATGATCAAAAGGGCCAAAAACACCATGAAAACCACCTTTCTGCCACCTTTTGCACCAGCAGGAAGTACTTCTGGGAGAATGAAGTTTTGGAGGGTCAAATGAGCTCCAAATTTGGAAATTCCACTTGGGTTGGATAGCCAACATCTAGGGCTTTCCAACGAGCTATCATGAGCTCAATTTGGATGCCGGGAAATGCCCCAAAAGCAGGCTGAAAGGCGCGCTACGCATATGGCTCAGGCGCGCTACGCATATAGATTTTTGGCTGATTTTTCATTTTCCAGCTCAGGATTTCGGCCAGTTGGACCAGTTTTGCTTGTGGATGTAATTTTTGAGTTATCTTGATGTAATTTTATGGTTGGAATGTAACTTGGACTCACTTTTACCTATTCTATATGATTCACTCCTAAAAAAGTAAAAATCAAGTGAAAGAATCAGTTTCCTTCCTTTTAGAGGCAAGTTGTTTGGCTGCCTATATTCTAGCTCCTTGTTTAGAATTAGTTGGAACTGCTCCTAGAAGGAGGAATTCGACCCCTAGAGGTGTGGGAAGGGATTAGGATGGTCTATATGATGTAATTTCTCAATCATTTTCAGAGGTTGGATAGGTTGGACTCTTGGGAAGACTTTGGCACACTATTGTACATATTTTTCATATTTTGGCTAAGGAAAGATCAGAGGTTTTGCAGCACCTGTTGGGATTCTTGTGGCTTTCAGTTCTTGATGGTGTTTTCTCTCAGTTTATTGTAAGTTATTTCATGTTTAATGTATGTCATTCCCTTCTTATGCTTCTGAAACTAAATGAATGAGTAAATGAGGTTGAATCCATTGATTTCAGTGCTCTGCCTTTGAATTTGTTTAGTTTTACATGTTTTCGCCTGTTTGGAGAGGATCCATGTTCTCCCTTGCCCTCTTCAGCTCCTTGTCATTCTGATCCATCCATACACCTGATCAAAAACATCAAGACTACTGCCTACCTTGCCCCAACTCGAATTCTGCAAAGATCTGGCCTTATCCCCAGACCCAAAATTGTTTTTCCCATTTTTTCAACAAAAACCCAAAAAATCAAAATCAAACTTTCCTATCTCTTTACTAGCCTAAAATCAGTATTTTTTATAATTCATCTTAGCCCCTTTGAAGACCTTTTGCCGAGATAGACTCGGAGAGAGCCCTCTCCTGTCCTCGTAGGGCTAGCTACGAGGCTGAGCGTGGTTTGATGTAGCCTTGAGTTTTACCTTATTTCAGCCTAAGGTAGATTTGAGCGCTAACAGTATCATGTGAGTCAAATGGAGATAGTATGCCAAAGTTACGACCACGAGAAATTGATGTACCAAATTACCCCGACTGGGCCCATATTCTGGCGTTTCATCTCCTAAGGTTAGGTTTTTGGATGTTTAGGGTTTTACATTGTTTCTCAACAATATATAGGCCTTTAAGCCTCATTGTAACACATAGTTTAGAGTCATGTAGCCACCACATCTCTTCTAAGAGATAAGCTACCGACGCCCTAGCTAGTTGATTTCCATTATGTCTGTAAACAAATTTTAGTTCTTGATATTAATGAAATGAAGTGTTATTTCTGCTGCATTTTTATATTTATGGCTATATGTGTATTTTGTTGCTTTCCTTCATAAATCCGGATCACCTATCTTGTCTACTTTCCATATCTACCTTTAGTTTTCTTAATGGAGTTGATTTTCCCTATCAAAAAGTGATTTTTCCCACAGTTGGTCAAGGGCGCAACACCAAGACAGAAAAGGAGGTAGGAAATTGATTTTTTGTGTGTTTTTTCACCTTTTCACCTACCATTTATGCAAACCAAGTTTAGAAACATTGTTTTCTAGAATGTATTTGTCATTTTTCATAGTTTGATAGTCTTATTTTGGTCGAAAAGTGCCTAAAACAAGTGTGCAACACCTAGGGCGATGCACCCTGAACAACCTAGTTGTCACAAGACTGTCTAGGTTGGCAGAAAAACACAAAAACTTCTCAAAATTTGGTAATTTTCTGTTGATGATGTGGTTAGGCATGGGATGAAGCTTTAGCTAGGATATCAATCCTCCTTTCCTCTTCTTGCATGGTTAAGGCTTCCATTTTTGCATTGGCTCTTTTGAGCTTGGCCCTTGCAATTTTGTCTTTTTAGGCATTGTGCTTGGCCTTCTTTCTCAATATATAATTATCTTTGTTTTCCTTCTCCATAAGCTTCTGTAGGTGTTGATTAGCTCTATCAAGCCATTTCTCCTAATTCTCATTGACTACCACTACAAATTGTTCATTCAAAGTGAGTTGATTGGCAAGCTTAGCCTCTTTTTGCCTTTCTAGTTCTAGAGCTCTTTTCAGCCCTCTAGTCCTAGGCCTTCTCCTTGGCACTTGTTCTTCTGCCTCATCTGTCACACCATATGTTTCTAATGTGTATTCAAGCAAGAATTTGGATTTTTCTACCTCTCTTTGAGCTTTGATGAGTTTGACCTCATTAAGGACATGTTTTGTTTTCAGCTACTGGTTCTCCTACTCAAGAAAGTCAACAAAAAATTTAGACCTGTCAAGATTAGTTTGCAGCTCCTTAATCTTGGCTTCTTTCTCCTTGATTACTATGCTAGTGATCTCATCATCGTCATGCTCATCTAGGTCAACAAGGTAAAAATCATGTTTTGTCTCATGGAGGTCCTCCTCCTCATGTCTGATCTCTGCCTAAATCTCTGCCTCTGTCATCTTTTGCTTCCCTTTGTATACCTGATTTTTTGATGTAGAAGGCAAGGGCCCTTCCACTATGTGTGGAGCAAACACATGCCTGTGACCTCTCTGGTATGTTTTTTCCAATGGTTCTATCTCAACCACATCAGCGTTCTTAGGCTCATTGATCTCAGCTCTGCTAGGTGACTCGGTCTCAATGTGAAATGGAGATGATGTTGGTGAAATGGGTGAAGGAGGCTGATATGATGATGATGCATGAAATGTGGGTTGAGATGGAGGAATGGATGTCGAAGGATGAAATGATTAAGGCACATGTTGGGCATGTTAAATAGGTGGAGCAGTGAATATGTCATTAGCTATGAAAGTACTCCATGAAATGTTAAATTGTTTGAGGTGATGGAGGACTATGATTTTGATGAGGGAATGGTGAAAGAGATTGTTCATTTGGTGCTAAAATTCTCTCCTTTGGACAATATAGGCCATATTGTCAATTATTCGTAAGAGGTAATAAGGTATGTTGAGCATCCTGACTCTTGTGAAGTGCATGAGTAGCTGGATATGATAAGTGTAAAGTCTTGAGAACCTACCTTCACAAGAAAAGTATCTCATGATGATTTTCATCATGGGGGCATATCTCTCCAGGAGGTACGAGAATGGAAACTTCCCCTTTCTTCCTTTCTTATACCTAGGTTTGATGTATGGCTCAAAATAATGCTCCTTGAAGTCTTCTTGCTTGAACCATTTTCCCCAACGTTTTGGATTCCGGTGGCAGCTGATATAATTTTAGTGGACAAGGTGAAAGTGAGACCAGCAAGGGTTACCTGGTTATCATGGAGATTGAAGATGAATAGCCTGCTCAACATAGGATGATGTTGGATCCTTTTTATTGTCTAATAGAATACAAAACATCCTACATGCTTAAAACATTTCACAACCATGCGAGATGGAATGATAGTGAAGAACGAGTTTTGGGAAGTGGGAATGGGATGGGGAAATTTAGGGAGATGGGGGAAAGGGTTTATGAAATGAGGGAAGTGACAGGGAGTATTACTGTTATGGGGTTTGGGATAGGGAATTTTATTACAAGTTAGGGATTTGGGAGCCTAGGCAAATGAGTAGCCTAGGTCTTAAGGTTTCAAAGGAAAAGGGCTTAGTGAAAGCGGATTATGATATAGGAGGTGAGGATAGGGTAATTATGATGTGGGAATGGAATGAAAGTGCTAGGGAGTGAAATTGAAATGCAATTGGGATTTAGGGGATGATACTAGGGTTTCAAGCTCAAAATAGACACCAAATATTTAAATAAGCTCAAACACCAAAACATTGAATTGATAAGGAGAAGGATGGTGAAAATGGTAGCTTACTTGATTGCTAGAGGCTGTAGAGTACTGTGGATGAAGATTTGAAGGTGATAGCATGAGTTTTGGAGCTCCTAAGTGTTTTCAGGCAAGGGCACAAAACATAATGTAGGGGCACATCGCTTAACGCAGGGGCGTAGCCCACAACACAAGGGCACAATGCCTGTATTTGTTTTGTAAATTTCACCTTCCTTCTTGAATTTTCATGCTTTTTTTGAGGTTTCATGATGATGGAAAGAGAAAATTAAGTTTGAATTGATTTCCTTTGAGTTCAAATACTTTATGGGATTTAATTTTGATGATTTTAAAACCCACTTTTTCAATGTTAAATTTCACTTTTAAAACTTTGCAAAATACCCTTTAACTCTTTCTTGTTTGCTTTGCAGATTGATCGTGCTGGAGTAGGAACTCTTGATATTTTTAAATTTGATGTGTTTAGCATATGGAACTAAGTTGGAAGCTTTGGGAAACTGAGTACTTATTACATATAATGAACATAAAATTACATAAAATAAAATAAAATTACATCTCTATTTTTTGGAAAGAAATTACATTTCAGAATGAAACTCACACTTGAATCAAAATTACAAATTTAGAAACCATATTTACATGCTTGAAAATCCTCTTTAGATGGTAAGGGGATATTATTTGGATCACTTCCATAATTTTTCTGACCTTATGCAATGAAATGGTGTTTTTATTTGGACCTTGGAAAAATGAAAACCTAGAGACCTAATTAAGACTTTGAGTGACCAAACTTCATGGTGACCTGACTGACATAATGACATGATGAAAAGGAATTTAATGACTAAAATGTTCTCAACAAGACATGAACGTGGGCCAACAAGTATGAATTTTGAGGAGGAGTGATGTTTTTTGGACTAATACCACCGTCAGTGAGTAAATTTTTGAATGACCTAATGGAATGATAAAATATTTCTGAGTGAGACTCCTAAAATGATATGAAAATAGTATTTTTGGTCACTGATGGCAGTATGAAATACTAAAACTAACACCTCCTCTGCATGCAAATCCAAATCCCTCTCCAGGGAAAATCGCATGCCTTTCTCCTCATCAAATTTTATATCTCGTGTCACAACAATCATTCTGCTATTTGGAAAATACACCTGATAGTTGTGGGGAGTATCAGTGTACCCCAAAAATATCCCAATCCCAGATGTTGGTTCCATATTCTTCCTGGCATCTTTTCTCACATGCACATAAACAGATGAGCCAAAAATTTTAAAATATGAAACATTAGGTTTCTTACCAGTAAAATCCTATTGTGGTGTACTCATTCCAAGTATCTGATGAGGACAATGGTTTTTCACAAATACCGCTGTGTTTCATGGCTCCACCCATAGATGCAACAGTAGGCCCTGATCATGCAACATTACTCATCTTTCACCCATAATTTTTCGGTTCTTTCTTTCCACGACCCCATTATGTTATGGGTTATGAGGCACAATCAACTCTCTACGAATGCCTTCCTTGCTATAGAAGTTCTTGAATTCATTGGAGATGTACTCACCACCATTGTCGCTCCTAAGAGCCTTCACATGCTTCCCTGTATCTTTCTCCACCAGTGCTTTGAACTCAATAAATTTTGAGAATGTCTGATCTTTCTTCTGCATGAAGTAGATCCAACACTTTCGAGAAAAGTCATCAAAAAATATAACATAGTACTTGTGCTTTGTTGTAGAAGTAGTAGAGAATGGTATGCATACGTCTGAGTGAACTCTCTCAAGGATTTCCAAAGTTTGGTTCTCCTTCTCGTGAAAAGTTCCCTTTGCATACTTCCCTATAGTACATCCCTTGCATGTGTCTGACTGCGCAAGAGTACCCTTGGGAAGACTCGTAGAAATCTGCAGCATGACCTTCAAGGCTCCGTGGTGAATATGGGCCAATATCCTATGTCATAACTCACCCTCATCCTAGCTCACCACTTTGTCCGCATTACCCATCAATTTTGTGCATCCATCTACATCAAGTTTATAGAGATTCTTCACACAAATCCCAATATTCTTGGCTTTTCCTATTTTTTTGTGTTGTGGGAAAGCTTTTCCTTCAATGAAAACATCATCATAGCCTCTATCCTCCAACATTGCGATTGAGACCAAATTTTTCTTCAAGCCTAGTACATGCATTACATATTTTAATTGAAAGGGTTTACTTGACTATCTTTGGAAGGTAACTATACCAATCCTAGTAGCACTGTACCACCCATCATCACCCATTTCGATATGCATCTGGAGGTTCTTCTCCTCCAAGCTACTGAAAATTTCTTTGTCTCTCATCATGTGAGGATGCACCACTATCCAAGTACCACACCGATCCCATTGCACTTGACACCATGCATGCAATGAGTGAGAAGTCAAGCTCAAATTGCTAGGCCAAAGCCTCACCAACTATAGATCCTGAGGCCTTCTTGTTATTCTTCTTTTGTGGACAGTTAGTGGCATAATGTCCATGCTCGTGACATTGAAAACACTTCACTCTGGACATGTTGCGCTTCTTGCAATATTTGTCAGACTTAGATTTGGAATGAAATTTCTTTCGTTTCCCCTTCTTTTCCTTGGCAGCCAAAGCGTAATCTTCATCATCATCATTCTTAGATGAAGATCCATCCCTGGTATTCCGCCTGAATTCTTCTTGTAGCTTTTCCCTTCCATTGACAAAGTCCTGATAACTATGCTAACCCTTGGGAGGTCCTAGAAGAGCTAGGCTCACCAAGTCATTATCCATGACAGTAATTCCAATGCTCCCAAGCTCATCCCAACATTGGACAAACTTTGTTAAATATTTCATCATGGTGTCACCTTTCTCCATTTTGATTTTCCTGAGTTTATCCTTCAGTGCTAATTTTCTATGATCACTACTACTCTTAAATAGATATTTCAAAGCTTTCCACATTGAATATGGTATTGCTTTTCCATGGATACTTGAGACAATGTGGTATCGTACTCCCTCCAATAAGATCTTTCTCTTCTTTGCAACCTTCTTTTGCCAAGCATCAAGATTTGCAACATCTGCTACAGTAGGTTTGGGAACATCATTGTCAATGAATTCTTTCAACCCATTGTCCTCCAGTAGTGCCTCCATCCTATATTTCCATGCAATATAGTTAGAGCTTCCCTCGAGTGCATACTCCAATCTCAAGCCATTGAAATCCATTTCTATCCTGAATCCCCTATCGCACCAAGAATACCTTTTGCAAATTTGAATTCTATTCAATCACAAACCCAACTTCTCCTCCACTATAGTGATTTCCTGTGCTCTGCTACCATGTAAAAATTATACAAACAGGTGTATATCAATGGATTCAATTTGATCTAAAAATGTACTAAAGCTAGATATTGAATACTTCTACAAATCAATGAAATTAAACACAATCACCAATCACATGAAGAAAAGAAAGAATCAAATCAAACCACAACATAGATAATTTCCTGGGGAAAGCTTGTTGCTCAAAACCCCTCTATCTTCTATTTTATATTAGCCATGGAATCATGAAAAAATTACAATTCACTCTTCTCGCAAGAGTCTCTTGCACTCTCACAAATATGTCACACTGTCCCCGACAAAAGCTGACCAACACTTAGCCAATTCTCATCCTCTAAACAACTTGCCTTCCTTGCGCAATTCCTAATGAATGAAATCCTTATTCTTTAGGAATTTTGGCCTTCCAAAACTGCACAAGGATCATGGGGAATCCAATGGATGTCTGGTTGCATGCAGGAAACCTACTAATCACATAACTAATGGTTAACATCCCTTTAACCTTTGTCTCAACTGGGTCTCCACTGGAACTGACATGCATGCAACTATTAATAGTAAATCGTCAGTTGCATGACAGATCACTGATTTTGAATTAAATAATATTTAATTCACTTGATCTCTCACTAGTGCAAATAATACTTACAACTAGTTCAATTGACTTTAACTCACTTAACTGAGTTAACTAGTTTCTGATGCATTAAACTAATGCACTAATTTCGACTTGAACTCTTAAAAACATAGAATCAATCTGCATGCCTCACCAACTACCCTCAAATCGAAATTCATGAGATAACTTAGTTTATCTCACTCAGTTAACTATTACAAATGATCATGAGATAAGATTACATTTTATTGTCCAATTTAATTAAGGGAAAAATAAATTAGACACTGCACCAAATTAATTAATTAATTTGGCCTTCACACTAATGTATCTCTAGGACCTATTGGTCCCACACTAGCGTGTGTACTGCAATTTCTTGTTGGACTTCAACATAAGCTTTACCCAAATACATAAGTCAAGCAAGCTAAGAGCAATTTTTTATTTTCCCAACATATCTCTACCAAAAAGTACTATATGCAAATCATGTCAATTCAGTAAGCAAACCAGGGTTCAATTCAATGCCAAAGAAGGTTCTGCAAGTAAGCCACTTGAACTTATTCATACTTATTTGTGTGGGGCAATGAGGAAAAATTCACCTAGAGGTGATAATATTTCATCTTATTTATTGATGACTTTACGAGAATGTGTTGGATTGGATTATTAAAACATAAAGATGAAGAATTTGATAAATTTAAATTCTTCAGAGCTTTAGTAGAGAGTAATTTTGAATTAAAAATAAAATTTCTCAGATATGAAAGGGGAGGAGAATTCATACTAGATGAAGTTTTCGATTTTTGTGAACAACATGACATCAAGAGGAAATTCTATATAGCTAAAACTCCTCAAAAAAATGGGGTAGAAGAAAGAATGAACAGAAAAAATCAGCAAATGGCATGTGCCATGCTTGATGTGTTCATGACTCCTCATACCTTATGGGGCTTAGAAACACATACAATGGTAACTATTCTTAAAAAATATCATTTTTTTGTAAACAATGATAAAACTTCTCATGAACTTTGGTTTGGTAAGCCTCCAATTGTTAAACATTTTAGAGTTTTTAGAAGCAAATTTTACATAAAGAATAATAATGATAAGCTTGGCAAGTTTGCAGCTAGAGGAGATGAAGGAATTCTACTTGGTTACTCCTCTATAAGTAAAGGATACAAATGCTACAATAAAAAACTTCAAAATATTGTTGAATGTATTGATGTTGTAATTGATGAAGCATGCACCTGTTCTAAAAGGGAAACAACATCAGATGATGACTGTATTTCCACAACAAGCCAAAGGGATGTAAGGGAAGAAATTAGTGAAGCATATAAGAAGGAATTAACAATCCAAAAGCATCAGAAAATATTCCATCCAGGTATGTTCAAAAAAATCATCCCGAATCTCAAATCCTTGGTGAAAAGGAAGTTGGAGTACAAACCAAAAGAGTCCTTGTTGGGACTACTAGTTATATAGCCTTAATATCTACAATTGAACCAAAAATTATAAATAAAGAAAATAAAGATAAATGTTTGGTTAAGGCTATGAATGAAGAACTTGACCAAATAGAAAAGAATCATACATGGGAATTAGTACCTAGAACTCATGATAAGAATGTTATTGGGACAAAATGGCTATCCAAAAATAAATTGAACGAGAATGGAGAAGTAATTAGAAATAAAGCAAGACTCATTTGCAAAAGGATATGCTCAACAAGAAGGAATATAATTTGAAGAAACATTTTCTCATGTAGCCATACTTGAAGCCATAAAAATGTTTCTTGCCTTTTCAAGCTTTCATCATTTCAAAGTTTATCAAATGGATCTTAAATATGCATTTTTAAATGGGGACGTAGAAGAAGAAGTATATATTGAAAAACCTGAAGGGTTCATTCTAAGAAATGATGAAAAACTTGTTTTCAAACTCAATAAGTCATATATGGGCTAAAACAAGTCCCTCGTGCATGGTATTGTCACCTTGACAAGTATCTTCAACAACAAGGCTTAACTAAGGGGCCCATATATAGAAACCTATATATAACGGTGGATGATGGTAAACTTTTAATAGTTTTTGTTTACATGGATGACATCATCTTTGGCAGCAATGAAGAATCCATGAGTCAAAGGTTTTCTTCTATCATGCAACAAGAATTTTAAATGTCCTTACTTAGTGAACTAACATAATTTCTTGGTTTAAGAGTACAACAAGAAAATAATGATATATTTTTCTCACAAAAAAAAAAACCTCAGGAAGATTCTGAAGAAATATGGAATGGAAGATTACAAACCAGTATGCACATCAATAGTGACAGGATGTAGTCTCAGTTCACATGATGATTCTCCTGTAGTCAACCAACCATAATACAAATCCATGATCAGAAGTCTACTTTATATTAAAGTCACGAGACCAAATATTATGCATGCAGTTTGGATTGTTGGACGATTCCAAGCTAATCCAAAAGAATATCATCTTCAGGTAGTCAAAATAATATTCAAGTATCTACAAGGCACACAAGACTTTTGTTTATGGTATCCCAAAGATTAAAATCTTACTCTTAATGCTTATACAAATGTAGATTGGGGAGGATATGTTGATGATAGAAAAAACACTAGTGGAGGAGCACTCTACATGGGGCTCCGCTTGGTATCATCGTTCAAAAAAAAATAAATCTCAATTACTTTATCTACTCTAGAAGCAAAATATGTTGTTGCTGCATCTTGCTGCACACAATTTCTCTAGATGATGTAAACATTGCAAGATATCCAAACCAATTTTTCTGTACCCATTTCCATTTTATGTGATAATGCAAGTGGCATTAGTATTTCAAAAAATTCTGTTATGCACTCCAAGACTAGGCATATTCCAATTAAATATCAAGTTCTAAGGTAACATGTGCTTGAGCAATAGGTCAAACTGGAATATGTTCCCTCAAAAGAACAAGTTGCTAATATATTTACATAACTTTTTCCACGTGATGCATTTGAATATCTCAGACACAAATTAGGAATGGTCTCTTCTTCGTCAAACTACTAATTATTATGATCAATCCCTGAAGTTTAGGGGGAGAAATGTATATGTTGTCTTGATGATGATTTCCATGGTTGCTTTTGATATCCATCGTTTTTATTACTGAAAGTGCATCTGGTATAGTCACAATGAACAAGTTCAGACAATACAAGCTTAGGGGGAGCTATAATTCTAAATTTTATGTACTTTACTTTATGTACGTGGATCATATTTAGAATAGTCACGTATATACATGGTTTTATACTTCAACAGTCGCGTATGATTTTCTATAATGAAGTAACAAGATCAATTTTTTCTTGTTAGCTGTGGAATTGGTTGATTACAATCTGATAATGTTTCTTGTAGTTCAGGAGGATAATTTACACTGCTGGAATTATTTTTACTTGCAAATGTATTGGTACATAATGATGCTTATTGTCGGTAATGCTGCTGGAGATACTCATCTAGTTGTTGCTATTGCTACCTCACTCTTTGAGGTCCTTTTTGTCTTGGTTATTAATGTAATCATTATGTTTCTTGATATAAAGGTAATAAAAATACCCGTGATGTAATCAGTGAAATACTTAGTCATGTTTGGACTATTGAGGGTCAAGTCAATTAGGGATGTAATCCCAATTTGGGTATTTTATGTAATAATTATTCAAATATGTAACCTAACTTTGTTGGGTGGTTGATGTAAGTCCGATTCCTTGGTGATAGGAAAGGTCATATTCAATTGAGTGATAGAGTCATGTCTTCATTGAAAATATTTCAGAACATTCAACATGTGCTCAGGGGGAGCATGGTTAGTGATCAAAACTGGATCATGGACCTAAGTGATAGCTCAAAATTATAAATTTTTGGAAGTGTGCCAAACTTGAGTGATTGGATAGATCTCGTCTTCCTGATTATGGTGCCATGAACGGTTCAAAAAACTGACACCGTATGAAGAAGTTATCGCAGTTTGAAAAGTCTAGTAAACTATAATTTTTGGACTTTGACCAAGTTTGACTTGGATTTGGGAAAATTAAAAAGAAAATATTCTAGGGAATATCCTTAGAATATTCTATTTGGACCAGTCAAATTTTTCCAAGTGGCACGTTGTGGTTTGTTTAGAAATAACACGTGTTTTAATTCAGCCAATTAGGAGCTACCATGTGGTAGGCCCAGAGGCCGCCACGTGGCCCAGGAATGGTCTAATAAAATTTTTGGGGGTCCTCGGGGCTCGAACTTGAAATCTTCTACCAAACACACCCGTGGCTTACCATGTGCGCTATAGTGGTTCTTAACCATATACGTATTGCAGTTTTATTTAAGGTTAATGGTTTTCATGTTTGGGGTTTCAGAGGGGCCAGCCCCTCTCCACATGGTTGAAAATACATGAAAATAAAAAAAACATTATCCGCGTTGTTTAAAAAACTAGTCCGCTAAATATATTCACATTCCACAACACAAAGTTGAAAACTACGACATTTAAAACTCCAACTGCCAACAATTTCTGGAGTTGTTCATATGCAGATTAATAGCCACGACTGTTACAGTTTATCCGCTCCAAATTAAATGTGACCACTGGTTTTTGGGGTTGGAATGTGGCCACCCCCTCCCCCTTAACTGTTAATCATTAATTTTATGGTTTGTAAACTGGCGGAGCTTCTAGAGCATGCCCAGATTTAGGGGCAGTTCCTATTTTAACTAGAGCTAAGTTCAGTCTGTCCACATTTGGTGGAGAATTTTTGGAGTGCCAATAGTCAATTGCGACTATATCAAACATTCCAGACTAGTTGGTGAGGGTTTCAGAGCCATCATAGGACTTTTGAGCAGGTATTTTCTTTGGAGAATTTATAGGGGTCATCAGGGCCAACAGGGGCCAGTAGTAGTTTGAGGCCTAACTAGGGTAGCTAGAGGCCTTATTCAGAAATCCAATAGTCAATTTTAGATGTTTTAGATGTTTTGGAACTAATAGTGTGGTTTTTAGAGCCTGTAGATGATTTTTGAAGGCCTATATGCTTCAATGAAGTTCTAGGGGCCACCAGGGCCACCAACTGCCAACAGCAGTTCGGGGCCTAGCCAGGGCAGCTAGAGGCCTTATGCATTAAAACGGTAGTAATTTCTGAATGTAATGAACATTATGAATCCAATGGAGGAGTTTTTAGAAGCTTTTGAGGAATTTTAGAGGTCGAGAACCCATCAAATAAGTTTTCAGTGACCCTATTGCAAAGGGGTGCCAACAGGTGTTGGAGGTGAAAAGGAGCAGTCGGAGGCCAATTTTAGTGAAACAATAGTCTATTATGACTATTTTTGACATTTTGAATCCATTTTAGGGATTTTAAAATTCATTTGGAGACTTCTAGAGCTCTATAAGCTACAGGGAAGTTTTGGGCAGCCTAGGGTCAACTATGGAAGGAGGCCTAGATTGGGGATGCAGTGCTCATTTTGAGCAAACGATCAGTCTATTTTTGGTGTCTGATGTGTAATGGAGATAGTAGGTGAGGTTTTCAAGATATAAAAATAATTCTGAAGGAGTTAGTGCCATAGAGAAGCTCAGTGTAGCTCAATAGCACCGATAGAAGGAATCAAGTCTAAGGGGGCCTAGATCTGTTTGCAGAGTGATGACAGCCATGGTAGGGATATAGATGGTATTCTAAGACCATTGGTTCAGTTCAGTAACCATTGGAGTTAAGTGTGGAACTTGTAAAAGAAACTTTTCCATAATCCCAAAGAGCCAAGTCAAGATGACAAGAGCTCAAGGAGACGTAGCCCATGATATTCGAGTGAACTCCTAGATTAAATTTTCTATTATGTGTGGATGTTTATTTTCTACTTTATATTGCTGTTAAATATGTTTGATTTCAGAAAAAACAAATGGAATTTAAGACACTTACACAGTTAAAAATCATACACTTGCTTCAAGTATAAAATTCCACAAATGTCAAGTACAAGCTAGATCTTTTATTTTTTTAACTGAGTGGGAGGTTCTTGAAAAGCATAAAAAGTTATCCAACCCATTTTTAGATCAGTTAGTATATAGTGCATATCATATATACAATGCTCATGTATCTATAAGGAATAAGAAGCCTTCATTCGACATTGTTAAACCATTTTAACTTGATGTCAAAGGGGGAGAGTAACTTGTTGTTTGAAAAATCTTGGTGCTTAGTTTGATGTGTTTTACAGGTATCTATAGGTTGTGGTGACCAAACACCAAAGTGGTTTCCATCAAGTTCAAAGGGGAAGATCGGAATTATGACTACTATGTTGTCCTTGATGGAAATTGAGTGTATTTTGATGGAAACCTACTTGATGAAGATGTCAACAACATGTTTTTACATGTGACAAGAATTTTGGTCAAAGGCATAACATTTCAGAGATAGAAGAATAATGAATTTAACTGATGTTTTGATAGGTACATGCGGGTTCTGTGAAGAGGAAAATGCACATCCAATTTACACACCACAGTGTTTTAAATACCAAGGGTCTTTACCATGGTATTGACCCATATTATTGAGCCCAACAACGGATATGTGGTCTTCTGAGAGAATATTGTCGACATTAATGTGGTTTGACTTGTGGTATTATCTAAGGCCTAAGCTATATAAGGAGAGAAGATCAAAGTGTTTTTGGTGTGCAAGTGATGAATTTTTGATGAATTGTTAGATCAGAAGCAAGTATGCATGTAATGAGATATCGATGAATTGTTTGATTTGAAACTAAGTATGCACTTGGGAATTTGATGATGGATCAAATACAATAGATATGAAATGAATATATTGATAATAGATTGGTTTGATCTGTCATATTTATGTCTGACACATGTTTTATTATGTATGTCGAGAGATGGGTTTGTTATGAAGGTCTCATGTGCAATGAAAGTATAAGTCAATAATTTCAGATCTATACATTGGTTTGATAACCTGAAAGGTGCATGCATACATGGGTTTGATAACCTAAAATGAATGCACATACGCGAGTTTGATGCCGATAAGCCGCGTGTAAATTCTTCACTTTATAAAAATATGTATGTGGGTTTGATTCTTTAAGAGCCCATATACACGCGGAAGTGTTTTGTGGAAAGTGAGTATATAATCTAGGGTTTCACTGAATAATATGTCCGATTATTCTAATCGTACTTGCTGTGTTTCTATTTTCTGTCAATAACGTCTTACTTGATGACATGGTTTTAACAGTGATGATTGAAGTTGAATTAATTGATTGAAGAGAGATGATGCTTCAAGGAAGTCGTGTATACACGCAGATTTGCTAAAGTAAAGTAGCCTAAATATCCTAAAATTTTATTGATCAGGTTTTTTCAGTTGGTTTAGTAAGTTGATGCAGTGTTTGGGTTCAGTATTGGTATTCTGGTTTCAGTGATCTAACTGCTTTGGTTGTTTGAGAATAAGTTGATTGATTTGGGTCTCAGTTGGTTTAATGATTGATTGGTTCAGTTGGTTCAATGATTGAGTGATTGATTACAGTGATCGATTTCAATTTTGTTATTTGGTATTGAGCTTAAATGGTGATAGTGGGTACAGTCTAAAAATTTGATGAAATGTGGCCTAAAAGTTGTGATGTTTTGAACTAGGGGGTTGGAGCTCCCTTCCAGTGGGTGCTGGAGAATGAGAGAAGGTTGTAGCCTTTTGTAGGTGGGTGACTACGTGATGGTATGATTCTGTGCCAGTTAAATATTGTAAGAATTATTTCATCATAATAAAAGGAAGACAAAGATGACATCAATGGTGGTTTTCTTCCACATTGGGTTTCCACTTAAAAATCATGGTGTTCATATGTGTTGCTTATGTGTGATGTTTTAATGTTATTAGTGCACAGGGTTACTGTCTATAAAATTCTAATGAAGTACTAACACACTGGTTCAAGATAAATAGATGTTGAATTAATTGAGAAACTAAGTTGATTGGAAATATGCTAGTTGTCTACACCAAAGTTGCATACATACGCGAGTTTACTTTAGAATAATCGCGTATAGAATTCATAATAAGAAAATTTTAATCAAGTTCTTTAAATAATGATTCACCCCCGCCCTCTTAGTATTTTTCCTAACATATATGGTATATTTTTTTCCCATGTGGTTCATGGTCTTTGGTGATCAATGATTCCTACATCCACGAAATAATTGAACCATGTCGATCTACCTGAAAGGATAACTTCCTATTGGCTCAACCATGGATCCCGATACTAAGATTGTTGAGAAAATTGAACCCATGACCTCTCAATAAAAAAGGTTCTTTAACGATGGGGACTTGACCAACTGAGCTAACCCTCGAGGCTAACCTCCTAGGAACTTATTAAAGCTCTCCATATGTTTTTATAGAGATATTACTCCTCTTTAGACACTTAGATTTTATTACTATTGAAAAATAATCAAATAAAAACATTTATCACATTCACCTATGAGTGGACCAAGTGATATATAAAAATAAGAAGAAAAGTATAAAAAAAGCGAATTATAATAATTGTCTCACCACTGATTCTTTATATGGTATACATCCATTCACATATCATGAGGAAGTCACATTTGAAGAAAAAATGTATAAAACAAATAAAAGAATGGTCCCTATATTTTAGAGAGATCTAAATTTATTCCATTCATTAAATATCATGAAGAGTCATAAAAGAACATTAGTGAAATCTAATGCTTAAAGAAAAAGTATATGAAACAAAAAATGTCAGGTCCTCTATGAAATAATTATCCATGAGAATCAAAAAATAATATTATAAACTTGAAATTTAAGTTCGAACAAAGTAGTTTTCTAAAGGACTCCACAAAATTCTCGAGACTTAATCAAAACTTGAATGCATTAATCTCTAAGGGACTGGGATGGGGTTCCCATGGACGAATAAGTAATATATAATTGGGAATAAAATAAAGTAATGTAGCCAAGGATCAAATTTATGACTATATAACACAATTCATAAAGCTCTATCATCTAATATTAGGAATAAATGAATGGGAAATTGCTTTAAACATAAATTATAAAACATTCATGAAATTGTAGAAAGATGACTAGTGGAATGAATCCTTTCTCCTTGATAGCATCACATGTCAGAATATATATTGGCTCCATAAGTTTGTAAATGTAACCATTGGGTTAGTTACTAAGGATTAACATTTTCATTTAATGATATTTTGAGCCATTGTTCAATATATTCATTCATAGAAAGAACTATTATATATTTTTTACCTTGAATGCAAATACTTATTCTTCATTTGTCTTTGAATTTGAGCATAACTATTTAGTAATTGACGATTAGTCTTCATTATTATTGATGAATTTAAATAATAATTTCTTGATCTATTCCTAAAGGAAACCCAATAGAATGTTGGATTCATTACACTAAGATATTTTGATAACTTTGAAGTCCTCCTACGACTAGTCCTTTAGAATAAACCTGAAGTATTTAACTATTCATAAGCCTTCAAGATCTTGGACAACCTTAATTTGTTTGAAGAATTCAATACTCCTCTTCTCATTGATTTTTTTTCACTCAACAATTTCATCTTTTAACACTTGGATTCTAGTATATCATCCTAATTTGATCTACTTTATTCACTTCCTAATTGGAATCCCTTGTCAAGTTTCTGAAGATCATTAATGGTAGTGACTTTTGTAATGAGGGTCGTTAAATAATTTTTTGGAAAAATGCCAATCATGTTCTAGGTCTTTTTGAAAATAAGTAGTGAACAAAGAAATCCCCTAAGAAATATTCCTTAAGAACAATAATATATCCTATTATTATTTAGTCTTAATTAGTCAATCTTTTATGTTCTCCATGACATGATTTTTTATCCCATTCAATAGTTTACCTACATTTCCAATTTTGTTTGGTTTTTTGGGTGTGATTAGTGGTGTCACTTCTAGAGCTAAATAGCCAAAGGGGGCATGAAAAAAATTCTAGGGATCAACGATTATTCAAGCTCATTAATTTTCCTTTTTAGTGACATTTGTTTCAATTTATTGCTATATAACATAATGAGTAAGTCTATGTGGTATCACCTGTTATACATATACCATATATGTCCTCCATTTCTTTGTTACATTTTTATCTTAACATGCATGATTCAATTTGTGACTTTCTCCCAACTTTATCACATCGGTTATTATGCATGGTTAATGACTACTCTTCAAATATAGTTGGCTACTCTATAGCCAAAATTTCCACTATTTTCTAACTTTCTCTTAAGTGTGATGCCACCTAATTAGGGATGGTAGCACTATCTACTTCCATGTCGGTTGTTCCTTCTACTTCCTATGATTCCATTTTTCTATAACAATTTTTACTCTTCGATGAAATAAAAGCAACATAATATTTCTCCAAATTAACATTAGAGGGTGGATCTTCACCATCAACTCTACTAGATTGTCATTCATTACTATCTCCTCTTTTCGCAATTATCTCTTATATTTTGAGTGCCAAGAAGTAACTATGATGAGTTGGTTGAGCTGATGAGGATTGTACACTTGCAAGGTTTTTCCCTCCTCTAGTTTTAATCTTTTCTCTTGAATTGGTACTGAATTGTGTGACTAAGTCATCATTCTATGCAAATTTTTCTTTCTCTTTTTCTCTTGATGTCTCCACTTCCCTTTTTGATCTTAGTAAACAAGTTTCCAAATATTACTAATCATAAATGTTGAGAAAATAATCCCTCATTATCAAACCAAGACCAACCTCTTTCAAATTGAAAGGTTTCAACATCTCAGATACCTTTATTAAATGTGAATTATTCTTCACGACAACTTATCCAGTTTTAAATGGTAACATGATAAACTACTTACTTTTTTCTTAAATATAATTAATTAAGATCAATATCATATATGTACTTTTCCATCAAAATAGCTATCACAAATAAAAACTAGTAATAGGAGATTCCATTGATATCTATGAAGCCTTACATACATATGATTGTTTTCCTGTACACATGATCCTTTTCCCCTTAGAAAATATTGTGATGGTGGAGTCAACCTATATGGTTCAATTTGAATTAGTATATCTATATATTCCCTACATTCTTTTTGGACGAGGTAAAATTGAAATGGTGATTTATGACTTCATAAAGTGGGATACCATAATTATGCTGGTTTTGTTTCAAGATTCATGTTACTCTTAAGAGGTAGTCCGTTTAATGAATTACAATAAAATATCTCCATGATCGAATAAGCTATCATGAAGAATATTTGAGTCTTCAAATAACTATCTAACTGAAACGAAGTCTTGTTGGAAACTACCTCATCCATGTCAAAGGTATTCTCCTTCTTGAAAAAAAATATAGGATGCATAGGAATAACTTGGGTATATAGGATATTGAGTCATGTCCCATTACATGCACAAAAAACAAAGATAAACATTTTTAGGGATCTTCTAGCACTGAGAAACCAATAGAAAAATGGTTTGTTGCCATGTGTACTAATTGAGTCATGAATTCTCTAAAAAAAATTATTCCTCCACCCTGTGAAACAAGTGTCTACCCAAGAAACTTAAGTTTCCTATTTGGGTCTAGTACTTTCACCATTTTCCTAAAATATTTTAGATTCAAAAGAATTGAATTCTTTCTTTGCAAAGAAACTTTAATAGTCTTTGTTTTAGAATCAGAATGGTTGGTGCACTAGGAAATGATTTCTCTAAAATTAAATAAGGAAAAAATCCAGCATTAGAAAGAATTGAAGTCCAAATTTTATTATTTATTTTTTCCTCAGTCATTAACTTCAAATACTATTGGTATGTCGTTGAATAAAGGAAGTTTTATCTTTCTGGGTAAGTGAATTACTTGTATCCCCAAAAAATAATTCCTTCTTTCATCTAGTCACCATATTGTTTTACTCTTTTAAGGACTTTTAATATACATGACAAGTCAAGTGTTGACTTATGGAGATCTTAGTGGTTTAAAATCTTATTTTATGATTAACATTTACTAACACATCGTTACATCATGTACTACCTTCAACAAGACATAAGAATAATAACCAGTGGTTAATAATAAAGGGAACATATTTAATGGAATAATGAAATATTTGATTCACCCAAATCCTTATCACTACTTTTTTACCTTGGGGATTAGGCTTTCTTAAATGCAATTTAAATTAGCCTCGAAAGGAGAAAAGTGAGTATTTTGGTGAATTTTATTATGTATGGCTTATAACTTGAGAGACTAATTTTATCAGAGCATATCGTATCGTAGTGCATAACTTTTGTATGTGCTAAGAGACAAGAGTGTATAAATGGGAAATGTGGGAGGATGGAAAGTGTGGAAACTTGAATGTGTGGAGAGACAATTGTGCAAAAGGAGGGGTGTGTGTGGAGGAAGGGGTATATGGAGAAAATTATGGCATTTCTTCCGCACAATAACGAAAATGGATAAATATAAGAGTAATAAGTGAACAAATATATGTAGAGATGCACATAAAAATGCGCAGAGTGGATATTTCTTTGTGTGGATGAAAAAGGTTTTTCACAAGACTTGAAAAATATGATCAAGTATTGAATTTTTTTTAAGAAGAATATAGAAGTATAGGTGGTTTATAATATTCATGAATAAAGATGTTGAGTTGGCCGCAATGCATGAGAACATGTCAACAATAAGCTACTAGAGGTTTGATTCCATAGAAAACTAATAAATAACCATTTCTCCAAAATTACAGTATGGGTTTTTGAGAAATTTTTGTAATTATATCTGTTATAATTTATTTCTTATCACCACAAATAAGCATGAATATCCATCTCACGGATTGCTAGATATGAGAAAAACACCAGCTAAGGTTTTGTAATGTGTTGTTCAGGCTGCCATTGAACATGCTAATAATAATTTATGAACACTTTCGAAAAAAAATTATGGTTGAAGGTTTCCTTAAGTTTTGGGAAGAGGAGATATATTGTAGGATATTCATTACTACCATAAATTTATCGAGAAGTTGTTAAGAAAATTTCCTACTTCCTTTATGAATATTTGATGTTGTGACGAGGATCACCTTGTTTGCTAAGAGTACACCCAATCATCAAATCCAGTCCCATCCATGTTATATCTAATTCATAGTAGTCACCTAAAAGGAATGCATAACCCTTAGCTTCAATAGCCTCTTCAAACCAATAATGTCAATATGAACAATTTTCCTTATACACTTATTACGAGATTTTATCTTTTATGTCCATCTCCTAACATTTATGGATGGATCTAAGTTTAAAAAATATGGAATAAGTGTTTCAAAATGCATACTTTGAATGGAAAGCTTGATAATTGAATTTCCTTGGTTAAAACAGATGATATATTTTCCAACAAGAAAATGGTAAAAGCCACTAATATTTTGAAAATGCATGATCTTACATGTATGTTGTTTCATGGTCTTCCTTAACCTGATTTTGAGAATATTTCTCTATGGAATTTGAAACCTCTCTCTCGTATAACAACTTACAAAGAACCAAAATATATTGTAAAGATGAATTACATCCTTGTCTAGGGGAATTCAACATAAAATGTGTAACATCGTTTACCAAGACAACTTTACCATTAGCATCATGAAATCCGCTACACTTAATGTTCATGGAAGATGTCGGTTGTTGCTCATAACTACACTTGTTTGTTGATAATTAGACACAATCATGGTTTAAGTATGTGATTATTTTGGTATGGATTGTTGGAGGAATGTGCCCAAGGAAAGTGAAAAAAAAAAATAAAAAAAAATTCCCAACAAGTCACCCATCCAAGTACTACTCTGGCCCAAGGGTATTTAACTGCAAAGTTCTCAGCCAACCTAATACATTAATCTTAGAATGATCCAAGTTATTTAATAAATGAAACTTCATGAGTGGCAAAGGAATATGTCATAATGCGTGAGATAAATATTGCAAAAGAGCATTATAAAAATAATTGAGAATAAGGCACAATCATAAAAGAAATATTGACATTATAAAGATAACTTAGAATATGGCACATGGACAAGAGAGATATTTCAGAAAAGAAATAAAAAAAAAGTCAAATATTTATTGAATTGATAATATCCCATGAGACTACATTATGAGAAAAATAATGCTTTTCTCCTAATGAGTTCCCATATTTATAATTTTTACGAGTGTCTTTTCACCGATAATTATCCCTTTTTACATTTGAAAATACCATTGGTAAATACCATGGTTTACAAAATCCATGGGCAAATACCATGGGAAAATATAATAAATTACAAGACCATGGGTAAATATAATAAATTATGATCATATGGGTAAATACTATGGTTTATAAACTCCATGGGTGAATACCATGGGTGAGTATCATAATTACGATAGTAAAATTGAAATAATCGTGATATTATATTTTAAATGTAATATTATGATTTATTTTGTTTATTATCATGCACTATCCATGGTTTTAACAACCATTTATAGAAAATAATTGCTAATCTCCGTATTTATTTTCCACCTGTATCAACCCTCCCCTCTAAGGAAGTAATGGCCCCCATTGCATAAAGTTACCTCCGGGGAAGCCTTTATTGAATAAGAGCATAACTGTGGATTTGTGGATGGCCCAAAATCAAGTGTTGTTGAAGCCAATGTTTTTGCATGGTTCACCCATAGCCATGGGTTTTTGGACGATCCTTAACCATGAATATCTAAGAATAGAGATACCCTGTAATGCTTGTGGTCCAACTGTGATGCTAACAATGTGCGGCCTAACAAATCAACTTTGGTGGCAAGTGTTTTGTGTGGTTGAAACATAACTATGATGAACGAAGATATCAAGATAGAGATACCATGTAATGCTTGTGGGCCAATTGTGATGTTGATAGTGTGCGGCCTAGAAAATGGACTTCAGTGGAAAGGGTTTTGTGTGGTTGATCCATAACCGTGATAAGATAATTTGCTTACCGATTCACCTAGTACAGATATGGTGGCTTATCTTTGTAAATTATCACCATCCAATGAGGTGTTGTAAAGGCTTCCATCATCTCACTTCTATTTCATGTAAGTGCTTCCTCAAGCAATAGTTTGACAAGATATCCTTCCCTGCCATTTTTCTTTTCGTCTTCCATGTGAGGTTTTTGGGGTTGGTGAGGACAACCTTGCAAAGGTTGTAATAGTTCAAGTCCGAGATCCTTGTACCCTAACCTTGTTGGGGACATGCACAAAAAATAGACAAGAGAAACCCCACTCTAATACCACTGATTTGGATTTTTGGAGGAATGAGACCAAGGAAAGTGACAAAATAATAAGAACTAAAAATTTACCAACAAGCCAGCCATCCTAGTATTACTCTGGCCCAAGCGTGGTTAAATGAAAAGTTCTCATCCAATATGATATATTAATGTTGATATGATCCAATTTGTTTAAGAAATGCAACTTCATGAGTGACAAAATAATATGTCATAATGCATGAGAATGGGGCACAACGCATAAAAGAAATATTGACATTATAAAGATAAATCAGAATCTAGCACATGCACAAGAGAGGCATTTCAGACTAGCAATAAAAATGAACTCAAATATTTATGGAATTGATAATATCTCATGAGACTACATTATGAGGAAAAAACATGCTTTTCTTCGAGTGAATTCCTATATTTATAATTTTTATGGGTGTATTTTCACTGGGAGTTATCCCCTTTTATATTTCAAAATACCATGGGTAAATATCACGGATTACAAAAACCATGGGTGAATACCATGAAAAAATATAGTAAATTACAACATCATGAGTAAATATAATAAATTATGATACCATGGGTAAATACTATGGTTTACAAAATCCATGGGTAAATACCATGAGTGAGTATCACAATTACAATGGTAAAATTGAAATCATTATGGCATTATATTCTCACTTTAATATTGTGATTTTTTTTTATTACTATGCATTATCCATAGTTTTAACAACCATTTATAGGAAATAATTATTAACTATGGCAATAATAGTTCTCAAGAAATTAGTTTTATCATATAATACAAATTTCTATCTTATTAAAGGCCATATCCCATGGAAATAGAGGTAATATCCAAGGTAGATGGATATATTACCTAATTTAAAGATAAATCTCATTATCTAACATTGCAACGCCCAAAATAGGTTGTTAAGAATATTATGTCTTCTACCAAGGGTGTCCCATTGTTTGTGATGACTATAATGTTGATTGGAATGAGATCGCATACATCAAAAAGGGTTCATAAAAAGGGGTTCGTCTTCTACTTTATACAATGTTTGAAAATGTTGTTTGAAGCCATCTTAAGTGATACCTTCAAGATCCTTTAATATTTCCTTATATAAAGGCATGTATGCTACTCTAGGAAGGATTATTTAAAAGGAAATTAAAGAGGCATGCATCCCATGTTTTTTCTACTACAAGCTTCTCCTATAATAGGTAAACTTCAAATGTATTTTGGCTTGAGATTAGGTAAACTTCAAATGTATTTTGGCTTGATATTAGGTAAACTTCAAATGTATTTTAAGGCTTGAGATTACTTTGTGGAATTGACAATGGTAGTGTGCTTTAATGACTATATTGTATTAAGGAAATCTATATTGTATTAAGGAAATTAGTGTTGGTATTAGAAGGATCAAGCCCCAAAATTATGTTGGTTTCCCATCATCATGTTCAAAGAAAAGGTTATTGATTATTTGGATGGAAGTGTTTTCTTCAAGTGTAAAATGTTATGTATAATGTGTTGGATATGATATATGGATTGTTATTTTCAAGGTGTATATTAGTAGGCACCATAGATTCAAGGAAAAGTTTAAAGATGGAAATTTATATAAGTGCAAAATTTTGGCGAATCTTGCTAGTCCCTAATATGCAAACTATAAAAAGAATGGAAATAATTTTATAAAAATATTCAAATGTATATTAATTTTATATAGTCTCTAAACAATTTTGGAACTTTTTAAGATAAAATAATTTTATCCTATAAAATTTGGTTGAATAAATTTTGGAACAAATGGAAATTGACAAATATTTTTTTTGGGGAAAGGATGGAAAATTTGCCCATTTCCAAAATTTATCCCCTAAAATTTCCCCTACACAAATTATTCTCATCATCAAGCATTCCTTTTCTTCAAACTACCTCACATGGAGATAATTTCTCTAGAAAATTCCTTATTCCATATACCAATCCCACATTGATACCTTCTCACCATCAAGAGGTTGATATTTTTTCTGGAGGAAAAAAACCATATTTTTCATCCTTTCAAATAGCTTCAAAATTACATTTTGAATATGCACCCTTGATGCATTTCTTGTTCACAGCCAAATTTGAATCTTAAGACTGCTAGTTCATCTGAAAATGGATCCTTCAGGCTAGATCAAAAATATTGTTAGACAAATGATTGTTACATCAACAAATAATCCAACATTGTCATGAGATGATACTAAGAGACATAATAATGAGACTAAGTCGGACTAACATTGTCAAAATAGCCTCAACATAATCCCAACATATATAAAATTCATTTTTTCCCCATGTAATAGTGTATCAATATAACATACATAAATTGTAGTAATGTTCAAAAACATTGTGCTCCATGTATACATATATCAACAAAAAACATAACAAATTTAGTTGCATATGGCATGTTCAATAAGCAACCTATGGTAATATTCAAATATAGAGTCTTCAACCTATTCTGGAATATGCTACTGATCTTTTTCGATATCTATTATTGATTTGGATAGTCTATCAGCCATAACATTATGATCCAGATAATTATGCGAACATACAAAAAAAGTGAATGAGTCTTTCAGCCACCATAAATCTTGTAATATTGGACTTAAGATGAGATTCCTGCACACTTAATCTCAATTTAACCAATTTACTACTAGCATTGAGTCTCCATAAAGTTGAAGGTGGGTGCACCCTTTTTCCTTCACAAAGACCATTAAATTTTTACATGCCAGTAGTTCAACCTCATTATTCGTATGCATGCCAAAACCCATCTTAGCATGAAAAGAGTGTGTGTTATACAGGAAGAGGATGTAGTTACCACCTCCACTCTTGGTAGTAGCTTCTCCAAAGGCACCATCAAAATAAGCCCACGACTTCATGGGTTCCAAGGATTTATTTACAATCATATGGGAAGGGAAATGCATTTTTCCTATGGGAAATGGGATAGAATTTCCGAAGCTTTAGCAGTTATTTGCTCAAGCACAAAAAATACCATCAAGAGGTCAATATGCTTCTACAACATTTTTTTTTTAAGGTTCTTGCGGGGTAGAATGTTGCTCTTATTTATTTGTTTCTTTTTGCTTGTACATGTGTATCAACTAGTCCATTTTCTGTTTTTGGTTCTTGTTAAGAAACAAAAATGTGTTATTCTACTCTTGTTATTGGTTCTTATGTGCTAGAAACAAGGAAAAATCCTATCAATAGAAACTGTAGTGTTTTCAAATGCATCAAGGTCATTACTCCTAGCCACATCAACAATTCCAGTAACATTATCACTAAAAGTATATATGCATCAATGGTCAATCTAGTTTCATTTGTACTAAGAATTTCCAATGTAGCTACTCCAATACTAGACACAAAAGCCAAAAATGTTTTCGACGATTGAAAATTTGGGAATAATAACATATTTACATCCTAAAAAAACTCATATATAACATTAGTTGTTTTTCTAGTCCTACATTAATCAATAACACATTATATATGGATGTAAGCATTACTTTGTGTATTACTTAGTGAAAAAACCAGTAATAAGGCCAACCTATAAACCAATAGTGACATAGAAGAAAGGCTCCCATTTCTTTACAACTTTCTAGGCACAGTAATTGCAGATGGTGAAATATGAATGGAATGTAAATTATATTGCAACAACAAATTCCAGTAGTCATAAGTACTATGGACATTAAAAGCTACCTTATCAACGAAAAGTTTAATTTCCTTCACAACCTTGATCTCAAATATTTCAATATCAAATAAAGTTGTGATTGAGTAAACAATGAAATCCATTGAAATAGTGAGCAAGGGCTATCACAACACAATAATATCATGAGAGTTTCCAAATGATGATATGGATGCAATAACCAAAGCTACATAAAAAGATTCATCATAGGACCCAAATAGATATAATCCCATACTAACAATATATCCATTAATAAATAGGATTCTTGCATGCATAGTGGGGATCTTTTGTCCTCATTTTATAACCAAGACATAAGTGTTTTTCACTTTGCCTTGGTTCCTTCTTTTGTGGTGCTATTGAAATAATCATGATACTTCAAAAGTAGCAAAAGCCATAAAATCATCACTTAGTGTGAAATTGTCATTTACGATCCCATGGGTCTTCAAGATCAAAGAGATTAGGTTCGTGGTAGGTATAATAAATGATTGGGAGCAGAGGCTTGTGGAGGGCATAAAAATAAAGGAAATATTCATAGTTAAATGGATAAAAAAGGGGAGAAATAATTAAATAAAGAGGTAAAATATTAACAAGTGTTTGCTTTGTAATATTCTGGCTATAAGATGAAACATATACATGTGAAGGATATTTTAGTAGCCCAAATCCCTTCAAATTTTAGCAACCTAAGGTAGTGATAAGGGTTTCCAAATTAGAATAAAAACATAAACAAGTTACACCCATTCTCTTCTTGCTTTTATGTAATATTACATTTTGGAAATAGCAGCAATACAAGACATAATAATGTAAAACACAAAAAATCTGAACATGACATGAGAGGGATCAATATGAAGCCATCCTTTTATTAAGATATCAGCAACAATATACAAAAATATCTTGAGGGTCAATCCACTCAAGCAATAAGAACAAGCCTCCAATGATCAAAACAATCAGCACATGAGTTACTACAACGGTATAGAATGCTAGAGAGCAGTGACAACACTGTCTATATTAGTGTAGCTACTGCTGTAAAAATACATAAATGAAATATGGCTGATAGAAACAAAATAAATGCCCAGAAAAGAAGATGTGAGCTCTAATACATAATTTCTAGCTAACCCGAAAAAGATTTCTAGAAATACCAAGAAATATACAATGTGACAAATAAACCTAGGGTTAATATGTCACTGCAAACTAGATATGAATACAATGAGGCTATGACAGATCTGAAATGATGATGTCCTCCTCCAATGGTATTTCTAAATATAAGGTTGATCCCTCTACTCAGAAATAGACCCTCCTGATGAGCTCAATGAATCCTCCCAGCAACTGCCTCCAAAAATAATGCAGTTCTGGTTTGTGACTACACTGTGAGGGATGGTAGATGGTTGGCCTGATGCCAAAGATGTAAAAATATGCCCAGGAGCCCTCCTTTCTGATCCTCCAATGGATAGGCTACCTATCTTCCTTTGCTGCACCCTGCAACACAACCTAGCTGTAAACAGAAACTGTGTTTTAGCTGAAGGAGGTAGCTTGGCCAGAATGCTAGAATGAGTAAATGAAGCCCAAATAACCTCTCCTTCCCTGAGGATGAGGTAGGGATTCCCGATCAGGAACACCCCTGTGCTAAACAACACAACAACCTTGCTAAAAAGAAAAAGGAAGCAAAGTCTAAACAGATCAATATCAAATGATAATCTAAAAACATGAATCACAATGGCTGCCATCCCCTCCATATATAGTATGTGAGACTTATCACATTGGGTCCCATCCATACTTGCCACTAAGCTCATGCAATTTTTCCTCCACTAAAATTGTGTTGTCTCATCATGAATGCCACTCCTCCATGACAACGTTGTTGACTTGGTCAAAGTTGACCTCTTCAACATGTATCTCCTCCAATTCACAACCAAGGGTGCTTAATCCATCTGCTTATTCTTCCTCCTTTCACATTAGGAATGTTATTATTCCTTCAAAAATGGTTTTAGGGGCCTCCCTACCCACTTATTCACCTACCTAGTGATAAATCAAACTATAATATTCCATTTAGATGTAGGCTAAAATTTGGAATATTACAGTCCTCCCCTGCAAAATGTTGCTTGTCCTCAAGCAACTGAAAAGGGAGAGAAAAATTCCTCCCCTCCTCATCTTGTGGCCTCCTCATCAATAATCCCCACCACTTCTCAAAATATTCTGCAATAAATCTACCCTCCAATGGCTCCTCCCAAGTATGAAAAACCAAATGGCTCACATCATGAAAAGGTGGAAGGTGTAAGTGGAAAACGTATTGCTGTCCAATGGCCTCCTAAAGGTAGGAGTGATGAAAAACATGAGGAATCTCTTTCCCAATGACAGACTCCCATATCCATGCTATCATCCAAATGAAATGAGCCATCCTAGGTAGCTCATCAAAGAAATCCTCAACCCCCGGTTTATGCAATGTATTGGGGCTGCATGGAGAGATTAGATTTTTCCACCCAAGTTGTTTCTCTCTCCATTTATGGTAAGTATGGGGCTGCTGTTGATATTGGGCTGAAATGTAATGGCCTCCAATAATGGCCCAAGTTACCCCACCAAAAAAACATCCATGAAGTGCCCCCTCCAAGAACTCAAGTTCTCCAAATGGCTCCTTCCACATGAAGAAAATAGATGTAGTGTGGCAATCATGGTTTTTCCTGAAAAATGAAATATATAAAGTATGGAGAATCACACTGCCAATTGGTACCTTCAACTCTTGTGCCACTCTCCCAAAAAAGCTTCCCATAAACATAAGAACATCATCAAGATATGGAAGCAAAAACCAATGAAAACAAGTTTCCACATGACAACCGAGAGGTGGATCATAGTTCCACATATGGAACCAGCGTAGTGCATCCCTTGCCTACCTCAAAAAAAAAAATAACAAGTGTCTTTTCAGCCACTTGTTTTCTGCCACAATCATCCTACAAGATTGGATCATAAAAGTAACATGTGGTGCCAATGGTGCACACCAAGAATCATGTGGCCTCCCCCACAAACCAACAATAGCATGGCCAACATCTATGCTGCAAATGGCCTCAAGTACATCAAAATACCATATAAAAGAAGGAATAATCCTCCTTGGTACACCATGTTGCTCACATAAAGTAAAGGAGTACAAGGCATAATTCAAAAATGTACCTTCTCTACTATGTACTTTGGTCATTGAGCTGAAATGGCTCAACTGAAAGCTCTCCCTCACTCTCAATGAGTAGGGAAGTGGTTGTGACAACCTCTCTGTCACCATATAGGCTATGCATCTCTCCATATGCTGATATATATCTTGTTGGATGCCCTCCCAAGTGAAATCCTCCATCAAAGAATGAAATGCATCAAAGTGCATGGAAAGAAAGTCCACATGTGCTGCATGTAGTAGCTTCTTCTTGAGCTCAGAATATCTAGTCAAGAAGATTTTGACATAAAAATAGACGACCTCATCATCCACCATGTATCTATCATCTCACTCCGGGTCATCAAGAATCATGCAAGGACCAATATCCTTGGAGTACTCTACCAAAAGTTGAGACCTCCAATATGGATCAATCCTCCTAAGAGACAGTGCTGAAGATCTGAAATGTGAAGCTCCCCACATGCTATTGTATTCTCCTTTGAAACCCCCCATGCCAAAGTCATCCTTCAAAGTGTTGCCATACCCATCATGCAATTGCTCTTGCTCAAGTAGAAGTGGTGGCGTTTGGAAGTTGGCCTCCCATGAGAAGCTACCATGATCTTGGCCAATGTAAGCATGAGTGGCCTCCATCTACTCCAATATATGGAAGATTCCTTCCTCATAGGAAGTACCCTCTGTTTCTCCAAATCCATGGAGCATCTCCCTTGCACCATGGTGGTGCCATCCTCCATCACTGCAACAAATTATATCAGTAGAATATGTAGTGAGAGTGGGTAATGATAAAAATGGGAGAATTCCACCCTCCTCTTTGAGTCTATCCTAGAATATTTGTGCTGTACTAGAATCCTCAAAGGTCTTCACCCCTCTAGAATATAAGAATGGTGAACCAACTGGCAATATGTCTCTCACCAACTCTAGATTTGGTGGCCCCCTAGGTGGAATGCCCCCATGCAGTGAGACATCAAAATATAAAGTGGACTATATATATGAGTGGACTGATTTGTATCTCCTTTCACTATGCAATACAGTCTCCTTATTTTGTGCAGAAACCTCCCAAAATAGATAAGGGTGAATGCTCATCATCCCTTGATGTTGATCCTTCTCTTCTTCCATCTCACAATCCACAAAAATTGATGCATGTTGCTATGGAATTATGCTTTGGTTCCCACATGTTAGATCATTTGGAAATCCTTGCAAAGACACAAGGGCTCATCTAATGGAAACAATGGCTCCCTTTCTATATCCATGTGGTGATGGATTAATTCTTGATGGCACAACACTGTTAGCTCTTCTTTTCTCTTCCCCTTCATCAATATTTGAAAATGCCTCATCATCAATGAGAGACCCTAGATCTTGGTCTTCCCTTGAAGGAGGAATCTCCATGTCTTCATCTATAGAAGAGTGTTCTTCAAGAAGTGGGGATCTTTCCCTTGGAAAGGCATCATGCATTTTTTTATCCCCTTCAACAAAAATATGGAGTGGAGTTGGCCAAATAGATCTCTCCAACTCATGCAAAGGTTTTGAGTTTTTGGGTTCAACAAAAGATGTTTCACAATGTTTAATATCAAATATTCTCACTAATTTCTTAGTGAACCCAGCATAAGTTTTTACATTTGCATGATAAAATGAAGAAAAACTAAAAAACCACCAATCATGGGCCATACCTTTGAGGTGCAACACTGCTACTCTAATGGCCTCCTTTTTTGAAACTTGGTGTAGCTGAAAATAGGAATCTAGCTCTTTCACCCAAGCCTTGGCTGTGCACTTTTCTGATCCATCAAAGTTAGATAGAAATATTCTACCTCTCTTGCTTCTATTATGGTTTTTGGATCTTCTGTCTTCCTTGAGTTGGAAAAACCCTTGGAAGTCCAAGTGCTTTTTGAATCTCCATGATTGAGACTCATACTCTTGAAGATAGTCACTCAAGGTCTCCTCCCTTGGTGCATCTTCTTCCTCCATCCTTCTTGCAGTGAATGTGGGAAATAAATTGTGCTTTGGATCTACATGTGTGGTTGAATGTCCACACCCATCATGTGAATATCTAGGGCTTGATTCACTTTCAAATCCTCTTGGAGTTTTTCTACACCTTTCCCCTTTCATCTCCTTGAGATCTTCCTTGATATTTTTTACAGTTTGGAAAAGAAGCTGGGAGATCCTCTCTTCCTTCATTTCTCAAAATAATGGAGTCATGCCTTTGTTTATTCTGTATAGCTTCTCCTTTCTGTGATAAAATTTTCCTCCTAATGGCTGCATAATGTCTTAAATGCATAGGTTGAGCCAAGATTATGCTCTGATACCACTGTAATATTCCAAATTGGAAATAGCAGCAATACAAGACATAATAATGTAAAACACAAAAAATATGAACATGACATGAGAGGGATAAATATGTAGACATCATTTTATTAAGATATCAACAACAATATACAAAAATATCTTGAGGGTCAAGCCACTCAAGCGATAAGAACAAGCCTCCAATGATCAAAACAATCAGCACATGAGTTGCTGCAACTGTATAGAATGCCGAAGAGCAGTGAAAAAGATATCTATATCAGTGTAGCTATTTTTTTAAACATAAATAAATGAAATATGGCTGATAGGAACAAAATAAATGCCCAGAAAAGAATATGTGGGCTCTAATACATGATTTCTAGCCAACTCGGAAAAGATTGCTAGAAATACCAAGAAATATACAATGTGACAAATAACCCTAGGGTTAATATGTCACTGCAAACTGGATCTGAATACAATGAGGCTATGAAAGATATGAAATGATGATGTCCTCCTCCAATGGTATTTCTAAATAGAAGGTTGATCCCTCTACTTAGAAATAGACCCTCCTGATGAGATCAATGAACCCTCCCAGCAACTACCTCCAAAAATAACGCAGTTCTGGTTTGTGACTGTGCTGTGAGGGATGGTAGATGGTTGGCCTGATGCCAAATATGTAAAAATATCCCTATGATCCCTCCTTGATGATCCTCCAATGGATAGGCTACCTCTCCACTGAAAAACAAGCTTAGAAATAGCTCTATGTGATCCTCCTTTGCTGCACCCTGCAATACAAACCCAGCTCTAAACAGAAACTGCATTGTAGCTGAAGGAGGTAGCTTGGACAGAATGTTGGAATGAGAAAATGCAGTCCAAATAACTTCTCCTTCCCTGAGGATGAGGTAGGGATTCCCGATCAGGAACACCCCCGTGCTAAACACCACAGAAACCCTGCTAAACAACAAAAGGAAGCAAAGTCTAAACAAACCAATATCAAATGATAATCTAAAAACATGAAACACAATGGCTGCCATCCCCTCCATATATAGTATGTGAGCCTTCTCACATTGGGTCCCATCCATACTTTCCACTAAGCTCATGAAAGTTTTCCTCCACTAAAACTGTGATGTCTCATCATGAATGCCACTCCTCCATGATAGCGTTGTTGACTTAGTCAAAGTTGACCTCTTCAACATGTATCTCCTCTAATTCACACCCAAGGGTGCTTAATCCAACTGCTTATTCTTCCTCCTTTCACATTAGGAGTGTTATTATTCCTTCAAAAAGGGTTTTAGGCCGGGCCTCCCTACCCACTTATTCACTTACCTAGTGATAAATCAAACTATAATATTCCATTTAGATGTAGGCTAAATTTTTGGAATATTACATTTTAGTATATCATAGAGGATGACTTGAGGTTTGAAGTTGATTCCTAGTTAGGTGATATATGAAAGAGGAATCATTAGAGTTTTTCTACTATAGTATGTGGTTCACGTGTGGTATGAGAGGATGATATATTGACATAATTACCATGGAAACCCTAAAGAGTCCATGTAGTGTCTCATCATCCAAATTATGAAATTAATGTAATGAGAACCTAACATAAGAACCATGAAAAATCCATGCAGTGTCTTGTTATTAATGAAGGTTTTCCACACTTTGTTCTAGAAAATATAGATATCTATTTGAAAAAAAGGTGACCATCAATGTATGTCAAATACAAATTTTTGGAGGGCTTATTAATTTGATAAAGCATAACTTCCTTAAATAACTTATTCCTTAACTCTTCCTTTAGTGGTATCCTAATTCACCAATACTTATTCCTTATTCCAAGCATCCTACAAAGGAGATTGGTACGACATGTGGCTCTTACAACACCAAAAAATAAAATATTCTTAACTTAACTCATGCATCTATATGACCTAGGTTTTCAATACAATATGCTTAAGGTCTCATAAAGATGGTAGTTCAAAATTCCTCTTTACTTATCGTTGTAGCATGTTTTGTCATGAAAAAAAGTGAAAGAGATACTACTGCACCTTTGATATCTCTTTGACAATGGTGCCAAAATTATAAGCCATTTTATTCTATACAATTGGAAAAAAATAGATCATCGTTAAATTTTCAACTTATGGTACTAATATTTATGAGATGTCATGCACTATATTTGTGGGATACAAATTCTAAACCTCCACAAGTTTTCTAATATGCTTCTAAAAAAATGAAATTAAATTACCACACTTCATAAACCCAAATCCCAATCACTATTGGCAATGATCCATACACTTGGACACAATCATGGTAATGGAAGCCCTATTGTCACTAGGGGATCTCCTTGCATGATTTAGGTAATCCTAATTTCTTTAAATTTTTAGTGCATATAATTAAATCACACTTGTGGGAAATTAAAATATATTAGTATCCCGGATGCAGGTGACATGCCTGACATGAGTGAACATCAATTCTTTATGCATGCGGATTGTGGAAATCTCCAATGAAATTCCCCACTTGCAATGGATCCAATTACCGTTAACTCCTCGCACGCTGCACACAAAACCAGAGTTAACGCAGATCAAATAGGCATGGTGTCACCTAACCTTGATCATCACCTCGCCCATACTGCCATTAATGTCTATGATGTATAAACAAAATTTCCGTCACGCACACCCCTCTGCGCCTACTCACTTGCTTGAGCTCCACATGCAGTATTGTGCAAAGATCATTCATGGCCACACTTACAATCTTCAGCCTTGTTAGGGTCCTATAATTATATGAAATCTGCTGATTCAGATATTATTTGTTGCTCTGATGATGAAGGTTTTGGCTTGCTAACTCGCCCCGCTTCCTCTCCATTTTGCATCATCCTTTACTTAGTTTCTTGCTTGATCACCCACTTTCCTTGTTAAATCATCTGAATATTAGCCCAGCATAAGCCGAATACCTACTTTCAAATCATTAAGAATAGGTTTGTGTGACAAAAAGGTTATATATTACTTTGGGTATTTACCCTAGAGTTCTATGTAATCTTGCTCCTAAATATTAAAATTCATTTACTAATTTCCCCTCATTCACTAAACCTCTTACATGTCTATTTTATTAGTTTCCCTCCATTCATTTTTCCCTTTCAAACTCATCCCCTAAGTTACATATTCCCTTCATTAACCCTTCATTACATTTCATTCCCTAATATTTTCCCCTTATCCTAACTCATTTCCCCTTTTCCTAAATTTTTCCCCTCTTAAAAAAACCCATTTCTATTACTAAAACCCTCTTTCTCTTTATTAACTATTCCTTTTCATTAAAAAATGCAAAATCCACTTTTTCATAGTTTTAAAGTGGAAAGACAAATTATTAAGTGGACCCATCCGCTCAATAAGTTTAATTAAAACTTTTTTTTTTATCCCCCTCTTAATACATTTCTCAAACTTATTTTTTTTAACCCCCTCTTAATACATTTCTCATCATTCATCATTAAAATTAACTCCCTTACCCCACTTCATATTAATTTCTCCCTGCACTGAGAATTAAACTCCCTTCATTTTTATATGCCTGGATATTTGTAAAAAATAAAGGAACGGTTAAAATCCATATGGCACTCTTAGCTCATCCAACACTTAACACTCATAAAGCACGCGAAATAGGAAGTTTTATATAGCTAAAATTAAATTACATAGATACAGGGGAAACCATATTGGAAAGAAAGAGGAATAAATGAATATGAGGCTAAGGTTTTTCGTATGAAATCAATTTACAGGCATGGTGAAATTAATTTACAGGCAGGGTGAAATCAATTTATAGGCATGGTGAAATTAATTTACAAGCAGGGTGAAATCAATTTACAGGCATGGTGAAATCAATTTATAGGTGTAAAATCATGTTGCAGGTGAAAATAAAAGAGTAAAGTGAGAATACTCTTCCAACCATACAAATCAACACATGGTTTTGCAAAACCATCTAGGTATTCTACAAGGGTAAAAATAATTTACATACAGATAAAATAAATTTATGGAGGAAGGAGTAATAGAAACAAAACTACACATGGTTTTGTGAATTCATGGAAAAAGAAAAAAAACCATGGATTGGAAACAACACATGGTTTTGTAGAAATTTAATTATAAATTCCATTTAAAATATTTGGGAAATATTATTCAAATATATATA
Organism: Pinus albicaulis; assembly: GCA_034641835.2. NCBI lineage: Eukaryota > Viridiplantae > Streptophyta > Pinopsida > Pinales > Pinaceae > Pinus > Pinus albicaulis. The sequence goes on along the minus strand of CM076583.1, from coordinate 770,801,656 downwards.
TATATTATTATATATTTTCCAAAATATTTTGTGACACTAATGGACAATAAAACAACAGGGCAATCACAGGACCAACCATTAGTGAGGGAAATCTTAGATTTTTTTAGTCAGAGGATCAACAGGCAGTTGAGTGAACTACTAGAAAAAGGGAGATACATCCAGATCTGCAAATTCATCTACCAACCAGCCACAAATTTGGGTCCACATCCCACCTGCTCCCACTTCCACAGCAACAACATTTACGCAGCACATTCCACTAGAACTATTAATCTGCAACAATTAGAGATTTTTAACTCATCTATAGTCTAAAAATTTCATGTTTGTTAGAGACAACATTTATTATAAATAGTTTGTAAATTTTGTATAAACACTTCTATTTTTTAAGTGTTAGATGTCGATTGTTTGACATCAGAAATATTAGTGATCTATTGGAGCATTGTAAGATTTTTTTCAAAGCACTAGGGCATCAATACTAAGCAGACCATTCACAGGATTCTTGTGGTTTAAATACTGGTGATGTTTTTCTTATGTTAAAGTGTTTCACTGTCATCTCTTCACTATAATCATCTAAATTCCAATTGCAAAACAAAAACTATGATGAATAGGATTTACTTTTGAGTACCTTACTCTGGCTGCTTTGCAATTTTATGTTTTTGACTAAAGGCCACTCTAAATAATTCTTAACTGCTCTTTAGTTCTGCCTAATCAACTGAATACCACTCTAAAGAATTATTAATTTATCTTTAGTTCTGCTGAAGGTTTTCATTGTTTCGCCTTCACCCACTTATTATTCTGAAAGATCTAGTAAATATTCCTAGCTTGCCCTGAGTTTACTCTATGAAAAATTGATGCAGCCATCTAGTTTACCTTTTGAATCCATTTCCCAATAGATGCTAATTAATTTGAATACAATTAGTCTTCCAAAACCCAAGTACAATCATAACTAATCTAAGATTTTCAAGGAACAAAGATAAATTTTACAGAGAGAGCCCTCTCTGGGATTGGAAGGGCTAGATTCCCACCACGAAGTGGTTTGATGTTACATTCTTGTGATTTTTCCTACAACCTTCAAATTATAGGGTGATAACATAATGGTGACTCCACTGGGGTGAACATTTTATCTTCCTTAGAAAAATGCATCAAAGTTCAAATTTGATTGTTGATGGTGAACAACGATTAGACACCAAAATATTGTACCTTTCACCTGGTGACTCCATTGTCCAATATCCAAAGCTTCAAAGTTCAGAGCGACTCCATAATCAAAGAATCCATATTCCAAAGCATTAATGGTGATATAAGATGACAGGGTTTGTGGTAAACCTTTCATCTCATGAGATTTTCAATGAATTCAGGGATGGGTTATCAGAATTTCAGCTTGATGAGGATTGTCTAAGATTTGTCTTTCTTATTTTGAAATCAAGAAAATCTCCTGAACTTAAAATATGTGTTCTTGAGTTAGTTTCTGAAAAATATGAAAATGACATTAAACTTTTTCATTCTCAAATTCGGTCATATAATTTCCAAGATCCTAAAGAATTCTTGGAAAATATTCCTTCTCCAAAGCAAGAGGAAATTGTACTACCTTTTGACTTGCAGATTGAGGATGATTATGCTTTCAAGTACAAGACTGAAGAAATAGTTTCAGGGTTTAATATTGAGGATACAACTAATCAATTAGTCATTGAAGGCCTAGAAGCACAAATCATATATCATGCTTTTGATGATCCTCTAGCAGATTATATGGAGATTATTTTTAGCTCAAGTCTGCAAACATGTTTTCTCTATGAGTATCAAATACATCAACAGTTGCCATTACACATCATATTTTTGATTATGAAGACACATGATCAAGTTATACTTCCAATTTTTATGACAAGCAGTCAAATTATCCATTGGTTTCTACAGCTACTTGACTGGCTTCATTGGCATTTTTTTATTACCTGATTCAAAAAAATTATCAGTAGATTAGAGTAGGTAGATGAGTGAAAATAAGCTTGGGATTCTGAGCCTTTTTTCAGTTTCAAATTCAGTTTTCTTCTCAACTTCCAGTTCAGTGTGTAGTTCAATTTTCAGTGTACAAAATGGTTTTGATTTCAGTTTGAGAGTTAGCAAAATAGGTTGTGGATTTGGGAACAACCCAATGGATAAGGCGTTGATCTATAAACTCAGAGATCTGCAGTTCTTGGCACCTCCAAGGTGACTGCCATCCCCAAGTTGGAGCCGATGTTAGGGTCCTATAATTATAGGAAATTGGATGATTCAGATATTATTTGTTGCTCTGATGACGAAGCTTTTGGTTTGCTGACTCGCCCCGCTTCCTCTCCATTTTTCATCATCCTTTACTCACCTTCCTGCTTTATCACCCACTTTCCTTGTTAATTAATCTGAATATTATCCCAGCATAAGCCAAAAACCTACTTTCAAATCATTAAGAATAGGTTTGTGTGACAAAAAGGTTATATATTACTTTGGGTATTTACCCTAAAGTTCTGTGTAATCTTGGTCCTAAATATTAAAATTCATTTACTAATTTCCCCTCATTCACTAAACCTCTTACATGTCTATTTTATTGATTTCCCTCCATTCATTTTCCCCCTTCAAACTCATCCCCTAAGTTACATATTCTCTTCATTAACCCTTCATTCATTTCATTCCCTAATATTTTCCTCTTATCCTAACCCATTTCCCTTTTTCCTAAATTTTTCCCCTCTTAAAAAACACCCATTTCTATTATTAAAACCCTCTTTCCCTTTATTAACTATGCCTTTTCATTAAAAAATGAAAAATCCACTTTTGCATAGTTTTAAAGTGGAAAGAAAAATTATTAACTGGACCCATCCCCTCAATAAGTTTAATTAAAACTTATTTTTTTTAACCTCCTCTTAATACATTTCTCAGCATTGATCATTAGCCCCTCTCCATTTATTAAGTTTAATTAAAATATAGTTTTAAATTAAAATTAACTCCCTTACCCCACTTCATATTAATTTCTCCCTGCACTGAGAATTAAACTCCCTTCATTTTTATATGCCTGGAGATTTAAAAAAATAAAGGATCGGTTAAAATCCATATCGCACTCTCACCTCATCCAACACGTAACACTCATAAAGCACGGGAAATGGGCATTTTTATATTACTGGGTTTTACCACCTGTCACTCCCACATTCTATCTAGCTCCTCCTCAAAATACCATATACTAATTTTTCCTCAAGCGAAAACCATTAACCGTTTTGGTTCCAATCTTATAAATTTTATGGGAATATAAGGTGGATTAATGTCAAGTGAAATATCAAGATATGAAGGTGAGCTAAAGTTACATAGCTACAGGTGAAACCATATTGGAAAGAAAGAGGAATAAACACTACAAGAAAAAAGCACATTGGTGAGGGGCGAAAATGGTCACCATAAGCCCATTGGTGAGGGTCAAAAGAGCCTTCGTCACCAAAAACTGAACGTCACCAAAGGTGGCGTCGCCGAAAGTATAGGTGTTGTGGTGAAATTCAAGGTCCATCACCAATAATTGTTTATAGTGACGAATAGTGACCGTCACCATTTCATATGAGCAATGGTGACGGACAATAGCTTCCGTCACCAAAAAACTGAACGTCACCAAAGGTGGCGTCGCCGAAAGTATAGGTGTTGTGGTGACATTCAAGGTCCGTCACCAATAATGATTTATAGTGACAGATAGTGACCATCACCATTTCATATGAGCAATGGTGACAGACAATAGCCTCTGTCACCAAAGGTGGCGTCGCCGAAAGTATGTGTTATGGTGACATTCAAGGTTTGTCACGAATATTGATTATAATGACGGATAGTGACTGTCACCATTTCATATGAACAACAACGATTTTTTGTGATGGACCTTTCATGGCCGTCACTATTGGTGCATATATATGGCGACGTTCATTGAATGTCACCATAAACGCAATGGTGACATCAAGGTCTGTCACGAATAATGACTATAATGACAAACAGTGACCCTCACCATTTCATATAAACAACAACGATTTATGGTGACGGACCTTTAATAGTCGTCACTATTGATGCGTATATATGGTGGCATTCATTGATCGTCACCATTTCAAATTTTGGTGAGGGTTGAAAAATGTCACCATAAGCTCATTGGTGATGGTCAAAAGAGCATCCGTCACCAAAAACTAATCTTCGTCATTCCCTATATATGAATATCAGGGAACGATGGAATCGAACCACCAACCTCCTGCTTGTAAAGCAGGTGCTCTTCCATTGAGCTAGCACCCTTTAAAGAATTAGACTTTAAACTAGAAATTTCCCCTAAAGGTGCAAAGATACACCAAAGGAATAAGAACCAGGAAAACCGAAAGAACTCAGTGTCCTTGCTCCTATTTTTATTCTACGACACTCTACAAAGTATGATCTTGATCTATGACGTATTTGTGTCGAGTGGTTCTAATTTAATATTAAATGTTATATTAGATAAAATAAATGAATAACTGAGAGGCCTTACAGGCTAATTTTTAATCCTTACACCAAAATCTCTTAATATTCAAGTCTATGGAACAACTCATTCAAAGTTCAAACTGAAGTATATTTTAAATGGAAAGCCTAAAACTAGCTAAGTAGTTTACAAGTTAACATTTTGGATATAAATTATGTTCAATTTATTTGACAAGTTATGCCATAACCTTGAAACTAGTTTCTTAGCTAAAAGACTTTCTTAAGTCAACAATGACAAAGAAAGATATTCATGGCAAGCAAAATTCTATTGTTTTTTCTAATGAGGGTGCATGTAACTTGATAAAGGTAGTATGAGAGTATCAAACCATAAACAGTTTCACTAAAACATGGAAATGACAAAGTCTTGTTAAGCAACAAAGGTTTAGTTGAATATATGAAAAGCATCGAGCTAAATGATATAATTAAACTAAAAGTAACTGTAAAAAAATGAAATTTCCATCATATACCATTTGGTTTGGTTAGTTCTTCGGAAAGAGAAAGTGCAATTGCATGATCCAGCTCCTCATCTTGATTATGTAATGGACCATCCTGAACAAAAATGTCCACATACAACAATCAATGTTATTGTATTGGTAAGACTTTTGATATAATCTATCAAAGCATGTACTATGTAGGAGAATAGCTGGTAGTTGAATTACTTCTCTACTCGCATGTACTACCTTTGGTAGTTGAATTACTTGGAAATAAAAATCCTTATTAGAATATAACGCAAAGAAAAGAAAAAGCCTTTGAATATGGATGGCCATCTTGATTTTATAGAGTTATAATTGAATGCTAAAGGACTAGGAATGTTGCAACGAAATAGATGGATGGAGTGTAATAAAAATAATTTGGATAATTTAGGTTGCACATATCTTTAAATGGAACCACTTTTTCCTTTTGGATTCCCAGTCTTTAATATGCAAATAAAATTTTCGATTCAACCAAGAGCACAATATTTTGAAGTCTTAGTTGCCTGAAACAGGGTAAGGACAACATTTGGAAATGGGGATGACTTTTGAAATGACCACTTTCAAAACCTTTGGAAACAGAGCAACGAGCACTTCCACACACAGGTCCAAAAGTCATGACTTAGGAGCATGAGCACACCTAATTTAGGGATGATTAAATATGAAACGATTTGGGCTGCAATTATACTCAATTAAACGTAAAGAAATGATTAAAATCTATATAAATGACTTAGAAGTCAAACATGACAACTTTGGAATATGGTAGAATGTTGGCATAAAAACTTTGTTCATTATACATTCTCTTTCGTTCAATTTTGATGCTTTACTTCCAAATTAGGTGTTTTCTTTGTTGGAGATAGCAATCCATACATCTAGGTCGAACCATTAATGATGCCCACAATGAAGGGGCATGTAGCTCAGTAGTACAACAACACACTGGCCAAGGGAAAATCTGGGGTAAATCTTAGTATGTATAATTTTCAAGACGGGGATAGAGCTAGTTTTTCTTGAGGTTAGGCAGGGGACCTTAGCCAAAGTGTGGCCTGACGAGGGTGTTGGAAATAGGAATACACACATCTATGCTGAACCCTTACGGGCATCCCTCATGAAGGGGCAAGTGGCTCAGTGTTAGAGAAATCCAACCAGCCAAGGACTTTAAAGTTTTGGAAATGTTTCAAGTAACATACATTGTTAATTAGCCTATTGTGCTAGACCAAATGGTGGATGACCTGCATTGGAAAGTGTTTGCATGGGGCAAGTGGCTCAGTGTTTGAGTAATCCAACCAACCAAGGACTTAAAAGTTTCGAAAATGTTTCAAGTAACAAACAATTGTTAATTGGCCTATTGTGCTAGGCCAAACGGTGGACGACCTGCATTGGAAAGAGTTTGCTGACCAATATTGAGGCCCTGCCCAGGTTCGAAACTCAGTTAACCCACCTCATGAAAGGGAAAGTGACTCAGTGTTAGAGCAATCCAATCAGCCGGGGACTTTAAAGTTTTAGAAATGTTTCAAGTAATAGAGAATAGTTAATTATACAGTGATATGTAGTTTAACGGTAAGTTTCACTGGGTGAAACTAACGAGACCGCGGTTCAAATCCCATTGAGTATATGGCCTGCTATGATATCGCCTCAAGGAGTAGACTCCCCATTTCGTAGAGGCTCCGCTCTTGCTAAATCATAAGATCCGATATATCTGGCTTACAGGTTGCTAGATATACTCTTGGTGTTATAAGGCTCTTTCTAAATCATAAGATCTGGTATATCTAGCTTATATATGGCTTACAGGTTGCTGGATATACTCTTGGTGTTATAAGGCAGCCACAAAGGTTGATCCTGGACCTCCCCCAGATTAGTCCAAGGAAGAAAGTTTTTGCTGAGCAATATTGAGGCCCCACCCAGGTTTGAAACTCAGTTAACACACCTAGCATGTCTGTGGGCAGTTGCATAATGCATTAGGTTTAGGAGTATAGGGTCAGTCCCTCAGACATGAACCTCGACCTCCTCAAAGACAAGAAGTAAGTTTAGGAATTCTCCTAATACCCAAAAAATAAAAAATAAAGGAAAAAGAAAGAAATTCTCCTAATAAAAAATCTCCTAATACTGAAAAAAAAGGAAAAAGAAAGAAATAGAAAGAAAAATGACAGTAGTTAATTATCGATTCTCGTGATAAAAATAAATAAATGAAAAGAAAACAGACAATAGTTTATTAGTAGTTTCCAACTTTTCACTAGCATGTCCTAACATTTTTTGATGTATATGCAAAAAGACTTTGACTTCAGGATGACTCAGGGGTTGCTTTCTCAAAGTTTACTTGCATGCCAAAAACCATTCTGATGTCATCCGACATGGATAAAACATGATCATAAAGAGATAAAATCTTATAAAACTTCAACAAAAAGCATGGATGAAGTTCACACTCGACAACAAGACTAATGTAGGAAGAAACATCTAAAGCAAACTTCTTAAGGTTCCATCTTTCCACTCCTTAATGATAGGTTTAATAAAATAATCAATTCTTAATGAAGGTGCTACCTCCCCGTTAAGTTATAATCTTCTATTCCCACATTTTAAGAGTAAAAGATAGCATCTCAAGGCACTAGGCTGTTATAAGTGAAATTGTAAGTAGATAGATTGTGATGTTTGGAATTTGTAAGTGACTGGTGTGGACTTCTTAAGCCATGGGTGGTTATTAAGCATGGAGTTAAGCTTGAACCCTGGGGTTTGCCAGTTCATAATTAAGATAAAATATAATCAATGGTCAGAAATTGAAAATTCAGAAGTTGTGTGAAGAGAAACACAGAAGAAGCACCTAGAAAATAGTCTTGGAGAAGAAAGTGTACCCACAACAGAATGAGCATCGACTCATGCTCAATTTCCAAAGGCAAAAATTATAACCAGTATGTATGGTAGAAGCTAGGAGAACCTGATAAGACTTACCATCCTGGGAAGAAGATGGTTTAGGAGACACCTTGGAGAAGCCAATTGAAGAACCAGTAGGAGAATAGGACGTCTTTATCTTATACAGGTTTGCAACAGGATATGTATTCCCTGATCCTTTCTTTGAATCATGGCTCTTCACCTAAGAACAACTTGTGGGTATTGACCTAGAGGTAGAATGAAATCGGTTTGTCAAGCTTTTGGGAATAAATATATTGAGAAGAAACGGTTTAGTATTTTCTCCCTTACTCTTACTTGACCCATTTATATAGCTTCCACTTGTATTCCTCTTGTCCTGCTTTCCTGAACTCCTCTCCTCTTCTTTATGTTTTTCTGTTTGCACTTCCTCATTTGATCTCTTCTGCATGGTAGCCTTCTACTCCACCAGATCACTCGGGGACAATTCATAAGTTGATTCAGGCATTCCTTCAAACATTTTCATGAGCTCCTGTCTGCCTTTGGCAATATCCTCTACCCTGGCTGACATGGGGTATGGATATGAACATGCCGTGTCTGTAGATATGGGATAAGAACTTGATCCAGGATGCCATAGCAGAGGAGAGGTACATGAGTGTTCATCTTCTTTATGTTGAATAGCCCATGAGAACAAACCTGAAGAACCCAATTCAGAATCCATCATGGATCAACCCAATTCATCTCTGCTCAAGCAATTTTTTTCTTATAGCTTGCCCTCAAACATTTTTTCTAAATAGCTTGTATTGGGTTTGATCTACCAAATCATCCCCTCCAAATTAGTGCCAGCATATATCATGGGTTGATGGGAAATCAATCAATCACACAAAGTTAATGCAAATCCTCCCTGTCTTGCTTAGAAAGCAGAGTGGGCCCATAACACAATTGCGATCTGACTAATTGTCTCTTGCTCCATTATTTTTGCACCTTAATGTCCCTGTCAATGTTGCTGGCACTTTACCTCTGTGAATTTACTCCAAATTTTACATGCTAAGCCCCCGATCATCTCTAGTCGCCCTTAGTGATTCGTTCACCTGCATTGACATAAACCAAAAATAATGCATAGAACATCAAGAAAAACCTATTCCACTGTAGAAATGAGGCATCTTACAAGAAAATCAAAACTGATGAATATGACAGCTAGTCCACCTTGTAACGAAATGTCTCTACGCCTAGTGAAAATAAGGATGGCTTTACATATGTTTAAGGTTAACTTGCTCGCTGCTCCTTCCTTTGACTGGTTTTCATGAGAATCCTGGATCTTAAGCTTATAATGGTGGGTGCAAGTGTCCTGTCCTCCTATTAAACCATCATATATCATTCAACAACTAAATCCATGCATTTGCACCATTGTATCAACGTATGAATTTGCATCAATGTACTAAATTAATATGACTTCAAATTTTGAAATTTTCCCGTAAGATAACATTTATCATTAAAAAAATCTGATCAAACATGAAGTAATCTCATGAATCCTTCAGATTTATATTGCAATATCTATCTCAGATCGATAGATCCAGAATCTTAAATATTCTTATAACGTGTTGGGCTGTTAAAGAGGTATGAAATTCTTATGTATTTGTTCATTCTTTTACCATAGATGTACTTCTGCTTGCCTTGGAAAGGTAATTTACCATAAGAATTGCAATTAAGTTGGGAAGATTTATGTTTAGCCTAAAATATGACTAAAGGTTGTTTTTATTGGCAAAAGAGGAATATGAAGATGTGAGCAGTTGTATCAAAGGCATGACTGAAGACAGTCTGAATCCTACTCCAATCATGATGAATCATATCCAGCTGAAGCCAAGAATATCTGAACGAATTGCCCGGAAAGGGAAAGGGACAGCTCGGTCTTAAACAGAGTCAACAGAACGATGACAAAACAAGGAAGGAGCGAATCCCTCAGGATCGGAAGATCCTGAGGGATCGCTGTGCAAATTTATCATATCTCTTGATTTGTCTGTCCAAGGATCAACTATAAAGACAATGATCTTTAGTGACCGGGGACGGGAGGGGTTATGATGTAAAAACATTTTCGTTATCAAACTTTTATATTTGTTTTGCAATCAAATGCTTATCGACTCTCTGTCGTGAGAGAACGTTGTTTGTAATGTCTTCTGGGTTAATATAAAAACACAGGTTTTATCTACTCTTTAGAATTCTGAGTTAAGCCCAGCAGTACTTCACTGGTGCTAAGGGCCCGGCTCTGGTGGATTACTATGCTATTGTATTATTAATCTTTATTTTTTAATGCGTGAAGTGTGTTTCATATTGATTTCATTCACAGAGTTATTTCATTGATTGTTAAAGCAAGTGCAGGATCATTGCTGTTTCAATATTTACCGCAATTACATTTAACGATCAATTATCTTGTTATTATCTTTTGGCTTTGCTATTCCGTAATTACAGAAATTTTTTGTTCCACTCATCTATGGTTTGTGGTTGGATTGTAATTAACTGTCGACAGGCTTGAGTGTGACGATTTACTTGTTCGAATTACATTTGCAATTGCTGTTCATTTTATGCTGTTGTTCCTTTTCTGGATTTCATTTCCTTTCAGTGTTTCACTTGCTTTAAGATCGCCGAACTGTAGTGGATAGAGATATCTCTCCAGAGTCCCCAGATTTGGTCATCTTACATCGATTTCTAAGGGAAAGAGTTATTGCTACTGCATCCCTGATCGATGTCTAGCAAGATTTCTGTAGTTTAGCTTTTACATTCCTGTCATTGTAATTAGGTTTCTTTTCCACGCATTTATTACTTTTGTATTTCTGTGCTACATCCTCACAAGCATTGCTCTTAGATAATTGCAGCCTCAGACAGAGTACACTCTTGAGATAAAAAGACACTCCCAGATTGATGATTAATGTAGGCTAATTAGGTGTTTAAAAGATACCTTTTTATGGTCCAACATTTTGGCGCTGTTGCCGGGGAGAGTGTATACCATTTTAAAGCAGTAATGCACAGCTCATTTCCTTCTACTTGCGGAGAATTGGGTATTAAAGACGGAAGGTAAGAGCCTGTGCACTGGGCAAGAAACACACTTGCTCGCAGCTCGCTTCACAGCAGAAGTAAGTAAGCTTTTATTTTGGGAAGGAATGAAGGATTGTTTTTTTTGAATGAATAAACCAATTAAGCGAAACAAAATTCCTCCTAAAACTGAAAAATCTAAGGGACCGGTGACCCTTGGGCGCGTGACCTTTATTGACGAAATCTTAAATAAAACTGAATCTTAGCCATCTATAGGATTTAAAAGAACTACTTCTAGACAACCTACTAATTCCCTTCAGACTACAGAGTCACCATCTGAAGCCTTCGCTGAGATACACAGTCAAACGGAGGGAATTAAGCAAGATTCCTAAGAAATTGAGAATCCTTGCATAGGTCTCCTTCACGAAGGGAACTCCAGCAATCTCCAAGAAGAAGAAGGGGAAACAGGAGAAACTACAAACTCAAAATCACCTATCAAAATTACCCAAGCAATAAACAACCCAAATAGGGGAAGCACTGTTCAACTTATCCAGAACCAAGGTCCCGAATCACCTCAATCAGTAGGACAACATGGAATACTTATTCCAGACAGAGGAAGCGCTGTTAAAACTATTTCTACCCCTGTTCGTCAACCTAGAAATTCCCTGGAGATCCCAGAAGGGTATTGGCATATCTTCGATCAAATGGCCCAAAATCAAAATCAAAACCAGCAGCAAACCTCTACGCTACAATATCCTATAGTAGATACTGCAGTTAACGCACCCATGAAAGCTATTCCTCTTCAACATATTCCCACATTTCATGGTTTGACATCAGAAGATCCCGATGCATTTTTATTTGAATTTGATGTGCTGTGTAGAGGATATGATTACACTACCGATGCCCAAAAATTGAAGTTGTTCCCTTCTACACTAAAAGGAGCAGCTTTATGGTGGTTTATGGGATTAGGTGGGGGTGTCATAACTGATTGGGATCATATGAAGGCTTCATTTTTAAAGAAATATCAATATTATTGCAGGTCTCAGGAATTAAAAGATGAAATATTCCAGATGAAAGAAAAACCAAGTGACACTTTGGAGGAGTACGTGGAACGGTTTCAATATAATTTGCAAAGATCCCCTTATGCATCTGCACCCTTACTTGATAACGTTTTGAAAAATGCATTAATTAGGGGAATGAAAGATCAATGGGTTGAAACATTAAATCTTATGGGAAAAGGTGATATATATCAAGAAAGCTGTCCTGACATTGTTGATTTGTGTATCAGGTGTTCGAGAGGTAATACAAGGCTGAAATCGGCAGAACGTGACATAATTACAAGGGAAAATAAGAACTCTAAGGAGGGTGTAACTCGTGCAGAGATTGGAAATCTGTTAGAAGAATTTAAGACAGACATACTGGGGACCATAACAGCACAGTTTGACATCATGCAAGCCAAGCAGAAGCAGGCAGAAGCAGAAAAAAACTTGGCAATCTTCTGCCCCAGGTGTAGAAAGAAACATAGCCACAAAGAATGCCAGTTGGATATGGTTAAAGTCTGCGCCATTTGCACGAAAGACCACCTTAAAAAAGGATGCCCATCGCTTCCTGGTCTAAAAGCAGTATATAAGGAGGTAGAGGAAGAATCAGAAGTGGTATGTTTGCTCAACCAGCGCCGACAATGGCAGCCACGACCATCAGGTATGCAAAATGATCAATTTTCTTTTCAGCCTCCTCAATATAATGCTCAACAGTATAGTGGAATGTGGTAGAATCAACCATCCTTCCCTAATTGGTCATAACAACCATTTCCTCCTACATCTTGGCCGAACCAAACAAATCAAAATAATTGGCCTAGCTTTCCCTTTTATCCACCATTCTAGCCTACACAATGGTCCCCTTCTACCTCTCAGAACCAGCCCTGGAAGTCAAACTGGAAAAAATATTCAAATCAGCCAGTTGGATCCATTCCTTTCTCTCAACCAACACTGCCAGCACCTTACCTGAACCCCCAGACTAATGTAAGACCCCAACTCCCAGCCCAACCCAATCCAAACCCAAATAATAGACCAGTTCAGACTGTACAAATAATGGAACTCCCAGAAATAGAACCTGAACTCAGGGAGTGCAATGATCTTCAATTAAGGTCTGGGCATATAGTGGAAACAGAGAGAAATAATAATGATCACATTGAAAATCAGTTACTTGAAGAACAAACAGAACAAACTGAGAAGGAAGTGCAACAACAAAATCAACAAACTCAACAACAAAAAATAACAACTTCCTCTCCACCATTCCCAGAACGATTAATGATACCCCGACCATTAGAACAACCTAATTATGATCTTCTGGGAGAATTAAAAAATTTATGTATAAAAATCCCTCTCCTCCAAGCTATTCAAGATATTCATATATACGCAAAAACTATTAAGGAATTATGTATAAAGAATCCTAGGAGGAGAACAACAACCAATCCTACTATCCAAATAGTTGGTACCTTATCTGATCTACTATTAGGAATGGAAACACCTATCAAATATGAAGATCCAGGAAACCCTATAGTAACAGTGAAGATCAATGGCCAATAATTTCCAAATGCCTTAGTTGACTTAGGGGCAGCAATCAATATTTTAACAACCACTACCTGTCAGAAACTTGGCATTACATCACTTGAACCAACAACAACCTTGTTGGAATTAGCTGATCGATCAGTAGTGAAACCAGAAGGCACCGTACAGGATGTCATGGTATCTGCAGATTCCTGGGAGTACCCTGCTGACTTCCTGGTTATCAATCCAAAGAACTGACTAGATGGACATCCATTAATTTTAGGTAGATCTTGGTTGGCAACTGCCGATGCTTATATTGGATGCCGACAAGGCAATATGACCATTACAAGGGGAAATTATGTCAAAAACTTAGCTTGATATCCCCCAGCTCAACCAAGTCTATCAATAATTGAAACAAGACAACCACCTGCATCATATTTTGAGGAAAACATGAGGTCACCTCTAACTATAGAAGAAGCTCTGAATTTTAAAGATCAAATAGAGGATGATCTCATTAGTAATTTTTCACAAACTGAAGCTCATTTGCAATGTCACATGATTGAAGCAGCATTCGACAATAAAGAAGAAGAAGATCCTTTTAAAGATATTCATGATCAGGCAATACCTACTACCTCTGTAAATAATATCAAAGTTGTAGAAATTGAGCCAGGTAAAACTTTGAACATTAACAATGATCTCACTGCTGAACAAGAAGAGAAATTGCTCCAATTATTATGAAAATACAAAGCAGCCTTTGCATGGGATTACCCCGACATGAAAGGAATTGACCCTCAATTATGTACCCACCACATTTATATTGAGAAAGACGCAAGACCCATTAGGCAACCTCAAAGGAGACTAAATCCTCACCTTAAAGACATTGTGAAAGATGAACTACAAAAATTATTGGATGTTAATTTTATCTATCCAATATTTGACAGTAAGTGGGTCTCCCCATTAGTGGTAGTACCTAAAAAAAATGGGAAGTGGAAGATATGTGTCGATTACCGTGAACTTAACAAGGCAACACAGAAGGACCACTTTCCCCTTCCTTTCATTGACCAGGTATTAGACACACTGGTAGGAAAGAAATTCTTTTCATTCCTGGATGGCTTTAGTGGGTATAACCAAATACAAATTTCCCCTGGAGACCAGGATAAAACTACCTTTACCTGCCCATGGGGCACATTTGCCTACCGAGTCTTACCTTTTGGCCTATGCAATGCCCCTACTACTTTCCAAAGAGAAATTCTCAGCATCTTTGCAGACCTAATAAATGAAGGCCTAGAAGTATACATGAATGATTTCACCCCTTATGGGGATGAATTTGAACCTGCATTACAAAATCTAGCAAAAGTATTGCAAAGATGCATTGACACCAGGCTTTGCTTAAGCAATGAGAAATGTCTTATGATGATGACTGAGGGAGTTATCTTAGGACATTATATTTCAGCAGACGGAATTCAAGTAGACCCTGCCAAAATTCAAATACTCTTGTTAATTCCTACACCCACCACACAAAAAGAGGTACGTAGCTTTCTTGGATTTTCTGGTTACTATAGAAGATTTATAGAACATTATTCTTGAATAGCTGCACCTTTATATGCACTGACTGGAAATACTAATTTTGTTTGGACAGAAAAATGTGACAATGCTTTTAATAATTTGAAGAAGCTCGTTGCAACAGCCCCAGTGATGAGGGGCCCAAACTAGAATTTTTCGTTCCAAATTTCATCTGATGCCTCAGACACAGCGGTCGGAGCAGTACTCAGATAGGAGGAAGACAAGAAGCCATATGCAATTTACTACATTAGCAAAAATCTGACCCCTGCTGAATTAAATTATACTGTGACTGAGAAATAATTTTTAGTTGTAGTCCATGCTATAAATAAATTCAGGCATTACATTATTGGGTATTCTGTAGTGCTTTACACAGATCACTCTACCATTAAGTTTTTAGCAAATAAACCTGTTACAAATGGAAGAGTGACAAGATGGTTGATTTTACTGCAGGAATTTGATATCATGATTAAAGACCGACCGGGCAAAGAGAACCCTGTAGCTGACTTTTTGTCAAGAATGCCAAGGCCAACAGACACAGAAGCAGTTGAAGACCTCTTTCTGGATGAACATCTCTTCGCCGTGACCACCAAAACACCATGGTATGCCAATATTGTGAACTATTTGGCAATTGGTAAACTACCCAAAAATCTATCCCTTAATGAAAGAAATCAAATAATACATCGTAGTACCCGTTTTTATTGGATTGGGGGCTACTTATTTCATACATGTGCAGATATGCAAATAAGACGATGTGTTAGGGAGGATGAGGTATATGACATTTTGAAAGCATGCCATGATGGACAGTGTGGCGGACATTTTGTAGACCTTAGAACTGCCCATAAAGTATTACGAACAGGCTACTATTGGCCTACTATTTTTAACGATGCAAAAAAATTTGTGCAGGCTTGTGATAGCTGTCAAAGGACAGGTCGCCCTGGGCAGTATGATGAAATGCCCTTAAACCCTCAACTAGTGATTGAACCCTTTGAACGTTGGGCACTTGACTTTTTTGGTCCCATTAGCCCTCCATCAAACCAGAAAACATATATCCTAGTCGCAACTGAATACGTTACCAAATGGGTTGAAGCGGAGCCTCTTTCAAAAGCTATAGAGGATTCTGTGATTCAGTTTATTTTCCAAATCTTTGTTCGCTATGGCCTCCCATGAGACATAATTACAGATGGTGGACCACAGTTTGTAGGAAACAAATTGGTTGAAACATTACAGAATTATCATATTCAGCATCGAATTACAACTCCATACCACCCACAGGACAATGGCCAAGTCGAGAGCACGAACAAGGTAATCGAATCCATATTAACAAAAACCGTCGCTTCGCATAGATGAGATTGGGCCTATAAACTGCCAGAAGCACTATGGGCGTATCGAACAACATGGAGACCTACAACAGGCTATTCGCCATATCAACTGGTATTTGGAAAAGAACTTATCTTTCGTATCGAATTTGAAATTCAAACATTAAGGACAACTCAAAAGGTGGGTCTAAATTTAGATGAAGCCCAAGCTACAAGACTGCAACAACTTAATGAATTAGATGAAATTAGACTCTCTGCTCTTCAGCATACAACATTAATTCAGCAGAAGAGAGCCAAATGGCATGACACCCACATCAAACAAAAGATCTTCCACGAAGGAGACTGGGCACTCCTATATGATTCTCGGTTTCAGGATTTCCCTGGAAAGCTCCAGACAAGATGGCTTGGACCCTACGAAATACATAAAGTGCATAATAATGGCACCCTCACATTAGTAAACATTGACGGATTTGGACATTCCTTTAAGGTGAACGGCCATCGTGTCTGATTGTATCACAAACCGCTCACCCGGGAATCCTTTTACCAGCAGTTACGAGAAGATTCGACCATGGAAATTCTTGATGAAGGGGAGAATTCCTCCCCCGCGCCACTTTGATAAATCATTTCTTTTTAATTTTGTACATAAAGCATGTTTTTCAGTTTTTTATTTTTGTTTTACAAAATTTGTTTTTCGGTTAGTATTTCTTGAATCTGGTTTCTTTCAAAAAAATGTAAAAAATAATTTATTTATTTATTTTTTTTCGCGCTGCTGTTCCTTTCCAAAGGAATAGCACTTCTGCTGTTCCTTTTGAAAGAAACAGCAGTTTCGCAGAAGTGCTTTTGCTGTTCCTTTCCAAAGGAACAACACTTTTGCCGAATATTTCTTTTTTCTGTTGTTTCACAGTGTTTTTGCTGTTCCTTTCCAAAGGAAAAGCATTTTCATAGAGTATTTACTTGATGTTCCTTTTAAAAGAAACAACAGTTTTGCAGATTGTTTTTGCTGTTCCTTTTTAAAGGAACAACACTTTTGAGTGATTTTGTTTTTATTTGTTTTAAGCTATCATTTTGATTTCTTTTCACTTTTCTGAGGGCAAATATATCATTTATATACAATCATACAAGTTTAAGCTTACTGAGATTAGCACATCAAAACAAATCGTCATTTTTTAAGGGAATTGCTTAGTAATAAAAAAAGAGAGGAAAAAAGGGCATGACCAATAAAATAATATTGCTATTACCATCAAATTAATCTGATCGATTATTTTTATCATGTTTGGTTCTCTCCCATATGCTATAGCTTTCTTTGATATTTATCTTTAAAATGGAAATAAGGGTACATTTTTTTTCTATTGAGATGTTCAGACTTCTTCCGCCATTCCTACTCTTAAGGAGTGTTGAGCCATCCTTTATGAATAACTAAGGAAAAGGGCTGTTTAAAAAAGAAAATATTTACATATCTTAATGTTTTGCAGATGGAGGATAGGGGGTCTCATTAAGAGCCAGCCTACCGTGATCATAGAGAAGACAGTGAAGTGGCATTCCCATTATCGCCACCAAACCAGGGAAATGGTCCAAAAGACAATTGAAATCAAGAAGTCCTTGAAACAGGAGGTCTCATCACGAGCCGACCTGCCCACCTTTCATTTCTTCTTGGTGAACGACATTGTTAGTTATCTGGTCACCAAGCCAGTACAATGGCCTCCGTCTTGCTACTCAAAAGGAATATAAAAAAAAAAACAAAAAAAACAAAAAGAAGCACTTCCTCAGTATGAATAAAGGACAATGGTTCCGTGGGTTACAAAACAACTTTGTCAAGGTTATGGACACCTGTGGGAAACAGAGCTCTGTTGATGGTATTGAAGTCACATTTATGCACATGAATAGTTATTTAACCTTTGTTTCCTATATTTTTATTTAATATCAAATGAAATACATGAACTCCTTAACTTTTTGAACCTATTATACATGAAAATTATCATGAATCGATCATATTAGTTTATATGGTAAATAATGCAATTATATTTATTTCAATCCTATGTTGTCCCTTCCCCTCGTATTTGAATCATTACAACGCGATTTCCTATTCATTACTGATTTATCTCATGCATCGATTTTAGCAATCGCTTAATTTGTTTGACTGTATCATAATTATGCCCATTTTTTTCACTGCTGTCCTATTGCTGTGCCACACATGCCACCCTCAATCAACGGTCGAGGACGACCTTTCTTTCATTTGGGGGGCACGGATGAATGCATGCAGATCAACTTTGAGATTCTCTTCACCTGTACATGAACTAAAATATCTGCATTAGATTTCTTTACCGTATTTGGACTAGAACCCCTGTATTTTTGGGAAATAACAAGTTTAGCGAACTGTGTTGCGCTATTCCATTGAGAATACTATGTGTTGTAAAGAATTAACAAGAACGTAGAGATGGGAGGATGCCCAATCCGCAGTGAACCACAGGTGTTGATCGTCTCTGACGCTGCATGAGAAATTTTAGAGAGACTAGGATGGAATACCTATTTTATGAGAATGCAGCAACCCCATGAAGTAGTGGCTACCGAATTCCTATTAAACCTGTAGGAAGGATCCTCTATATTCAGAGGAAGACAGATAGCTGTGTCTGATGAGATAATTGTAGAAGTGTTCGACATTCTCGCGCAAGGAACTATCTGGACCCAGAAGAAGATTAGGATTCGTGAAGCTATGAAAATCTTTCAAGATGACGGACAGACGCTAACTGTCAAAGGTAGAGGAGTCCACCCTGCATCACTAGGTGAACCATGGACCGAATTGGCCAGGATTGTGCAGGCTTACATAACAGGCGACGGTAGAAAAGACGTGGTAAGACCTCGCCACCTCAAGCTACTAGCTGTGTTAAAACAGAAGTGTACTATTAATTTTCCTGCATTCTTAAATTATTTGTTGCATGATATTTCTCGCGGAATTAAAAAAGCCCAACATTCAGATATGGTGGTTAGTCACCATTGTTTAATTCGACTGATAGTAAGCTATAGCCTCGCCCAGCAGCAGACCAGCTGGGAAGAATTTATTGAAGGGGGGTCAGCTCTGCCTGCTCCGAGACGGAAAAGAATGGCTAGCTCAATAGCCGAGCCCTCCACTAAGAAACAATTCTTTCGATTGAAGCGAAGTAAGAAAATAATGGAGGAACTTCCGGGTAGCAGCAACCAGCCCCTGGAATTGCACAGCTCAGATAAAGAGGAACAACCTCCACAGTTGGAGGGAGCAAGTCCTCGTACTGAGGAAGAACAGGAATTAGAAGGCGAAATTCGTTACTCAGACGAAGAAGAAGTAAGTCACTATACCAGTAGCAAAAAACAACCCAGTACGTTGGAAGGAGAAATCCGTTACTCAGATGAAGAAGAAGCCGAAGGAGAAATTTGTTACTCGGATGAGGAAGAGATCGAGGGAAATTCAGAGGAAGAAGAATCCGAGGAAGAAATTCGGTATTCAGATGAGGAGGAAGGAAGTTATCACACCTGTGACGGGAAAGAGGATAATTGTAGCAGCAGCGGGCATGAAACAGAACCCACTGAAAATGTCATTGCAAGCCCTTCACAGGAACATCAATTGGCCCAGATTTTAGCCAATATGACTGAGTATGTACACCCTCATAGGCCTTTGAACCTTAATATCAATATCAATCAATTACCAGAAAACTCTGCTGTCGATAGAGAAGTAACTGAAGAAAAGATGAATGAAACAGCAAACCCTAGCGAAGCTAGGGTTGCTTCTTCCAAGAGATATGAACAGGAGGAGGAAAATATTGAATCAATACCTCAATTGGGAACCCCCCAAGACATTGCAGAGTCAAGTGAGAAGATGATTCCTGAGGAATCTATCCAAGAGAATGAGAGCATGGAAGAAGAGCCCCAAGAAGAAGAGCAAGGAGAAGATTTCGCTGAAGGCACGGCTCAAAACCCTATCAAGCAGACAGGTTCGGATGAACAAGCCGTTGTTCCTTTGAGAAAGAAGAAGAAAACAACTAAGGTTGAGAAGCTTCGTAGGGAAAGGATAAAACTTCATAAACTGATAGAACAGCTCAGGCAAACAATTAGGGTCCTAAGAATGAAACAGACCCCTAAACGAGCCCCTAAAAGAAGAAACATTGTCGTTAAGAGAAGATCAAAAAGGAGAAGGGTAACCACTAATAGGAACCCTCAGGTGGAAGAAGAAATCATGCCTGAACCTAACTAAGAGGATGTGGAGCAGCAACCAGCTGTTCCAACACCAGCTGTTCTAGAGGAACCCGCTCTAAACACCCAATCTAGTAGTCAGCACACCTTCAGTGATCCAACATTAGTTAGACTGCAAGAAGAATTGACACAGGCCCGATTCAAAAGACAGAAATTGGAAGAAGATACTGTCCCAAGGAAGAAGTATCAAGAATTGCAGTAGCAGATGAAAATTATTCATGAGGTAGGAGCTAAAGCTCATGAAAAACGTCGAGAGGTAGAGATAAAAGCTGATAAGGTAAGCAACCAATTAAAATTAGCACGAATTCATATCGACACTCTTTGCTCCTTATATACTGATGTCTTAGCCTGTAGGTGCCCTGCCAAAAACTATGCTTTATTTCTGTTAGAAAGATATTTGCAATTAAAAATCAAGGCAGTTAGGGCTGGCAAATCGATAGAGCTAAGAACCATAAACGACTTGATATCATGCTGCAAGCTTTATGGGGACAAAGTACAGCGCCTGTTATGTGAGTTTTATCTGCATAATCTAATACTTGAAAATGATTGTGAATCAAACCCTACCCCTTTCATTGGAGATATACAGTTTTAGGCATTCATTTCTTTCGCTGTAAATCAATTAAAGTGGCTTAAAGCCTACAATGCCTTTCAAAGGCAGGAAAACGAATTGGATTTATGGGTCAGAAGTGAAACTCAGAACCCACGTCAATTGTGGGCTAGACAGAAAAATCTAATGATAAGGAAAGGCGTTACCCAAACTATGGGGCTTGTTCATAAGTCAGTAATTCTGAAGGGAACAAACTATTTTTCATCTATTAGGGACCAAGCTTATGTAGCAACCAAGCTCCGGTGGAGAACCGTGAATCAAAACATACAAAATAGGGAGCCATTTAATTATAGGAATTTTGGGCTAGCTGCAGACCGTTTCATTGCCTATAGCCATATTGTTTTAAAAGAAGGACCATTCTGGTTAGGGTGTAGGTTCCACAACCCCATTATTTGGTACCCTACCTTGGACTACAAAGCTATTTATGAGCTTCCCGAGGGGCAGACAGAACATATTCTTGAAGAATTAGCTGCACATCATGGTTTTAGGCCTCTCAATGATAAACCTTCTCCAGCTTACTCTTTGACTGCTCTCCATGTGAACTATAGTTTTCATGAGGACATGAAAAATGTTAAGTTGGGGGGTATGTTGGGCTGTCAAAGAGGGATGAAATTCTTATGTATTTGTTCATTCTTTTACCATATATGTACTTCTGCTTGCCTTGGAAAGGTAATTTACCATAAGAATTGCAATTAAGTTGGGAAGATTTATGTTTAGCCTAAAAGATGACTAAAGGTTGTTTTTATTGGCAAAACAGGAATACGAAGATGTGAGCAGCTATATCAAAGGCGCGGCTGAAGACAGTCTGACTCCTACTCCAATCATGATGAATCATATCCAGCTGAAGCCAAGAAGATCTGAACAAATTTCCCGGAAAGGGAAAGGGACAGCTCGGTCTTAAACAGAGTCAACAGAACGATGACAAAACAAGGAAGGAGCGAATCCCTCAGGATCAGAAGATCCTGAGGGATCGCTGTGCAAATTTATCATATCTCTTGATTTGTCCGTCCAAGGATCAACTATAAAGGCAATGATATTTAGTGACCGGGGACGGGAGGGGTTATGATGTAAAAGCATTTTCGTTATCAGACTTTTATATTTCTTTTGCAATCGAATGCTTATCGACTCTCTGTCGTGAGAGAACGTTGTTTGTAATGTCTTCTGGGTTAATATAAAAACATAGGTTTTATCTGCTCTTTAGAATTCTGAGTTAAGCCCAGCAGTACTTCAACGGCGCTAAGGGCCCGACTCTGGTGGATTACTATGCTGTTGTATTATTAATCTTTATTTTTTAATGCGTGAAGTGTGTTTCGTATTGATTTCATTCACAGAGTTATTTCATTGATTTTTAAAGCAAGTGCAGGATCATTGCTATTTCATTCTTTACCACAATTACATTTAACGATCAATTATCTTGTTATTATCTTTTGGCTTTGCTGTTTCATAATTACAGAAAGTTGTTGTTCCACTCATCTATGGTTTGTGGTTGGATTGCAATTAACTGTTGACAGGCTTGAGTGTGACGATTTACTTGTTCGAATTACATTTTCAATTGTTGTTCATTTTATGTTGCTGTTCCTTTTCTGGATTTCATTTCCTTTCAGTGTTTCACTTGCTTTAAGGTCGTTGAACTATAGTGGATAGAGATATCTCTCCAAAGTCCCCAGATTTGGTCATCTTACATCAATTTCTAGGGGAAAGAGTTATTGCTACTGCATCCCTGATCGATGTCCAGCAAGATTGTTGTATTTTAGCTTTTACATTCCTGTCATTGTAATTAGGTTTCTTTTCCATGCATTTATTACTTTTGTATTTCTGTGCTACATCCTCACAAGCATTGCTCTTAGATAATTTCAGCCTCAGACAGAGTACACTCTTGAGATAAAAAGACACTCCCGGATTGATGATTAATGTAGGCTAATTAGGTGTTTAAAAGATACCTTTTTATGGTCCAACAACTAGCAATTGCACCAAGAAGTGCAAAGGAACACTGGAACATGGATAAGAGAAGTGGGGAGATTGTATAAATAAATAAGCAAGAGAAATATACTAAAAATGAAATACAACCCACGTGAGGCTAATTTAAATTCAATTGTTGTGAATTTTCAAGTGAAAGAAAGTTTGTAACTGGTGTTCGGCAAGCAAGACTCCCAAAAAATTTTATAGAGAAAAAATTGGAAGTGAAATTGAGGTTTGAGGTTTGATGATGTTGATGAAGCACATATTCTACTTGGTGAAAGTGGCCACTGCGAGGATTATTGGGGTTCAGGCTTCTATAGGCAGGATAATACTTTTGAGCTTGAAACAACTTTGCACAATATAGCTTTCAATTCAAATGAAGCAAATACATATAAATCAAGCAATTTGAGACCTTTAAATGTATGGTCATAAGAAACAACTTCAGAATCTGTGCAAATGCTTCTAAACTCTATTTGAAAAGAGGAAATTAATTTGATCATTGAAGGAAACTTGTTTGGACCAGACATTGGTGAGTTGATAAGCAGCTCAAACAATTGGGCAGAGATTATTATGTGGTGTATTTTCAAAGGGCTCAAAGAGTCATTACCTTCTAGATGGCTATATATTTTGGGAGATGGGTTTGAAAATACAGGTAAGAAGAATCAGCCAGCTTCTGAACAGTTAGGGATGAATTTGAGAAAAAACACCAAAGATCTACCAATTTTGTTGAATGCCTCTGAGCAATGTGGTTTATTGTTTGCTGTCAATTCCTCCTCAGTCATGGATTGCAGGCCTACATAAAATAAGAATATTCTTATGATTGGTCTCTATTCTAAA
This sequence comes from Pinus albicaulis, assembly GCA_034641835.2. Lineage (NCBI taxonomy): Eukaryota > Viridiplantae > Streptophyta > Pinopsida > Pinales > Pinaceae > Pinus > Pinus albicaulis. The sequence continues at coordinate 770,777,769 of CM076583.1, read as the reverse complement.
GTGAATAATTTAAAACAATATACTCATAACCTAGCACAAAATACAGATTCAACAGAAGTAAATACGGAAAACAAGAATAGTGGAAATGATGATTTTGGATTTCAAATTGAAGGAGCATATAAGGGCGAAGATGAAGTGCTTTTGAAATTTCAGTGGGCAGAGGAGACAGAAAGGATGGGCTGCAGCAAGTTTTTGGAGTCTCGGGATAGAAGAGAAGGGAAAAGAGGCAAACTTCAAGTTCAAAGCATAGAGTAATGCCCCCTGGAAGGAGAGATTTTGATTCTCTTGTTCAATATTAGCAGGAAGTAAGCAATGCCTTTGGTCAAGTCGATATTCAATTGTGAGATTCTCTATGGGATGAAGGTGATGGCATTAGCCAAGAGAAGCAGCTAGACAGGGTTTCACATGAATATATCCTTTCTTCATAAATGCAATGATTATCAAAATTATGTTCAAATGAAAGAGACGAGAATAGTGTGCAAGAGGCTTTATAATGTTTGATACGCAAAGAATAGAAAATTCACAATAGTAAATCATATGAGGAGGAAGGAAAAAGAAATGTATAGGCAATAAGAACTGGATGGAGGTAGGGAATGAACAAGGAGAATATTCATCTCCATTTATAAGGATTGAAAATTTTTTGGACAATGCCACCCTAGATGTATCTTCTCATCCGATGAGAATTGATTTTAAACACAAACAGATTCAAGGGATGTTGGGTTCTTTATTAGATGAAAATAAGAAAGAAAATGTGGAGGAACAATTCATTGAGTCTAATGGGGATTGTGATGTCATGGAGGAATTAAGTGGAGTCTTAGTAAAAGGTGCCAAGTGGCAAGGAGGCTATTGCAAGATTGATAATGAAAGGGATACCAGAATCTTTGTTAGATGAGAGAAATTAGACATGTTCGATTGTTCCACTGGAAGATGCTCTTCTGGCAGACATCGAGGAAATACCAGATTTGATATTTGATGTAAGCAAGGAAGATAATACAGAAATGCATGCCAAGGAGCCTTCTCGGTGGGATCATTTACCTGCCAAATTGGAAGGAGTGCCAAACCAAGAAGTGGATGGCAATGCACCTTTGTAGGTTCTGTTAATAATCTAGACGCAAGTGATAATGCAGAAGGTGAAATGTGTGAGTTTTCAAGAAAGAGGGATAGATCAATTGAGGAGGCATGAGAGATTAACACTGTGAATGGATCCTCTTATGAAGTGATGGATGCTTTGGGATAGAGAGAAAGCCATTGGATGTCAAGCTCTGTAGTGAAGCATCTCAAAGAGGAGTCCCTCAATAATGTTCATACGACAAATGACAGGAGATTTAAATTCCTTTATAGATCAAAGAAGTGAATGTGCTAGAGTAACTGAACATGAAGATATTGCATTTGTAAATGGTGCACGGTAGGTTGGAGTTGGTGATTGATGTAAATGATGAAAGTGATGTAGAGATGCATGCAACATAGATTGACTATAAGAATGCAATAACTGAGGCAACTTGTTCAATTTATGTTGTTTTTCGATGTGCAAAAATCCAGTGGAATTTAAAGTCGTTAGTTGGAGAAATTCACATAGATAATGCAGGGAAGCATAACACTGGGAAATTATAGGAAAATGTTTCTTTGGTGGAAAAACAAGGAGTTTTATATTTCTTACCCTGCAAAGGCATTGTGAAAAGCAGTGTGTTGGTGGAAAAGAGAATAGTCTTGGATTTTTCACTGGAGGAAACCAGTGAGAATGATGTAAGAATGCATGCTACATATGCCCTAGATGAAGGTGCCGCAACAGTGCATTTGCAAAGATTGTCGTTGTATGCCTGTAAAGAATAAAATTTAGTGAAATATTGAGAATTTTCTGTGGAGGAAATGAAAGAAATGCTTGTTTGATTATAGTAGAAATCTAAACCAGGGGATAATTTTGTAGGTGCTTATCAGGATGCTTTTTTAAAGAATCAAATGCAAGGAATGTTCAATTCATTTTTGGATGAAAGTAGTCAAGCTATTCCACAAAAGCATGCCATGGAGACTGCTGAAGCAGACATCACAGTGGTTGGATTGCAAGAGGTTCCAAAACCTTTGGTTCACATTAATGAGAATCCTCATAAGCATGAATTCAATCAAGGGTTTAAAAGAGTCATCTGGATGGATTGAAATTGTTAGGAAATGACGATGAAAAGATAGTAGTCAATTCTCGATGGATTTTATAAAAAATTTAGACTGCTCATGTGCTTACCAAATGAAAATATTTGACCAAAATTCTAGTTAGCAGGCACAACAAAAATAATTAGTTGTTGAAAGATTTAGGATTTGTTTATAAAAATGTCATGGAAGAGGAGTTTGCAGTCAGAGATGTGGAAATGGTGAACGATAATGAGTGTGTTTGGAAAGAAAAAAACTCCTAAGTATGCCCATGTAAGTGTTACAAAGTTGTCATCAACAACCTTGAGTCAGAGAGAAGAGGAGTCTTCTATGTTACCATGGACTAGTGAAAATATGGCACATACATATAACCATAAACTAGCTTCTTAAATGGAGAAAGCTGAGATAATTTACATGGGCAATGTAACAACTCGATTTATGGCCTCTGAAGTTCAAGAACTAGAGGATATTTCAAGGCTACACTGTTTCCCTCGGGACAACTTCAGTGAGTACTGTATTATACAATAAAGACAATACTGAGCCAAGTAAAGCTAATTGTGCACAAAGAAAAGCGTTATCTGCAATACAAGCACGTGAATTAAAAGAAGATGGCCATTCTTCTCCACACAAATGAAAAACATCACTTGAAAAACATTTGTCTGTTGGAAGTGCATTCTATGTAATAACATGTACTTCTAATTACCCAGGTTATGAGGAATTCATGCCATGATGATCCTTGAGAGAATTCACACAGACGTGTGTGGACCCTTCTCAGTAGCTTCGACAGCAAAGCACAGGTACTATGTGATCTTTGTTGATGATTTTTCTCGGAAGTGCTGGATCTTCTTCATGTAGAAGGAATCGGGGAAGCATGTGAAGGCTCTTAGGAGCGACAATGGTGGTGAATTCATCTCTTCCAAATTCAAGGAATTTTTCAACTCAGAAGGAATTCGGAGAGACCTCATAGCACCTCATAACCCACAGCAGAACGGGGTTGCTGAGCGGAAGAACAGAACGATCGTGGGTGCTGCACGGGTGATGTTGCATGATCAGGGCCTACCCATTCACTTGTGGGCGGAGGCATGCAATACTGCAGTATATGTGCAGAACCGTTGTCCTCACAAGATACTTGGCATGATTACACCCGAGGAGGAGTTTTCTGGTAAGAGGCCTGATATTTCCCATTTGAGGATTTTTGGTTCACCTGTCTACATTCATGTGACGAAGGATGCCAGGAAGAAGCTGGAGTTGACAACATAGTTTGGGATATTTGTGGGGTACACTGATACACCCCACAACTATCGTGTGTATTTTCCAGACAGTCACAAGATTGTTGTGCGACGGGATATCAAATTTCAGGAGGAGGAAGCCATGAAGTGTTCGCTTGAGAGGGAGCCACACTTGCATGTAGATGAGGAGCTATTAGTCCCTAAGGATGAGCTTCAGGATGTGGATCAGCCACAAGAGGAAGTTCATGGAGTGGAAGAGACCATTCATGTAGCGCCAACCATCAGAGGGTGGAAGCGCACTATATAAGCTGAGTAACTGGCTCAAGATGCAGAGAAGGTTGTAGGACCACCTACAACACAGCGCAGACAGAGATAGTCACCGGACCGGTACACTGGATACATGGCTCTTGTGAGCAAATGTGTCGTGACAGAGCCATCCTCTTTCGAGGAAGCTGTGGACAACCCTGCATGGGTAGATGCCATGGGGAAGAGTATGATTCGATTGTCAGAAACAGTGCATGGGAGATTGTCCCAAGGCCGGAGGGGAAATCAGTGGTGGGTTCGAGATGGATCTACAAAGTGAAGCAGGCGGCTGACGGGAGTGTGGAGAAGTACAAGGCAAGATTTGTTGCCCGAGGCTTCTCACGGATAGAGGGGATCGATTATGAGGAGACCTTTGCACCTGTCACAAGGTATTCTTCCATGCAGATGATTCTTGCTCTCTCAGTGCAGATGGGGTGGCACATTCATCATATGGATGTGAAGACTATGTTCCTCAACGGAGTCATTGAGGAGGAGGTGTACATAGAGCAGCCCAAAGGTTTCGAGATCTTCAGTAGTGAGTCGCATGTGTGCAGGCTCAAGAGAGCATTGTATGGGTTGAAACAATCACCTCATGCTTGGTACACACGGATAGACAGTTATTTCACCGGACTTGGATTCTCCAAGAGTGAGGCGGATCCTGACCTATACCAGATTGTGGTGGAGAGTAAGTTGCTGATCATTGTACTTTATGTAGATGATTTGATTTTAACGGGTGATGAGCTGTTGATACTTTCATGCAAGGAGGATCTTGCTAGAGAGTTTGAGATGAAGGACTTGGGCCTCCTTCATTATTTCCTGGGATTGGAAATTTGGCAGTGCAGTGATGGACTGTTTGTTTCTCAGGGTAAGTATGCTCGGGAGATACTGGAGAAGTTCAACATGCATGGCTACAAGCCTGTTGATACTCCTCTTCATGGAGGTTGGAGGAAGGAGGATGCTACTTTAGCGGAGGTAGTGGATGCCACTATTTATCGACAGTTGGTGGGGTCGCTTATGTATTTGGTCAATACACGACCCGATATATACTATGCTATTAACCAGCTGTCACAAGCTATGGTTAAGCCAACCAAGCTCTTCTGGAAGGCAGGCAAGCATGTATTGCGTTATCTTAGAGGCACATTGGGATATGGATTGTAGTACAGACAGGAGGATGAGGTGAAGCTATGTGGCTTCACGGATGCAGATTGGGCAGGGAGCCCAACGAATAGAAAGAGCACATCTGGAGGGATCTTCAGTATCGGGTCGACAGCAGTTTCTTGGTACAGCAGGAAGTAGAGATCCGTGGCACTCAGTTCAGTAGAGGCTGAGTATATTGCAGCAAGCTTGGCTGCATGCGAGGCCATGTGGATGAGGAAGATCCTGGTCGGGTTGTTCGGGTCACACTTGGAGCCTACTGTGATTTATTGTGATAACCAGAGTTGTATTAAACTCTTAGCTAATCTAGTATTTCATGATAGATCCAAACACATCGACATTAGGTACCATCATATTAGAGATTGTGTGTAGCAGAGAATCATGTTACTTTCATACATTCCCACGGAGGATCAGGACGCTGATATCTTGACGAAGGCACTCACCAAGAGAAAATTCGAATACCATAGAGGCAGGATAGGGGTTGCAGATAATCCATATCTTGTTGAGAGGGAGTGTTGAAAATGCAACAAGATGATGGAGCTTAGTGAAAAGAAGTCGCCTTCACTAAGTGGGCCCGCAGGCTATTTTTGGCGCAAAGTCTATTTTTAGACATATGGATCATGGTCTATGAGTTGCAAGATGCTATTTATGGATGAATGGTCAAGTTGGTAAAAAATAGATGGACCTCTATTTTTAGACATTGGGCAGAATCTATTTTTAGACTGCCAGTCTAAAAATAGAACAGTCAAATATTATTGACACTTAATAATATTTGGACTATAAACATTATCTTATCCTCTTGGAGCACTTTAGTTTGATGCTTGGATGTGGCACATGCAGCTGATAGAAGGAAATATGCTTTTCCTATGGGTTAGTTGCGCTATTGCATGGTTGAATTCAGTTAGAACTCGTGGCAGAGTTTGGTGGAGTTGATGAGATAGTTGGTGGAGTTGTGTTCGGTTTAACTTAGTTGAACTAGTTGTATTTAGTCTAACTGAAAAATACACTAGTGATGAGTGGTGTGAATTAATTATTAATTAATTCACTAATTATTAACTCATAAATCAACTAAAGAACACATCAGTTAACTGCAATGCGTGTACAGTTCAGTGGAGACCGGTGTTAGAGGTGGGTGAAAGGGTGAGTCTACTATCAGTTGTGACTATAGCTGTGCATGGGATTTGCACACACATTGATTGAGATTGCCAATGAGGATTGTGCAGTACAAGCTAGTGGGATTCAAACTTGGATCTCATCATTATTCATCTTGGATTGCGCAGTAGAGGCAGGCAGACTTGTGGAGGAGATTTGAACTTGTGACTTGTTCATATCTGAGCTAGTTTGTGTGTAGCATGTGAGATAGTGCTGAGAGATGTGAGGAGCTTTGTGCTATGTATTGTTACATGTTCTCTATCATTATAATATATAGATATTTGGGGGTTTTCAGCTATTAGCTTTCCCCATTACATACTGTGTTATATGTGTGCTTGATTATGTTTTAATGTGCGCATGCGACTGCTTCTATTTCCGCAAATTGATGATCAATTGTAGAAGAGGTTATGTATTATGCATGGAGCTTAAATAGTGTGTAATCAGGATAATCTCGGTGAATAATTCAGCTATTATTAAAATTTCTACATTTTTTTCATCTCTTAGGCAATTTGTAAGTCGTGCATGTCGTTTTCAAACTATCTTCTAATTCCCTTGCTTAAAAGGAAAGCAAGTCCCACTCTTTATTTTATCTTAGGGAAAGGGTTTCGAGGGTCACTTCCCACCTATTCATTTACCTATACTCTACAAGTGACTTCCTAAACTACCGGGACTCCACCCATCAGTGAAAGTCTGTGAAGAGCAAGGATCCTTAGCTGTGGTGACAATGGGCTAAGCCTCCATCATTTCCCTTATCCTAGCAGTCACCCTCTTAGGAACCCCTTTTAGATCCACTACTAGTTTGAGTGGTAACAAGTTGTTCACAATTCCATTTGTGAACAACTCTTTGGTATGCCCACTTTTTCCATACTACAGGTTCAAGATGAGAAGTCCAGGGCTATGTACGCTGCCCTTCTTCTCACTGAATCAATCCTCTACAATATAGTGAACTAGGGCTAGTTGGTTGGCCCACTTGACTGTTACTTTAGTCCTTCAAAGTATGCACATCCTTAGGCCCTATACACCTGATCTTATACTAATTTTGTTGTCCTTCACCAGAACAAGAGTCAGGGCTCTTCTTTGACAATAACCTAACAACCCTCCAACTATACTTGTCCTACCATCAATCTGCCCAACCACAGTCAATTCTTTTTACTGATCTAGGGCCCACAATATTGTCTTCATCTAGGGCTCTTCAAATCTGCCACCTAACAATGGTTTGAGTCCTCTCAAGATCACTATTCTTGTGTATCGACAATTTGATCTTTGTTGTCCAATCTATGAACAAATATGAACTACTCCTCTTATCATACTTCTAACAATCTGTAGATGACTGAACTAGGGTAAAAAATCAGCCACTAACAGTCCATTTACTAATTTCTTATAGGTTTCTTCAGATCTTTGTCTAAAACTATATGGAAACTCCACCAAAATCAACTCCTCTGCATGTCAATCCATTCTTCATATGGCACATTTCTTCTGCATGCTCAATCTTCTGCTCAGGTTCCACCCTCCTTTGGATCTGTTGTCTCCATGCATACTGAATCTGCAAACCATCTTCTAGATCTGCGGTCTTTATTGCAGAAATAAACCTCGCTCTAAGGGTCACAACCCATCTTCTTCTACGCAAATTTTCCACAGTCTTGGGGTCATACCTTATGAAGTAAACATCCTAGGAAGCTGTCCTAACTAGGGCATTATACTTATGTACTTCTAATTGTTGTAGAACAAACCCTATCCACACATAGAAAAAAAACGACTCTTGCCTTCATAAGGGACTCGACCTAGCTCATATGGATCCATATATTCTGGGCATTTCTTTGACTGAATCTTGACATGAAATTCAAATCTCAATGTCGACCCTCAAACTAGGGTTAACTCAGTCAATATTACGCCTGCATCGACTTCTGTTATGGCTTTAAATTACAGTGTAAGCCCTCCTCCATTTATGTTTGTCTTTATCATAGACCTTGCGGCCTACTAACCACCACAAGGCAAGATGGTATCAACCCTCTCTTCTATTTCATGTAGAAAATCTAACCAACGAGATTCAATCTAATCTTTTAATCATGTACTAAAACAAGATACCAAATCCTTCCTACAATTTGTGGAAACAAAACGCAATCGCACAATCACATATAAGTAAGAGAAACAAGTTATCAATCGCACAACACAAGATGTATCTGGGGAAGCAACTGCTCAAAACCATCTATCTCTATTTTGTATTAAGTCAAGGAATCATGAAACAATATAATTCTTAATCTCTCTTGAGATTCTCCAACACTCTGCCAATTGTCTCCTGCTGATTTAGGAAAAATCGGTCTAGTACTTAGCCAATTCTTAGCCTTCCTTCAGCCTGCCTTGCTCATGCAATTCCAATGGAATTATCTCCATATTAATTAGGAAAATCAACCTTCCTTTATTGCACAATCCATCATGGCATCCTAATGACTTTATAATTGCACATGGGAAATTTTCTATAAATACAACTGATAGTTATGTTCCTCTGAACTGTGTTACAATAAGGATAAAGGGTCTTTTTATTATTTAAAATAAGATAAAACCCTAAACAACCAAAACCCTAACCTAAGGAGATGTAACACCAAGAGTTTGTGGGACCTGTTGGGGTTAGTTGGGCAACCAACTTCCCGGGGTCGTAACTTAGTCATATGATCTTCGTTTGACGCACATGATACCTCATTAGAAAGATATCTTCGAGGACTACAAATACTAATATGATTTCTATGAAATTTCCAAACCTTTAATGCCCAAAAAACATCGTTTGGGGCCTCAAAACAACTCTGAAAATTCAAGACTCAAAAAACTGACAAAAATAGTAAATTGTGTTATAATTAAGGAAACTGAAAAACTGAAAGAGACAATGGCGAGGGCCCAAGTGGAATAGGCGGATGGCCACCAATATCCACCTCGATCACCTTAAATCAAATTTCTTGAGCTAACTCAATCATCATGACTTAGTTAATTGACACAAGTTGTTATGAGATGAAATTACAATTTCTTGTCTAATTTATTTAAAGGAAAAATAAATTAGACACCTCACATTCCTCACTCCTGGTACATCAAAATTCCTCACCAGTGTGGGTGCATTTTTTTTTTTCCTTTCTATTTGCCAATTTCACTGTTTCTTGTTGCAAATTTCAACACTCCCTCTCAACAAGAAAGGAATTCAATCTATCCCCATCCGGTACCTTTGGAATGTTCTGCATGCTACACTTCTCTAGAGTTGTTTACACCTGCAAATCCTGAAACTGAATAGCCTCTGAAAAAATGAATCAGTGTAATGCATCTGTCATCAGAGTCTTCTGACTGCTGCTAGCTACTGCACCTATCTAGTACCGGATTCTCTGCACTGCTGCTAACATCTACATCTGTGCCCTTTGAACTGTTGCTAACTCTATTTGTGCTCCAATATTTGACATCTGTCAATCTGATTTCTGTCTTGCTGACATCTGACTACATCAATATAACTGATTCTTCCTACTGCTACTGTACTATGGGCTCCTCGTAGCCAGGTTCGATCCATGAGACACGCCATCTCAATGGACCTTGCCCAAATTTCTTATCTTGGGATTATGTCTACACATAACCCCACCTTACACCTCAAGGTATGGCTGCTCCCTCTTCCCATCTGGCTCGAAATTTCCCCCTCATGGAGGTCTTTGCTTGAGTGGACACTTCCACTCAGTCACCTCTCTGCTTCTCCTTTCTTCTCAAAGCTTTTCATGCATCTGGTACCTGAAGTGCATATAGGTTCTTGACTCGCGCACAGTGTAATTGTCCTGAAGTTACAAAAAGTTTCTAAAAAAGAGTTCATTTTAAATCAATGATATCTCCCTCATCCGAGCTCCGATTTGACCAATTTTTTTTTCCCATTGGGGTATATTTTTGCAAGGAATCCAAATATTCTATTTGTTTTCGAAAATTTTACACCAAAATCTTCAAATATTCTCTACAAACTTGCCGCCCAAAAAATTCCTACTCTGATACCATGTAGAAAATCTAACCAACAAGATTCAATTTGATCTTGTAATCTACTAAAACAAGAAACTGAATCCTTCCTACAATTTACGGAAACAAAAAACGATTGCACAATCACATATAATTAAGAGAAATAAATTATCAATCGCACAACAACATGATGTGTTTGGGGAAAGCAACTAATCAAAACCCCTCTATCTTTATTGTGTATTAATTCAAGGAATCATGAAACAATACAATGCTTAATCTCTCATGAGATTCTCCAACACTCTGTCAATTGTCTCCTGTTGATCTAGGCAAACTCAGTCTAGTACTTAGCCAATTCTCATCCTTACTTCAGCCTGCCCTGCTCATGCAATTCCTAGGGAATTAACTCCTTATTAATTAGGAAAATTAGTCTTCCTTGATTGCGCAATCCATCATGGCATCCCAATGACTTTATAATTGCACATGGGAAATTTTTTCTCTGAATACAACTGAGAGTTATGTTCCCTTTAACCTCTGTCTCAACTGGGTATTCCTCGAAACTGACATGCATGCAACTATTAATAGCGAATTATCAGTTGTCTGTTTGATCACTCATTGTGAATTAAATCTAATTTAATTCACTGGACCTCTCACTAGCTCATCACTCAGTTAGAACTAGTTAAACTGATTTTAACTCATTTAATTGAGTTAATTACACTTGCACCCCACTAATGCATCAACTTCAACTGGACCCCAAAAATATTAGGATCCCTCTAGATGCCTCATATTAGACCCTCAACTCGAATTTCTTGAGCTAACTCGGTCATCATGACTTAATTAACTGATACAATTTGTTATGAGATGAAATTACAATTTATTATCCAATTTATTTAAGGGAAAAATAAATTAGACGCCCCACATTCCTCACTCCCGGTGAATCAAAATTCCTCACCAGTGTGGGTGCATTTTTTTTGTCCTTTCTGGTTTCCAATTTCACTGTTTCTTGTTGCAAATTTCAACATTTCAAAATTTGATACGGCCTTCACACAAAGACACCGTTGAAATCACATGCCCAGATTCTCATGAGAAACCTTTCTTAAGCTTGATCTGCCAGAAGATAACCAACAATATGCCATCCTACTTCCTAGCGCAAAATGACCATAAAGGTATGCAACATTCTTCTGAACCCTCACATGATGATCTTGCTCTTGGAGGATGATCATGACCTTCCTTTAGCAGCCCTTACTCAGCCCTCATACTCGACCTACTTTAGGACTAAATCTCTCTTCACCCCCTTGATGTGCCAAATAATGGGAATACATGTCAAACATGCTAAGATGTGTCAAGTGATAAGGCATGCCAAGATGTGCAAGGGTGTGTCAATGCGTGTCAGGGACTGTCACGACAAAAAAATGGAGAAAAAAGTTAAACTACAAGGAAATGAACACATAAGAGGGTTAATAATTCATCAATTTACCTTTTCCAAGAGGGGCATGCTAGGCACACCAACACTAGGCGGCAATAGGTGCCAATTGCAAAGTCTTAGTGCATTCTAAGTGCCAAGTATTCCTTTGTTGCTTATCACCTGATTTCCAACAATTGATCTTCACAAATAAATTTAATATTAAACCATGCTAAATCGTACCAAGGCATCTCAACGTATTCCATACATGCTAAGACTTTCCAAGTGCCAACACGTGCCAAGTGCCAATATGTGTCAGGGACTAGTGTTATGCATGTGATGAAGTGGAAGGGAATGTTGAAGAGTGCTAAGGTGTGCTAGAGAGTGATAATGCATGTTGATGAGTGTTAAGGAGTACTAGGAAAAAAAATTGAGGGAGCACTAGGTAAAAATTCATGGAAGTTAATGAATATGAGGAACGTGTACTGCCAGAGACTAGTGTTAATGGTCAGTGTTAGTTGTCATGACAAGGAGGGAGTGACAAGGTATGCTAAGCATTGGTAAGGCATGTTAGGGAATATCAAGTCATGTTAATAATTCCCAAAGTATGCTTGGGAGTTCCAAGGTGTGCTAATTATATCATGTGCCAATTAATAGTGCCAATATATGCCAATACATGCTAGATGCTAAGGATGTGGCACAGGGTGCCAGGGTATGTCAATATGTGTCAAGGAAACAAAAGGAAGAACCAATAAGAGGGTTAATAAGTTAGGACTTTATCTTTTTGAAAAGGGGCATGCTAGGCACACTAATAATAGGTCCCAATACATGCCAAGTGGCATTGTGTGCCAAGTGCTAATGTATGTCAATGCATTCAACCAAGGTGTTCTAGGGCATGCCAGGGACTATATGCAGAATGCCAACACATGCTAGGAGAGTTCCATGATGTGCTAGAGCATGCCACCATGTGCTTGGGCGTCAGTGTCATCATAATATGTTCTAGGTACAAAGATGTTCCAAGACATGTGGGGTGCTAAGAAATGTTAGTGTGTGCCAAAGAATTACTTTAAGGTGTACTCAGATTGTTGAGGATTGTTAGGTCTTTCTCATTAATAGAATTGTCAGAGCTTGATTATGTATTAAATAATATATTTCATACACACAATAGTGGAACTTTATCTAAATGGAATTTGCTAGATAATTAACTTAATAGATATGAATGATGTGTTGACTCATAGGAAATCTCTATTCGACTAGTCATTACTTGAGGGAAATGATATACACTTATTACTTCTTAAAAAATTTACTGGCCCTAACCACTATGGCCTTGGACATATTATAAAAAATTCTCCACAATAATTGTATTAAATCATTATCTTTTGACAAAAAATATATTAACAGGCACATAGCATCATCAAAAACTCATTGGAATGATCAATGATGATAGACATTTTTTTATCGTCACCAAAAGTAACAAAAAGAGCATTGGTGAGGGTCATTAAAAGTTCGTCACTAGAAGTGTCATGAAAGAGAGAATTAGTGATGGGCCTTTCACGACCCTCACCAAAAGTGAAATGTCTTTGGTGACGGACCATAAAGGACCATCACTATATACACTTACAGTGACGGTTTTAGTGATCAATGATGACAGACATTTTTTGACTGTCACCAAAAGTAACAAAAAGAGCATTGGTGAGGGTCATTACAAGTTCGTCACTAGAAGTGTGACCAAAGAGAGAATTAGTGATGGGCCTTTAACGACCCTCACCAAAAGTGTCATTGAAAATGTCTTTGGTGATGGACCAGAAAGGACCATCACTATATACACTTATAGTGACGGTTTTTTAATGACCGTCACCATATGTGACATTGGTGACGGACCTTAAAGGTCCATCACAAGCATGACCCTCACCAATGTGATTTTTTCTTGTAGTGAAATTAATATGAGGCTAAGGCTTTTCATATGAAATAAATTTACAGGCATGGTGAAATTGATTTACAGGCAGGGTGGAATCAATTTACAGGCATGGTGAAATTAATTTACAAGCATGGTGAAATCAAATTACAGGCATGGTGAAATTAATTTACAAGTAGGGTGAAATCAATTTACAAAAATGGTGAAACCAATTTACAAGTGTAAAATCATGTTGCAGGTGAAAGTAGAAGAGTAAAGTTAGAAAACTCTTCCAACCATACAAATCAACACATGGTTTTGCAAAACCATCTAGGTATTCTACAAGGGTAAAAAAAAATTACATACAGATAAAATGAATTAATAGAGGGCAAAGTAATAGAAACAAAACTACACATGGTTTTGTGAATTCATGGAAAGAGAAAAAAAAACCATGTATTGGAAACAACATATGGTTTTGTAGGAATTTAATTATAAATTTCATTTAAAATATTTGGAAAATATTATTCAAATATATATATTATTATATATTTTCCAAAATATTTTGTGACACTAATGGACAATAAAACAACACGATAGTCACGATCAACCATCAGTGAGGGAAATCCCAGATTTTTTTAGTCGGAGGATCAGCAAGCAGTTGAAATACTAGAAAAAAGGAGATACATCCAGATCTGCCAATTCATCTACCAACCAGCCACAAATTTGGGTCCACATCCCACCTGCTCCCACTTCCACAAAAACAACATTTGCACAGCACATTCCACCAGAACTATTAATCTACAACAGTTAGAGATTTTTAATTCATCTAGAGTCTAAATATTTCATGTCTGTTAGAGACAACATTTATTGTAAACAGTTTGTAAATTTTGTATAAATACTTCTATTTTTGAAGTGTTAAAGGTCGATTGTTTGACATCAGAAATATTAGTGATCTATTGAAGCATTGTAAGATTTTTTTCAAAGCACCGGAGCATCAATACTAAGCAGACCATTCATAGGATTCTTGTGGTTTAAATACTGGTGATGTTTTTCTTATGTTAAAGTTTTTCACTGTCATCTCTTCATTGTAATCATCTAAATTCCAATTGCAAAACAAAAACTGTGATGAATAGGATTTACTTTTGAGTACCTTATTTTTGTTGCTTTGCAATTTTATGTTTTCTACTAAAGGCCACTCTGAAGAATTCTTAACTGGTCTTTAGTTCTGCCTGATTGACTGAATGCCACTCTAAATAATTCTTAATTTTCTTTAGTTCTGTTGCTCTGCCATCACCCACTTATTATTCTAAAAGATCCAGTAAATATTCCTAGCTTGCCCTGAGTTTACTCTATGAAAAATTGATGCAACCATCCAGTTTACCTTTTGACTCCTTTTCCCAATAGATGCTAATTAAATTGAATACAATTAGTCTTCCAAAACCCAAATCAAAACCCAAAACCCAAGTACAATCATAACTAGTCTAAGGTTTTCAAGGAACAAAGATAAATTTTATAGAGAGAGCCCTCTTTGGGATTGGAAGGGCTAGATTCCCATCCTGAAGTGGTTTGATGTTACATTCTTGTGATTTTTCCTACAACCTTCAAATTACAGGGTGATAACAAGCCTCACACCTATTTAGCCTCCAGACCTCTACCCCTCTTCTCCATCATCTTTTCTTAGTTGCATTTAGCTCTCCTCCTTCTGATATGGACTCCAACTAATTCCAATCAGGTGCGAGTCTGAGTCCCAGAGTGAAGCTGCACAGACTCCTTCTGCTTGTTTATTTGAATTCTACACACATACCCCTAGCCTCTATAGCCTCTCCAGCCCCAGTATCTCTCCTACCTCCTCTCCCAAGTGCGCAATGGCCCCTAGATTGCGCCAACGCACTATTCATGGAGGTCAGAGAGGGGCCCTCCCGGGTCGTTACCATCACGGTGAGGATAACCGCCTTGTATGGATTGAAGGCTCCTTGTCCACCACCCTTTCTATCCATCAATCCACTCCCAAGTAGTGAGAAAAATCCTTCAGGAATCTGCGCATAGGGGAAGTCAAGGCGCGAGGAGGTTCACCTCCTCTCCCAGAGCACCCTCTCCGCACTGTACGCTAGCTCATCCGAACAGTCCTACGCAGGTTGATGAGGATATGAATATATGGATTATGGACTCCATGACGTTTGGACGAAGGTTCCTGAAGGAGTAGATCCAGACTCCCCCATCCTCTATGCTCCTGTAAGTCTCCCCAAGCGCACTGTTGTCGAAGTGGAAGTTGTTGTGGAAGCAGTCGTTGTGTAGGCCCATGCATGTCACATCGACGGGGAGAATCCCCATTGTAGTGATTGTTAGCTCCCTGTAATTTCAACAGATTGGCAAGACTAAAACTGCAGAGAGGACATTGGAACCACTTTGGGATTCTAGGATCTAGCCCTCTTGAATCCAGAGAGGGATTTCTCTTATAAGTGCAAAGATTGATTTATCTTTAAGGTTTTTAGGTATGATATTAGGCTAGTTATTAAGAACGAAGGTTTTTGTTTGTTTTGGATGGTTGAGCATGATTTTTAGTTGAGTGGAAAGTCCTAAAATGAAATAGTTTCAAAGGGGTGAAGGTGTAAGCAATCATAACAAGATTTGACTGATAGGATAGATATGAAACTGGTTTTTAGTCCATTGGGCTATGGATTCATAAAAGGGTTTAATTGTGCAACAATTTCAAGAGTGGTCCAAGGGGCAAGTCATCTATATCAAAAGATCTTTTAGATTAAATGATGGAATGGAACAATAAGAGTGTTGAAAAGGTGGAAAAAGTCAATAATTTCAACAAGGATTTATCAACTTTTCCAAACAAGAAAAGCCTTTTAAGAAACTGTTTAAAACCAACCAAAGGATAGGGCTAACCATAAAATTCTTTGGGCAAGCTTGTATTAAAGCGAACTTATCAGACAAACAATCTAGTAATCCACATAATTACTTTCAGAAGGGATGAAAACAGATAAGAAAACAAAGTGCAGCCTAAGATCAAGTAAGATACTTTTAAATCTAAACCTGCTTTCAGCATACTCTTAGGGAAACTTTCAGAACAACCTTTGGAAAAACAACTAGAAGATAGGGCAAACCATAAAATTTTCTAGTCTAACTCTACTTAGCATATAATGAAAATATCATTCAAGAACTTCTTTTCAAGCTTTGCACATCAAGACAGGGGAAAACCAACATTCCTTGATATTGTTTACACTTAACTTAAGTTATTCTTAAATAGACAATAGGAGGAAAACATAGAGATAAAGCTTATCAGTGAGAGTAGGGTACTTTTGACAGTAAATCCTAGCTCTATATTTGCTATTCTTTATAAGAGAATAAGTGAACAAAATGGCATACATGAAAGGAAAACAATAACACAGTAAGAAGTACTTCACCAATGATATAGACCAAGATTCCAAGAATTAGCTTGTATATTGATGTCAATCTAGTTACATACTTCAAGTCCAATGTTTCAGTATAGCAATCATCTTCTCTTCTCAGCCTAACTCATTGGATCACAAACATAGCTTCAAGAGCCTCTGAACACTATTTACATGTAGAAAATTTCAAGCACAAGTATTATATCAAAGTTTAGCAACCAACCCTTTACAATGTGCTCCTCAAGAATATTTTATAGGAAAATGAGGAGGTGGAAGAGTTTCTAGGGTTCAAGTATCATAAATTCTATAGTTAATGCAATTCTCTGCCTTGAAAACCATGCAAGGCATAAGGCAGGAATACATTCGATCTATATCTCTGTTTCATAACTCTATTATGCTTTCGAGGCTTAGTGGATTAAAGTATTTGACTTTAAGGCTATTTCTTATCCTTGTAATAACTCTACTAACAGTTGTAATAAGTTTCTTTAATTTGAAATAACTATTCAGTTGTCTTTATGCTAATATCTTCTATTCTGGTAATAACTAGGCCTTCTTTGATTGCTTTGCGGCTGCAGGTGTCTTTCTGGCAGCTGGAAAGGATTCAATTAGCCTCTGATGTGGTAGTGGAGGCTTCTCGAACTGATAGATCTGATTGTTCTTCCTTAAAACACTGTTAATTTTCTTTAATTCTATGTGTTAGGCTTAATTTCTGTCTTCTGGTCTTCATATTGTCTTCAATTTAGTGAATTAGGCTTTAGGTAATCAAACTATCGCCGTAATCCCTCAAAAATGTGTTTATGATCTTTGATTCTTCATCTCTGCTATGACTAAATCCTTTAACATTGATACTCTTTGTTTGATTAATTTTTGCTGTGTTTTGTTGCTGTGTAGGCATTATAGAGGGTTCTTATAGTGTTATCAGTGCTCATGCGACACAAATAAATCATGATGTGAACTCTGCAGAATGATCCTCCTTATAAATAATGGCCTGAGGGATCGTCATCCCCAGCCTTTGATTTTCTTTTTAAAACAATGGAAAAACCATTAAAACCTGCACAAACAAACGAAATTATAAAAAATCCTGTGGGATAAGGTTTAAACTGCTTCAGAGGTTTAGGTTAGATCGCGATCGTTGGATGAAAGTCATCAACGGCGAGGATTGCTCACTGGGGTCAAATAGGAGGAAATTGGATAAATGGTGGGGAAATTAAGTCCAGGTCATTGATCTGCAAAGATCAATGGTCGAGATTGATCAGGAAAATATAATGTAGAGGGGCAACATTATAATGAAATGGAAGAAATTGCAAAGGAAAATGTTCGAAAACCTTTAGTGGAAGGGAAATGGGATTGAATGAAATTTGGGGTTTCGGAATAATTCTAAGGTGTTGGATTAGATCAACCAATAGAGATCAATGACATAGATTCGTTGATGAAGTCACTTGGAAGAATGGCGGAGGGTGATGGCTTAATGGAGAGATTAAACTGAGACCGTTAGATCTTAGAGATCAACAGCGGAGGTTTATTTTAAGAAAATTTAATGGAAATGGGAAAGGTGGTTTCGGCCATAAAAACCAATGGTGTCACATGGAAAAAGGCGGTTTTAGAATTTCTCCAAAAAAAAATGCGATATAGGTCTCCGGCCGACACGTGTACTTTAGAAACCACCCATGTCGCATAATTTTAGGATTTAACTGTCGGACTCAGAATTACGCGATATGGAGTCTTGGCTATTGGATCAAAGGAGGGGAGATCAAACGGTGGAGATGAGAGCGCGAAAAGACAAGATGCACGGGCAGAAAATGGTTGGGAAAGCCAAGGTGATTTTGATCTGGGCCGTCAGATCATCGGAATGGACAGTCGGGATTGATCAATGGGGAAGGTAGGTCCCATAGGAGTTGGAACTACCAGGTTGAATACAGACTGTTAGATCTTCAATATTGACAGCTCAGATTCAATATTGGAGAAATGAAAGCAATGTGATATGGGGGGTTTGGGTGGAGATTGGGTAAATGTGGACTGTTGATCTGTAGAGCTCAACGGTGGATCTTCACTGAAGGACTTTACACAATGGGGTTTATGAAACAACAGAAGGTCTTAGGGTTTCATCTGGACTATTGGATTGGTGATATGAACGGTCCAGATGTGATCGCAGGGTTGCCAATTGGCGGAGGAGAGAGGAATGCACTTAAGAAAATTTGTGATGCGATTACATACTGACCGTCGGATCTGGGAGTCAGATCGACGGTGGAGATTTAATCTGAGGGATAAACGTAGAGAAATATGGGCGGAGTTTTGATTAATCTAGGCCATCAGTTCTTGTGGATTCGATAGTCCAGATTGAATCACAAGTCTTGCCAATCGAGAGAGGAGAGAGGAATGACACAAAGGATTTTTGCGATGCGATTGAATCAGAGCCGTCAATCTTAGAACTAAATCGATAGTGGAGATTAAGTCATGAATGCCAAAGGCAGACATGCGGGCTTTGGAATAGAGTGATGGGGACCATCGGATTTGGACTTGGTAGAGCGGATCAACGGTCGAGATTCAATCGCTGGGTCTCATCGGTGGGGAGAAAGAACAAAGGGCAATTTAAAACTTGCGATGTGATTAGGGATGGATCATTGATCGGTTTAGATCAACGACTAATTGTTGCTGAAACATTTGAACTATCGGGTTTATAAAAAGCATAGGAAAGTCGGGTTTTTAATAGAATACAAAGGAAAATTAAGTTTCGCAAAGGGTTTTTATATACAAAGGGCTTAATCACAATCAGAATTTTTAAAGGCAAAAGGTAACAAGAAGAATAGAAAACCTCGATTGTGATTGCGTGAAAGGGGCTTAACTGCGGGTTATGGCTCTAGTTTTATGCGGATAAAAAGGAGCTGGGGTTTAGGCTAAAGGGGCTTAAAGGCCTTAGTGCAAAAAAGACAATTTTTATGATTTTTTGAAGGTTTTCAAAGGATTTTGAGAGTTTCGATAAGGTTTAAAAAGGAGTTTTAAACCTTATAAAAGGGAATTTGTGAAGGGAAGGAAAGGAAATGAGGGAAAATAGCGGAATTTCATAAGGAAAAAGGGGATAAAAATGGAGGTTAATTCTGAGAGAAAGGAAGGGTAAAATAAAGGGGAAAATGAGTTTTATGAGCAGTCTTTTTCTTCAAGAAAACAACAAAATTTTCAGGATTACAAGGGAAACAACAATGAAGATTAATTCAAGGATAATTTATCTTCATAAGACTTCAAGAACTAACAATTTGGCAATAAAATTGTATCTTGAAGGCTTAACAAATGATTTAGCCACTATTTGATATGACAAATTTTATAGGTGGCTAACAGTGGCTCCACATGGGGATGGCACCTTCTTGAAGGTGTCAAGAGCTTCAGACTTGTCTTCTCTAGAAGATGATCAATGCCTCATCCATTGGGCTGCAACTTCCTCCACTTTGTTGATCTTCTTTGGTTCTGACAATGTTAGCAGCCATGAAAAACAATGGAACTCTATCAAAACAAGCTTTCTACCTACCCAATCCTATTGATCTAACATTATTTTTCTTTCAGAGTGCATTTGGATTGGCAAACTCTTTTACAAACATTTTATTCTTTTGAAAACATAATTTAATCTAAGTCTACTTCTTATTTCTCCATGAACTCAGATTAAACAGTTGAGTTCATAAGCTCCTCTACCTAACTACTATCTGTTAGGATTAGACTGTCTAACAAATTTTTATTCTCTAAGTTCTAAAACAAGAAATTTAAAAGCAGACAAGTCAGGATTGAACAATCTAACTTGTTGCTTATCTATGGCATAGAAACAAGCTGCACATAGATTATTATTTGCAGAAAATTAAATCAAAATGGTGAAGGATTAAGATCTAAAAGTTTTAAGAACATCCTTCTCTTTTCTTCAGCTCTGTTTTTAAGCTTGTTTGAGCTATTTTTCTTTGTTAACTGGTTCAAGTTTTGAGCATATCAGAACCAATTTACTTCTATCCTTAGCTCAAGATTTGATCTAGTTAGAGCCCTTCTTTCTTTTGGAATCTTAGGTTTAGATTTTTATCTTGTTTGAACCTTTATTTTTCTATCCTAATCTACCTAACTAATAAGCCAATATTAAGCTGTTTTGCAAATCTAATTCACTAACATATCAGCAGTAAATTGAAAAATAATTAGTCATGATTATGTTGTATGACTAACTAGGAGTGTGTTTCTTAGGAGTGGCATTTGGGCTTGCATACTTTCAGATTTTGTTTCTCTTTTTTGGTATGGGGATATACCTTTCTTGTTTTTACAATCTACCCTCTTTTCTCTTTCTATTGTTTCTGTATTTTTTCATTTTATAACTTTGAATGCAATGATGAGTATGATATTCATAATGAGAAAAAATAAAAGGCTTCCAAACTGATATGGTCAAGAGAAGTAATGTTTGAGCATCCTGCCATTGACAAGACCCCCAAACATTTTAGCTCCATTCAATTCCTGCAAAAACTAAGCGTTGTTGCTAGTAGTAGAATGAATGAGATAAGGGCCAAGCCATAATTTGTCAAATTTCCCATGCTTGTCCTTATCTTCTCTCCTTGAATCCCACTTTAAGACTTTGTCATCAATGTTAAAATTACTGGCTTTTGTCCTTCTATCAAAAAGCTTCTTGATGCTCTCTTGCCTTTGTAATTATCTGTTGTAAACCTCTTCTTTGGTTTGCTGAAGATGTATAGTCTGATTTATTCTCCTTATCATGTCACTGTCTTCAGACTGTACTTCTTGGATCAGCTTCATGACTGGTACACCTAGACTGGTTGGAAAAATTGCATCTATTCCATACACAAGCTGGAAGGGTGACATTCCAATAGATTTATTAAGTGTTAATCTATCAGCCCATAGTGCATGTACTAGATTTGTGTGCCAAAACTTCTTGTTTTCCTCCAACAACTTCTTGATTATGTTTACCAAAATCTTGTTTGAAGATTCTGCCAGCCCATTACCTTGAGGGTAATAAGCAGTAGAATGGCCCAATGTAATCTGATATTTGTGGCAGAATTCAAGCATCTTTTTGGATCCAAATGCAACAGCATTATCAGTGATAATATTCCTAGGACAGCCAAATCTAGAGAGGATATGAGTTTCAATGAATTTTATGATGACAAAGTCATTGGCTTGCCTAGAAGGGATGGCTTCTATCCATTTGGTAAATTAGTTTGTTGCAGTGAGAATCCATCTGTGTTGGGAAGATGATGGTGGATGGATTTCTCCTATGAAGTCTAGACCCCACTGTTGAAAAGGACCTTCAACAGTGATTGGATGCAAAGGTAAGGGAAGAAATTTTATTTTGCCTTCAAAGATTTGACATTTATGACAGGCAATGATCATTTTATGTACGTCTTGAAAGAGGGTGGGCCAAAAGTAACCAACTCTAAGGATTTTGTTGGCTGTTGTCTTCTAATAGAGGTGGTCTCCACATTCTCCTTCATGGAACTCGTGCTTAACCTTATCTGCATCATTCTCAGGAAAACATTTAAGCAATAACCCACTCGCATTTTTCCAATAAAGACATTTATCTAGAATGCAGTAGTTAACAACTTTTAACTTTAAAAACCTTGCCTTTGTTTTAGACAAACCAGGAGATGTATTTAAATTGAGAAAAACATATAAAATATCAGCATACCAGGAGGAATTCATAAAATGATCTTCAACAATGGGAGTTTACAATTCCTCTTGTTCATCTAATGCATCTGTCATGTTTATATCAAGAGCTTCAAAATTTGATTTAGCCATTAATATTGCTAATCCTTGGCCTTTTATGAGTTTAGTGGGCTTGATTTCTAAATCATATTCAAGTATAACAACTATCCACTTACCTCTCTTGCCATTTGGGTCATGTGTTAGAATGTCCTTTACAACTGAATTTGGGACAAAGGCAATTATGTGGTAGTGCAGAATATAAATTGTGAAGTCTTTTAAGGCTTTGAATAAAGCAAAGGCTTGTTTTTCCATGATGTTATACTTCAGAGGTGCATCTCTCAAAGCCTTGCTAAAGAATGCAATTGGCTGCTCTTATCCCTGTGGATTTTTCTGCAATAGGATAGCAGCCATTATATGTTCGAATGCAAATGAAAAAATGTAAAAATCTTTTGTAAAGTCAGGACTTATAAGAACTGGTGTTTTGGTTAATGCTTTTTTTACCAGTTCGAAAGATTTCTTTGCTTCCAAGGTCCATTTAACTCCTTGTTCCCTTTTCAGCATGTTTGTAATGTTTCTAAGGAGCTCAGCTAAGTTGGGTATGAACCTTCTTAAGAAATTAGTCTTTCCAATGAAAGATTGAAGTTCCTTGATGTTTCTAGGATGAGTGATTTGCAATATATCCTGAATCCTTTTTGGTTCTATCTTTATCCCCTCTTCTGATATGATGTTTCCAAGAAGTTTACCTTCTTGGAGACCAAATAATGTTTTCTTCAGATTTAAAGATAACCCAAATTTTCTGCATTTTTGAAAGACTATTTTTAGGTGTTTTAGGTGTTATTCATCTATTTTTGAAAAAAAAGTGATATCTTTGAGATAAATAATGATGAAGTAGCCTAATTCTTCCGAGAATGAAATATCCATGGCTCTCTAAAATGTAGCACCAACATTCATTAAACCAAAGAGCATTTTCACATACATGAAACTGCCCCAAGGTGTAGTAAAGGTTATCTTTATTTGATCGTCAGGATGTACTAAAATCTGATTGTACCATGAGAAGCCATTAAACAAAGAAATTCTTTTAGAACAAACCACCCTTTGTAAAATGTGATCCAATTTGGGTAAAGGGTAGTTGTCCTTTAATGAGGCTTTGTTTAAGTCTCTAAAGTCAATACAAAGCCTTATTTCTCCTGTCTTTTTCTTCACTGACACTAAATTAGACACCCATTTTGAATATCTAATAGGAACAATAATACCAGCTTCATACATTTTCTTGATTTCCTTCTCAACCAAAGGTAATTGAACAGGGTTTATTCTATGCAGTTTTTGTTTAAATGGATTTTGGTTTTTCTTGAGAGGTATCTTGTGCTGAATTATTTCAGTATCATAGGATTTCAGATCCTCATAACTCCATGCAAAAACATCAAAAAATTATTTAAACAGCTCTATGTAATTCAGTTTGATGTGAGCTGGTAAAGTTTTAGACAGTTTGATCATTTTTGGGTTTATTTCACTGCCTATGTTACACTCTTCTACCTCAGTTTCAACAGACTCCAGCTTTCGTTTCTTGGCCACATCATTGAAATCAAACAACTCTTCTAAGGGGACCAGTCCCTTTGGCAAAGTTTGATTGTTAAATTACAGAGTTTCCAAGTCTTCTTTGCGTAAATCTGCACTAACTTCTGTGGTATTTTCAAGTTTATTAGCTAACAGATTTATATCAGCAATATTTGGAGAGTTTTCTTCTTCATCAAGTAGATTTTCTTCACTAGGACAGTCATCTTCATAATTTGAATCTGAACCTGGTAGTTCAAATTCATTTATGGACTGCAGGAAGTCTTCTATTTGTTTGTCTCCATCAAAAAATTGCCAATATTTCTCATTATTAGGGATAGCTGGTCTGAATTTAATTTGGGTGGTGCATTGTTTGGTTTCAAATGGTATTAAACATGTTCTAGCAGCAAAAGCTAAACTATGGGCAAGGATATTTTGCTCTCTTGGGACAAAAATAAGTTGGGATTCCTCAAAAGTTTTCAATAAATCCATGACATCGTTCCTGTAGGCTCTAAGTCTGGGGTGTTTGGCACTATATTCCCCGTTTACTTGCCTAACAATTAACTCTGAATCCCCATGAACTTTTATTCTTTTGGCTCCTAATTTCTTCAACATATGCAAGCCTAAAAGGAGGGATTCATACTCATCTATGTTATTCGAACACTGAAAATTCAATCTGTAGGAATGACCTTCAGTGTGATTATTTTCAGTGTTATGTAACCATATGCCTGCACCTGCATTGCTCTTAGTGCAAGACCCATCAAAATTCATACTCCAAAGAGGACTAGTTTCAGAATTACTAGTTTGGTTACTATCCTCTTCATTTTGTGTGTTTTCAGTTTGTCCTTGATAGTCAGTATTGTTTTGAAATTGTTATAATTCCTCATGTTCTTCATTAAGTTGATGATTCTTCTCTTGGTTCTCAAATTTAACAAGAAATGGATAACTGTTTTGTAGCTTAGGACCCGTGATTAGTTTACAGTGATTTTCTGTTTTGACACATTGTTTTGACCCTTCTATTATGTCTCCTTCCATTTCTTTGTCTACCACTACATTACAATGAGGAGTGGCTAATAAACCAGTTAAGTTTTCCTGCTCATAAAATATTTCATCATTAAAAAGAATGAACGAGTCAAGGCTTGTATGTACAGAATAAAGAGGAGAGTTTTGTGGTCTATCTTGGCTACTAACCATGTATTGCATATGAGTTTCCCTATAAAGTCTTCTTGTTTGATTAAAAACAGGGATGGTAGCATATGTCATATCCATTTGCATTGTTCCTTGTAACTTAGCTCCCCAAGATCTTGAAAAAAGCATACCATAGTTTGGGGGTACATTAGCCACTACAATATCCATTACTAAACACTTGGCTGGAATTTGTGCTAAGTTTACACAAAGGTTTTTGATCAAACCGAGGCATTTCACTCTACTGGAGTCAAAGGAGTATAGGTCTTTGTATGGCCTGGTAATTTCAAGGCTCAGGCTCTCCATCACTGATTTTGACATTAAGTCATGGGAGGCCCCTGAGTCATGCATAGGGTTGTGTAAAATTTTGTCATGAATCTTCAAATTAACACAAAAAGGAGGAACTGGCCCTTCTTGATATTTACCTTCAATCTTGGGACCAAATAAAAGTTCTGTTTGGTCATCATTAAGATTGATAGTGTCATTAGTTTCTATAATGTTAAAAGCCTTCAAAATTTGCGATCTGTATACATTTTGGGTGGCTAATTCAGTTAGGGGAACAAATATTTTTATCTTGGCAATTTCATGCTCCAAACTAAAAGGTAGCTGACTTTTTACAATGTTTGTTTCAGCTTTGTTAACCACCATTTTATCAACAAGATCAGCTTGTTGATTTTCTCTATTTACATTGGTCAAAATTGTTTTAACAAGAGCACTAGCGGAGGTGCTAACGCTGCTAAGATCTGCACTCTATTTTTCATTAATTTGAGTGCTTTTCTCTTTGTTTTTATCAGAATTTCCAGCCACTATTTTATCTTTTTGTTTTGGAATTTTGGGTTTATTTACAGGGTTGTTTTTTGAAGAATTTTCAGAGGTTTTACTCTTGGGAGTTTCCAGATTCTTTTTACTTCTAAGTTCATACTCTTTTGGAGTTTCTATGATGACATTTTCCAGCTCTTGATAGCAATATTCATCCTCTGATCTTTTATCATCATAGGGTGTGTATAAGCCTTGTTTTCTATTGTAATGAACTTCAAAATCATCATTATCTACTCCCAACATGTTTATGTTATCTTCCTCTGTTTGTTCTATTGTTTCTTCAACCTCACTTACATAGTTTTGATGAAAAGGAGGAGTAATCTGTTGGTCATCCTCCCTTGGTCTGTTCTAAGGCTGGTTTCTCCTAAAATTTTGATTTTGATTTTGATTTCTGTTTTGAGGAGCTGATTGGTTTTGACTAGCTTATGCTCTCTCAAAGTATGCTCATATTTTTCATCATATCCTCCATCATTATTTCCATCTTTGAGCTAGATGTGGAAGGTGTAGATTCCTCTCTAAAGGACACTTTCTTCTCATTCCTCATTCTTTCTCTCTTCTCCATTAGATTAACTTCCACAGCAAGAGCCCCTTTTTTCATATCTTCAAGATTCTAAGGATCTCTCTCTTTCAGCTGATAGGCCATTTCGGGATCAAATCCTTTAGGAAAATTGTTTAAATCTGAGCCTTGTGAAGGTTTCAGATCTGGGGGAAGTGCATTATACACACTGTTGAACCTAGTGCAATAATCTTGTACACTCTCCCCAGTGTTTCTTTGGATTTTGTTGTAATAAGAAAGTATTTGGAGAGGGTTTTTCCTGAATTCCAATTTGTTTAATAATAACTGATGGAAGGCTTAGAGATCATTAATACTATGAGGGGTTAAGCCTTAAACCATTTTCTTGCTTCTCCCCCTAAACTTTGAGAAAATAATCTAAGTTTGACAGTTTCATCATCAATCTCATTTCTGTCAAAGCAGTCATTCATCTTATCCACATGTTGTGAAGCAGTACTAGCATCAATGGCATCATACAATGGTATCTTGGACTGATAGTCCTGTGGAATATTGACTAAGGGTAAAGGAAGGACTAGAGGAGCATACCATGTTGCCATGATAGGAGGTTGTGGGAAAAGTGGGGGGTTTACAAGTGGTGGATTGATAAGAGGGACATTGGGCTGGAATGGAGTGGTTTGAACACTGGATGTATAAAGAACATATGTGGATGGACCAGCAATAGATTGTTGAGCAGATCTAGGATGAGAGAAACCAAATTGCGAAGGAAATGTAAATCAGGTGGTGTAGTTTCTCTACTACCAGGATGTTCACTTCTGTCTTGGGATGAAAGTGAAGGCTCTAAATCTATCTAATCTATATCATCAAGTGACCTTGTTCTAAATGGATTTCTTAAGTCAACTTGTGGTTCTTTTAGAGCTACAAGGTTTTCAGGAACAGAATTAGCTCTATGGAGTGATCTGACAATAGTTGAAGATTTGGCCATAGGAGACCTCCTAAGTATTATTTTAGGGTTATCAACTATCTCAGGAGGGTTTGGGTCAGGATAGGCTCTAGTATGAATCCTTCTAGGAGCCACTATGCTATGTTTTTCAGACCCAACTTAACAAGAAAATTTTAACCAAATATGACAATCTTTAGGAGGCTAACTAATCTTTAAACAAAAAAAACTTTCATCTTTAAAGTCTTCTTAACTGAGTTTAAATGATGTTATGACAATAATGGGTTTCCCAGTGGAGTCTTAAGGTCTGTTTAGGATTGTGGAGTCACCAGGTGGAAATTTTTAGCTCTTTTGGAGGTAAAATGATTTATGGTCCACCACCATGTTTATTTGAATACCAATCTTGAAATATTTTTGAGCTTTCTGAGTTATTTCAGTCCTATGGGTTCTAAGAGTGTCCTAAATCTGTTTCAACACTTAGCTATGGTGATGAGACAAAGAAAAGTTACTCTTATGACTATGCTAGCTGATTCCTTCAAGGTTTAATAAGATCTTATGAGAATCCTAATGTTTCCTTATTTTGTCACTGATTCAAATAAGTTATATCGTGATTACCATTTGCTTGGTAGTGCTTGAAGACAGCTACTTGTACTCAAGGGGTTTCTATGAAGTCTTAATGGTACCTAAGATGAAATTTGACTCAGTCCCCAGCGGAGTCGCCAGAAATGTTAGGTGCTGGTGGTTCAACTGGCTAATATACCAAAATGTTCTAGAGTCAAGAGGTTTTCTTGAGGTATTTAAGCATGTGTAGGATATAATTTCACTCAAAAATCCCCAGTGGAGTCGCCAGAAATGTTAGCTCCCTATAATTGTAGCATATTGGCAAGACTAAAACTGCAGAGAGGACATTGGAACCACTTTGGGATTCTAGGATCTAGCCCTCCTGAATCCAGAGAGGGATCTCTCTTATAAGTGTAAAGATTGATTTATCTTTAAGGTTTTTAGGTATGATATTAGGCTAGTTATTAATAACGAAGGTTTTTTGTTTTTGTTTTGGATGGTTGAGCATGATTTTTAGTTGAGTGGAAAGTCCTAAAATGAAATAGTTTCAAAGGGGTGAAGGTGTAAGAAATCAAAACAAGATTTGGCTGATAGGATAGATATGAAACTGGTTTTTAGTCCATTGGGCTATGGAGTCATAAAAGGGTTTAATTATGCAACAATTTCAAGAGTGGTCCAAGGGGCAAGTCATCTATATCAAAAGATATTTTAGATTAAATGATGGAATGGAACAATAAGAGTGTTGAAAAGGTGGAAAAATTCAATAATTTCAGCAAGGATTTATCAACTTTTCCAAACAAGAAAAGCCTTTTAAGAAACTTTTTAAAACCAACCAAAGGACAAGGCTAACCATAAAATTCTTTGGTCAATCTTGTATTAAAGCGAACTTATCAGACAAATAATCTAGTAATCCACATAAGTACTTTCAGAAGGGATGAAAACAAATAAGAAAACAAAGTGCAGCCTAAGATCAAGTAAGATAATTTTAAATCTAAACCTGCTTTCAACATACTTTTAGGGAAAATTTCAGAACAACCTTTGGAAAAAGAACTAGAAGATAGGGCAAACCATAAAATTTTCTAGTCTAACTCTACTTAGCATATAATGAAAATATCATTCAAGAACTTCTTTTCAAGCTTTGCACATCAAGACAGGGGCAAACCAACATTCCTTGATAATGTTTACTCTTAACTTAAGTTATTCTTAAATACACAATAGGAGGAAAACATAGAGATAAAGCTTATCAGTGAGAGTAGGGTACTTTTGACAGTAAATCCTAGCTCTATATTTGTTGTTCTTTATCAGAGAATAAGTGAAAAAAATGGCATACATGAAAGGAAAACAATAACACAGTAAGAAGTACTTCACCAATGATATAGACCAGGATCCCAAGAATCAACTTGTATATTGATGTCAATCTAGTTACATACTTCAAGTCCAATGTTTTAGTACAACAATGATCTTCTCTTCTCAGCCTAACTCATTTGATCACAAACAAAGTTTCAAGAGCCTCTGAACACTATTTACATGTAGAAAATTTCGAGCACAAGTATTATATCAAATTTCAGCAAACAACCCTTTACAATGTGCTCCTCAAGAATATTTTATAGGAAAATGAGGAGTTGGAAGAGTTTCTAGGGTTCAAGTATCATAAATTCTACAGTTAATGCAATTCTCTGCCTTGAAAACCATGCAAGGCATAAGGCAGGAATACATTCAATCTATATCTATGTTTCATAACTATGTTCTGCATTCAAGGCTTAGTGGATTAAAAGATTTGACTTTAAGGCTATTTCTTATCCTTGTAATAACTCTCCTGACAGTTTTAATAAGTTTCTTTGATTTGAAATAACTATTCATCTATTTTTATGCTAATATCTTCTGTTCTGGTAATAACTAGGCCTTCTTTGATTTCTTTGCGGCTGTAGGTGTCTTTCTGGCAGCTGGAGAGGATTCAATTAGCCTTTGATGTGGCAGTGGAGGCTTCTCGGACTGATAGATCTGATTGTTCTTCCTTAAAACACTGTTAATTTGCTTTAATTTTGTGTGTTAGGCTTAATTAGGCTTAATTTATGTCTTCTGGTCTTCATATTGTCTTCAATTTAGTGAATTAGGCTTTAGGTAACCAAATTATCACCGTAATCCCTCAAAACTATGTTTATGATCTTTGATTCTTCATCTCTGCTATGACTAAATCCTTTAACATTGATACTCTTTGTTTGATTAATGTTTGCTGTGTTTTGTTGCTGCGCAGGCATTATAGATGGTTCTTATAGTGTTATCAGTGCTCATGCGGCACAAATAAATCATGATGTGAACTATGCAGAATGATCCTCCTTATAAATAATGGCCTGAGGGATCGTCATCCCTAGCCTTTGATTTTCTTTTTAAAACAATGGAAA
Source organism: Pinus albicaulis (assembly GCA_034641835.2). NCBI lineage: Eukaryota > Viridiplantae > Streptophyta > Pinopsida > Pinales > Pinaceae > Pinus > Pinus albicaulis. The sequence continues at coordinate 770,747,492 of CM076583.1, read as the reverse complement.
AACCATTAAAACCTGCACAAACAAACGAAATTATAAAAAATCCTGTGGGATAAGGTTTAAACTACTTCAGAGGTTTAGGTTAGATCGCGATCGTTGGATGAAAGTCATCAACGGGGAGGATTGCTCGTTGGGGTCAGATAGGAGGTAGTTGGATAAATGGTGGGGAAATTAAGTCCAGGTCGTTGATCTGCAAAGATCAACGGTCGATATTGATCGGGAAAATATAATGTAGAGGGGCAACAATATAATGAAATGGAAGAAATTTCAAAGGAAAATGTTCGAAAAACTTTAGTGGAAGGGAAATGGGTTCGAATGAAATTTGGGGTTTCGAAATAATTCTAGGCCGTTGGATCAGATTAGCCAACAGAGATCAACGATGGAGATTCATTGATGAAGTCTCTTAGAAGAATGGTAGAGGGCAATGGCTTAATGGAGAGATTAAAATGAGACCGTTAGATCTCGGAGATCAACGGCGGAGGTTTATTTTAAGAAAATGTAATGGAAATGGGAAAGGCGGTTTCGGCCATAAAAACCACTGGTGTCGCACGGCAAAAGGCAGTTTTAGAATTTCTCCAAAAAAAACGCGATATAGGTCTCCGGCCGACACGTGTACTCTAGAAACCACTCATATCACGTAATTTTTAGGATTTAACTGTCGGACTCAGAATTATGCTATATGGAGTCTTGGCCATTGGATCAAAGGAGGGGAGACCCAACGGTGGAGATGAGAGTGCAAAAAGACAAGATGCGTGGGCGGAAAATGGTTGGGAAATCCAAGGTGGTTTTGAACTGGGCTGTCAGATCGTCGGAATGGACGGTCGGGATTGATCAATGGGGAAGTTAGGTCCCATAGGAGTTGGACCTACCGGGTTGAATATGGACCGTTAGATCTTCAAGACTGACGACTTAGATTCAATCTCGAATAAACGAAAGCAATGTGAGATGGGGGGTTTGGGCAGAGATTGGGTAAATGTGGACCATTGATCTGCAGAGATCAACGGTGGATCTTCACCGAAGGACTTTACACAGTGGGGTTTATGAAACAATAGAAGGTTTTAGGGTTTGATTTGTACCATTGGATCGGTGAAATGAATAGCCCAAATGTGATCACAGGGTCGCCAATCGGCGGAGGAGAGAGGAAGGCACTTAAGAAAATTTGCGATGCGATTACATACTAACCGTCGGATCTAGGAGTTAGATCGACGGTTGAGATTTAATCTGAGGGATAAATGCAGAGAAATATGGGCAGAGTTTTGATTAATCTGGGCTGTCGGTTCTTGTGGATTCGACAGTCCAGATTGAATCACAAGCTCGCCAATCGGTGGAGGAGAGAGGAATGGCACAAAGGATTTTTGCGATGCGATTGAATCAGAGTCGTCGATCTTGGAACTAAATCGATGGTGGAGATTAAGTTATGAATGCCAAAGGCGGACATGTGGGCTTTGGAACAGAGTGATGGGGACCTTCGGATCTAGACTTGGTAGAGCAGATCAATGGTTGGGATTCAATCGCTGGGTCTCATCAGTGGGGAGAAAGAAATTAATAGTACTAAATGGAAGTGGAAAATTTTGAAATTACAACATATATTTATAGTATATACAAAGGACTTACCCAACACCTTGCCTTGGATTGAACCCCTCTAAGGGTTCGACTTGTCTTTCCAACTGTGAAATCAACCCATGCACACTATATGCTAATCACATACAAGAAAAATTAGCATAAAATAAAAATTATATAATTATATATATATATATATATATATATATATATATATATATATATATATGTATGTATGTATGTATGTATGTATGTATGTATGTATGTATGTATATGTATATGTATATGTATATGTATATGTATATGTATATGTATATGTATATGTATATGTATATGTATATGTATATGTATATATATATATATATATAACTGTTAGAAAAACATTACAATTACAACAATAGAGATTTGGTGCTTTAAGTGTCCTTTGCCACTTCTTGCAAAGGAAATAGCTCTCCTTATACATGAAATTCTAGAAACAACAACAACAATACATTAATAATGAATTACTAAAACTGTTTTGGAGCCCAAGTTGTTAAAACAAATTTATGAAATGAATAGTGAAGGAAGGAAGATCTATTATGCATTCCCTATTTTTAGGAAATGTTGTTGTAATTTTTATCTATATGTAGAAATATATTTGTTGGTGAATAATTTCCCAAATGAATTTGGAAAAAAATGGATCTGTGCACATGGTCCTTAGATATCCATCCTTTATCAAACAAAATTATGAGTCCCATGATGTTCCATATTTCCCAAGTGGCTAAATTCATGGTATATCCTGTAACACATTTCTAAGTAAAATGGCTCTCACAAATCCTTCCAATATATTGTTAGGTTCTCATAATTAGTTGAAACAAATATTCTTGTGCACTTTGCTTGGGTAATTTTGGTTCCACAATATTCCATTCAAATCCCATTTTTAATGACAAGTTTAAGTTCTATAATTTCTCCTATAGCTTTAGATACATTATAACCTTAACTAATTTACATAAAGAATTCTATTTCTAGTTTTCATGGAAATAAGATAACGAACAATTATCCCATATCTACGTGCCATCTTTGCCAATATCAATAAAATACACACTATAGAGGCTCAAATTTAGAACCAAGAAAATTTTCTCATTAGTTGAAATTGAAAGTGGACCTCAAGTATATACACTAAAAAACGAGTAATATCATCTTTGTAACTTGCAACAACTTGTCTATATATTAGCCATTACTTAAAAAGTTAATACAAAATATGCTAATTCTTATTAATGTCAATCATAATTCAATGAAATACTACAAGGTGCAATGGAGAATAGTTTGAGCCTAGATCTCACACATGAGCATTAAAATGGCTAATAGAGGGTCATGAGTTTGCAAAAATGGATTAGAAATATGAAGAGGATATCAAAAAATTGTGCTTTTGTGACTCATATAGAAAAAGAAATGTTACTATAGAAAATTTAGTCTCTTAACAAAATATAGTTAAATATAGTGATATCCCTATACTTTTTATGACTTTAATATCTTAAGAAACCTTTATTTCCTTAAGTTCACTCTCCTTTTCTCGTTTCAAAGCCTGAAACCCCTAGTTTTTCCTCATAATTGCATGGAGAAGAACATTAAAGTTTGAAGTAATCCTAAGTGCATTCGGGTGTTAAATATTTTATAAGACTTGTGTTAACCCTAAAACCCCTTATTAAGCCTTAGATATTGAGTGATTAGATTTCCAATGTTATATTGTTACGTAGGCTTGAACCTTTCATGGATTTTATTATAATTGTATGCTTTGCCTCTCATATATATACTAAGGGGAACTAGTATTAGGATCATAAAATATTATCTTGTACAAAATGTATTCCTTGTAAAAGGATGTTTCCCCCTAGAAGTAGACTATAATTATTGGCTTCTTATCCTTTTTAAGCCACAAGGTTCTTAAGATTTGGTATTAGAGCATATGATTCTAGGATTTTGCTGCTTCAAATGAGTCATTTTTGATCCCAAGGTTTTGCTATAAATTTTCTTTTTCTTTTTCTTGGGATGCTTCAGATGGTAAAATTTTTAGAATATTGAGTAGAGATCATATTAAACATTTGGCTAAAATTTATATTTTTATTCACTAAAATTTTGGAGATATACATTGTGGAAGTTATGGTTTGTGATTGGTCTTGAATGTTGGAAATATGTTCTCATTGATATAAAATAGATAACAACATGTGGCATAGGTGTCAAAACTATGTCTCATGGAGCAGGTTCCAAGCAAAAGAAGAAGGGTTAAGGTGCAAAGAATAACAGATAGTTTGAAGTCAATTTTCAAGCAGCAGATGATCTCAAAGGCCACATAATACCTACTCAAATGGAAATTTATCTAAAATAGATTTCCAACAATATAAAGAAGTCTGAAAATGGTCTATTGGATTAGAAGATAGAGGCAGCCAAAGTTGGGCCTATAAAAGCCAAAATCCGAGAACCCCGGAACCCTCAAAGTCTCAGAATCCTGTAACATTGTGGAAATAGAATGACATACAGTAACGACCTTGGAAGTCTATAACCTCAAAAACCTGGAACCTTGTAAGAGTTTATAAATTAAAATAGAGTGTTTGGGTGGTGGGGTAGAAGGTAACAACAATGGAGAAAACCTGGAAGGTCAGAAGCCTGTGAATTTATTAAAAGGAGATATGGGATAAGAAGGAGCTGGGGTACAGTGGAACTGAAAGGTGAAGGTCTATAGGAGGAAAACATGCGAAAACTGTGGGCCATCCTCAGAATCCTAGAACCCCATAACCCTTTTGGAATTGTATTTCGCGAAAGTGTCGGGTAAAGGAGTTACAGGCATTGGAGCCTATGTTTGGTCATTTCGTGTTGAATGATGAAAAGGGCATGAAACAAGTTAAAAAAGGTAAATAATCCCCTCATAGACCTTAAAAATTCTTAGTGCCTAAAGGCTTATCTGGTGGTTGTTAGGGTCGTATAATAATAGGATTCATAATTTTCAATTGACTATGATTAGTCTTGTAATATGTACATACTTTGATTTCTGCAAATCGTTTTCCCATATTAAAAAATGTAAAGAGGGTAAGTCCTAAAATAAAAATCAAAGGACTAAAAGAAAAAAGATCAAAAAAGAATATAAAATATGAACCCCATCAAAAAAAGAGAAAAAATAGATCCTGAAAGTTATGCAAATTAAAATGCCACTAATTTTTACTTTACTTTGCAAAATAAGATTGTGTGTAGCTTGTCAAAAATTCCACAATCCATGAAGGTCAAACAACTTAATCTTGATCTTTCATGTTTTAAATTTCACGATGATAGTTAGAGAATAAAGATCTAGCCAAACTATTTAATCTTGGCAGATCAATAGTTAGGTAGAGAATACTAATGAGCTCAACAGTTTAATTTGAGCGATTGGAAGTCATAAGGATAGAATTAGATAGTTTTCTTATCAAATAAAAATTAAAGGGTCTGCAACCTCAAATGCACCCAAATAAATGAAGAAAAATTGTTAGGCTAAATGATAGGTAGGCAGAAGCAGTTTTCACAAGGTATGGATAGCAGAAATTGATCATTTCATATTTAATAACTTTCTTCTAAAATCATTTCCCTTGTATAAATACTCCTTCCCCTTCATATTAACCTTTCCCCTTACTACATTTATTTTTCCTTAAAAAAACCCCTTTTCCTTGGTTAAAAAAGAATATTACATTTGGAAAAGTAATTTCCCTTTTCCCATATTAACACACTAAAATACACTTATCCTAAGTCTAAATGTTAAAAATGATAACTTGGGCCCCACTATAGCAAATCCTTCTTGATATTAGTTTTTACATTAAAACTTAGTGTATTTTATAATCCCGCAGATATATATATATATATATATATTCCTACACATGTTATAATCCCGCATCATATTCATTTAATCCCCCATTTATATTAATCCCTTGTTTTATTTTATTTTATTAACTCCTGTATATACACATTTACCCCATATGTATCAATCCTAACATACATATATATTAACCCCTCCTGCTATTATTAAAATTTTCCCTCTTATTATATTAATTCCCCACTATTATAAAGTCCCAACTCACATTATACCATGTTATGTTAAACCCCACCTGTTATCACTAAAAAAAAAATATTCAAACATGGCATGTCAACTCTGTTTTGATCATTATCTAAATAGTTTTGAAAGTAATTTTAGCATGGTTAAGGGTATGTCATAGTTTTAGAGGTTTAGTGTTCACCGTCAAAATTCAAAAAAGGTCTTTTTAGGTCCATTCCATAGTTAAAAAGTTCACATTTTTCATTTAAGGGTCATCTAGGTAATTTTTGGGTCGATTTTCTGCAATTAGCCACAAATCCACAGTTTCATAGCGTTGTTAGTTCAAAAAGTGAGTTTTGTGCTACGAAAGCGCTGCTACTTTCGTAGCGCAAAGTGCAAAAATTACATTGTGAGTGCTACAAAAGTGCGGTTCCTTAGCTTTCGTGTCAAATAAGCTAGGATTTGTCAGTTTTAGTTGGGGAATGACATGATAGGGGTATGGTGAGTCAGTTAGTTACCAGATTCGATGTACTTTACTGTCCTTTAGTCATCGCAGTCATGATAGGATATCAATTAAACATCATTTGGTCATGAGGTGACATCTCTAATTCGATTTTTTTGCCTAATTGAGTCATCTCTATTTCATTTACCTTCACATATGTTCTCCAAGCTCTGAAGCAGTAAGGATAAGCTTTTGGTTGTTCTTTCAAAGACAACTCACACCATTATCAAGTGAGGCTGTTCACCATTATCAAGAGAGGATGTTTTACAGGTTTCAGAGAAGCTAACAAGTTTTCTTTACAAGAAACATGGCAAAGGAGAAGAAGGTCCATAGAGGGGGAAATTGTCTATGATACGAGCCTGAGAATGTAAATGTTTTTCTGGAGGATCAAATGGTAATGGAGGCTTTTATCAAATCTAGCTATCTCAAATTTTGTGAAAATCTGCAGGGTTGCCACACTCAGGTGTCCAAAGAGTTTGCTCTACATTTCAATGGAACCACTACCAAAGTTGGAATGATAAATATGCCAGTGAAACCTGAGATCATAACTGCTGTGATAGAGATACCAAGGGGACAAAAATCTTGGTTTAAAGGTTTTAGCTTTTTCATGGAGCCATGCAAGGAGTTTATGAAACCTGAATTTGTAGACATGGAATTGAACAATGAAATACCCAGGAGCTGTATCAAGGATAACTATGAAAAGCTGCTATTCAACATCCAAATATATTTCGCATGTGAAGGAAGGTACCATAAAGTCTACACTTATCATTTTAAACTGTTGTTGCATTTCACAGGAATGATAGCATTAGATTTACCATTTTACTTACATAGAAGCCTTGCCAAAATGGCTGACAAAGTCCAAGCTAAATCTGATGGCTATGAAACATCTTTGTTTCATCATGGTTTGATTAAGTTACTAGTTTTAAATGAGCTTCAGAAAATAAATAGAGATTGGTTTCCTTTTTATTTATGAGTGGATTTGAAATGGAAGCCGTAACCCTAGCTAGAAACCCTAAGATCAAGGGAAATCCTTCACCACCAGTAGCAGAATATAGTCAACCAGTGGTTACCAAAGAAAAGAGGTTTGTGAATTTGAAACCAAGGAAACAGGCTGAAGATAGAACTAAGAAAGCATTAGTGCTTGTTGAAAAAAACCCATCACCTGAAAAACAGAAAGTAGAAAGGGTCAAAGAAACAAAACAAAAACAGGTGGCCAGTAAGCAGGAGAGCCAGAGAAAGACAAGAATTCAAGTATCAGCATCAAAGGGAAAAGTAGGGGTTTCAGTCACAGAGGAGAGCCCAATGATGAAAGGAACCTTGGATGATATAATACATGCAACTGATATAGAAGAATCACCCATTGTGCAGGCAAATTTCATTGAAGTTAATGAACCCAAATAGAGAAAAATGAAATTAGCAAAGAAATTGGAATTTGAAGGTGAGAATGCAGCTTTTGTTTTTCAAGCTAGGAAAAATTTAACCAGGCATGAAAAGAAACTCCAAGAAGGAAGTAAATATATCCAAGTAACCATTGAAGTAGCAAAATTCCCTGAAGAGGTGGTTGATCTCTCATCACCTATAGTGGAGCATGCAACCAACAAGATTGAGATGGGAAAGGAACACATGTTAGAGTGTCAAATGTTGGAAGAAACTTTGAAGATAGAAAATAAAGATATGGAAATGATGAGATTGAGGGAAAGAAAACAAAACATTGAAAAGACAGAATTCAAGAGGATGAAGGCTGTTTGGGAAGGTCAAACAATTGCTAGGTCAAAGATCCCAAGCAGTGCACAACAGTTCTTTACATGGACAGTTCCTGCCATTAAAGAAGTAAAATTTGTTAGAGTGATCAACACCAATTTGAGAGCCAGTAATAGAAAGCTAAGAGGCCAAGTGGCATATCTGGAGCTACAATTAAAACAGTCCCAAGATGAACTAAAAAGCAGAGGTACAAAATGACAAATTCAAAGCAAAATCAAAATGGAAAAATGAGGATTAAATTTTGTAAAGGTTATGTTTTTAGTTCATATATATGATGGTTTTGATGAGGAAAGTGATTTTCTAAATTTATAGCATCTGTTTGTTTCAATTTTTGAAGAAAAACTAGAAAAATTTCTTACACAACAGTTTCGTAGCGCCAGTAGTGCAAAAAGGGTGAAATGCGCTACGAAACTGCTATAGTAGCTTTTTCACCCTTTTCCTTGTCAAATTTTGGAGGGAAAATCATGAATTTTGACTTGAAATTTATAAGGAATATATTTCAAGTGATTATCAAAGCAACCTTGAAGGAAAGGAAGATAAATTTTGAAGGAAAATGTGTAAAAAGACTGCGCTACGAAACTGTGTTGCTTTCGTAGCACAAGTCTGTTTTCACTGTTTTGAGAAGGTCAAAGTGGTTTTACACAGCTGGCATGAAGGGATGACTTGGGACATATGTCAATCATGTTCTTGAAATTAATTAGCTTTGAAGTTATGGGTTAGAAGTGGTTAGAACATCTCAAGAAACTAAAAGAATCCTAAGCCTAAAAACAAGGGAGCAGTTTCCTAAATTGCAGGAGATCAACATCATCAACATTATGGTCATAACAGGTTGGAGCTCATCATCAGGATTCGAATTAATGGAAATATAGGTGGAAAATGATGTAATTAAGTTTAGATAAAGCTGTTTTGAGTGGAATCAAGAGAGTTCTAATTCTATTTGTAATAGGACTCTATATCAGTTTCACAGCTGTGTTTGTAATAAATACCATGTTTCATGGTTAGTATAGGTGTCAAAGCATAGGAATTCGATGTATATAGTTGTGGATAATATTATATTATGATGTAAATGATATATAAAATATCAAGGAGTCAGAATAGAAAGGGTTGGACATTTCTTAGAAAAAATACTCTATTTTATGTAAGTGACTGTTTTCAGCCTAATACAAATTTCTACTTAGACAACTCAAGATTCATAAGGAGTTCTTGTGTGTTGTTGTTCTGATGGAATATTTTCAATATTATATTGCAGTGGTGTTTTCTTATGTTACTCATAATTCATCAATGATGCTATAACTTCCTTCATAAACAAACTAACTGTGTGTTTCATTGTTCTACATGTTTATTCCTTGACTTGAACTCTGATATGCCTTGAATTCCATGCTAGGTAGATTATTTTGGTTTTTATGAAGTTATTATGACTCCATAATCCCAATGTATACTTGCTAATGTGATTTACAACCAGTTTATATCATTTTTGAGGAGGTAAATCCCCTCTGCGGACAGAGGCGATCCCTACTAGCCCAGATCAGGTCTAGCAAAAATCAAACACGCTACAGTGTAGGTTCCTAATTGTAAATAAAACGACTTGCAAGGAAGACTTACCTGGAATCCAACGCTGTCGTTTGTAGAAGAGGTGGTGCTCCTGTTCCTTTTCCCTGGCAGATCACAATCCTCATGATCTCCGTGATCGGACACCTGCACATGCAAGAAACAAAACAAACTCAAGCATAAAATCTAGTACATACAACTATATGTCAGTCAAAGAGGACATAACTCATGAACATGATCAAGAACAAGAGTGGAACCATAACCGATAGTCGCTTATCATTAAAGATTAAAAAGAAGAATACAACCATAGCTTCGACGCAACACTCTCCTTCAGCGGGTTGTCAGCACAACATGTCTCGATAAAGCTTGTCAGGGATGGGACAAGCCTCTCTCTACGGATACTTGGCAATAGTCTCCTTGCTTAGATTTTGCCTTAAGGGAGTCAAGAAGGCTCTTGCAGCATAAGGATGTAAAAGCTCTTGGGAACTTGGAGATTCTGGAACTAGCTATTCAGCCATTCAGCCCTTCAGCCCTTCGACCGCTTCATCAATGGATGAAGGCTATATTTATAGAGGAGAGGAGGAGGTTGGGATCCCTACAATAGTGGAAGGGAGGCCTTATCCCTTGGGAGGTTCCCCATAAAGTGGAAACAAGAGGCCAAAGGAGGAAGGTCGTGGTTATTCGGTAGAAACCACACACTCTGATGAACTCATCCACGAGTTGTTATGTCGAAACTTCGCCTCTTTTTTTAAAAAACTTTCCAAAAATGATTACGATGCAGGTGTAACTAGGACGAGCACCCGGTGGCGCGGGCTTAGTGTTAATTTTCCCCCATTGAGTGCGAGTACATAACACAGGCTACCGGCGCGAGAAAAAGCATGGTTTTTAGGGAGTGCTCGGGAAATAATCCTTGAAGGAATGTTGTCCTCATGGAAAGGGATGCAATGATGGTATTTGCAAGGCATGACACTACTTATTAGTCCACGAAATGAACTTGCAATGTGCGAGATCCAGTTGGCGAGACGAGGATTGCGGGGATGGTGACAAATTAACGTAACGGATGCCCCCTAAAGCATGAGGCCCGAGAGAAGGGAGTGGAAATGATTACGGAGAACATGCGGCGAAAACAGAATGTCCGGAGAAAACCTGCGGAGCGAAGTACAACTGATGTCTTAGATACATGATATATATGCGTGGTATGGGCACAGCCATCCATAACAGAGTGTGCAATAATCTAGATCCAAGGCATGGACGCAGCCATCCAATGAATATCGATAAATAGACTCAGGTATGGTCGTAGCCATCCAATTAGTGAGTCATGTAAATAATCATAACAATCCACAATATCGCAGCCTGGATTACAACAGACACAATCCAGGGTCTTGCGCTCCATCTCGACCCGAACAAAGTACAAGTTCAAGCATACGAATATGTGAGCTGAAGTTGAACATGCAAGAACATCGTCTGATTACTAGCCAATGATGAAAGCTGTTAACAGACGCGAGAGGAACCACCAATAATGACAATGGCCCTCAAGGTACTATAGGCACAATCTACGGCGTGCGAATCAATGAGCTGGCGTCGAACACCCGTAGAATCACTCGATCGGAAGCCAATGATGAAAGCCTCACGTCGAATGCGACGAACCTGCCATTGAGGCATGCAGGCTCCAAGGTACCATAAGGGGGTCTCTAGATCAGCTTCCTGGATAATGAGCTGAAGTCGATAGGAAGTGACCTTGATCGAAGGTGGGCCATAATGTTTCCCACATCATCGACATGAGACAGAGGAACATGATGTTTTTTGAATTAGGATCAGATGAGAATCAGAGGAAGGTAGATACGTGCAGAGGTCAACTTCTCTTGAACATATTGGCGGCACGACAATGGACTTGGCAGTATTTGACATCAAAAGATCAAAGGTCATAGTGACGAGGCAAAGAGCAGATGAGAGGTCAAAAGGGATTACCCAAACCCATGGAGGCAAGTGAAAAACGAGATGAGATGTACCCAACCCGACACGAATGTAGACAAGTGCCATGTTCAAGAGCGACATACTGCCGACACGACAATGATGTTGGTTCCATTTTCCCCACCATTTCGGCGAGTACCTCTTTATTTTTACACAAGCTTGAAGAGGATACCATATTCTTGTCATATAAATCCTTCCTTCGGATGAATCCATCCTAGTACATTTAACAAGCCCTAGGAAGGAGGAACTCGAATAATGTCATCACGACTGAATCCAATGTCATCAGGGTTTAACGAGCCTGAAAAAGGAAGAACTCGGTGTCTTTTCATGTTTAGAGAGTTTGAAAAGATAGCAGAAAAGTAAACTCCAACGGTCCCTTTTCGTAAATAGTTCCTCAGATCCGAAAAGGTAGAAAACAAAATCTGAGAAAACCTCCTAGTCGCGATAGGCTAGGGTATTCCTTTTTTGTAAATAATCTATCCCAGCCCGAAAAAGGGGTAAACGTATACTGGGTAGATGTCGATTCATGTCCACTTTAACGAGATCAAAACGACAAGGGACTCGGCAATCTTTTCATGTTTAGAGAGTCAGAAAAGAGCTGAAAGATGACTCCTCATGGAGGAACGAGTGGTATAAAGGGTAGCTACTGGTTCCGGTAATGGTGGAACTGCTCAGAACACGTACAGGTCAAGAGGCTGGCTAACAATACCACACATCGCAGCGGTTCCTCAGGAACGGGTAAAACAACCAAGTGAAGGCATATGATCGGCTAAGCAGATAGTGACGATGGAGTGAGAAAACCAAGGCTCATCTGGCAAAAAAAGGCTGATAAAATGGCCATCACAAGAGGTAAAATGGGAAAGGTTTCATTTTTACACAAGCTTGAAATCAGGAAACTTTGCTTGAAATTGGTTTCATTTTTACACAAGCTTGAAAAAAAGATAAACTATGCTTGAAACTGGTTTCATTTTTACACAAGCTTGAAATGGAAACAAACTATGCTTGAAAAAGTAAGCATGCCCCCAGCATGGTGACTCAATTCGAGGTACATGCCCCCCAAGCTTCAGTCCATATGAAAGGCAGATGGAGTGAAGGTTCAAATTACGAGATCAAAAGACTCGACTGGTATTTTACGAGAACTTATCAAAGACTCGAATTGAATAGGAATGTGTTTCATTGTTTTAACGAGGTTGACACATTAAAAGAACTATCCTCATACACCTTTGTTTCTGTTAGCCATCAGTATTTTTTACATGTTAGTGATGACTATATCTATAGCTGAGTTTTCTAGAAGCTAATTTCCTTATGACAATTTTTCATCTAGAAAACCCTCCTAAAAACTTTTTTCGCCCTTCTACTTTTCAGTCCACCCATGTCAAAATCAAAACCTCATTATCACTATCCTATCTAGCTTCAGCCCTATTGGTTTTCCCATCAGCTGTAAAAGAAAAATCCAAGTCTGTTTCAAAAGTCTCCCCTATGTTAGGAAGTGGCGCTTTAAGACATTTTACCCTTGGCAATCATCAAAAAGCCAAAAAGCCTCCATCTGCTGCAGACCAAACATGACTGACCTCCCACTCTGCAAATGAAATTAACAATAGCTCTAAGTCGTTCCACTTACACCCCTAGGTCTTAGCACTGCACAAACCACAATTTCACGCTGATTATTAGGTGTTTCACAGTGTTTTATGGATTCTACAAAGGCAGGAAATATAACCTCATCTCAGAAGAAATTGCTTGAATCTACATTTAGAAGAACAACTGCTTCTAAATGTAACATGAGCTTGAGATATATCTGCAAAACAGAGAGTCACTCATCAAGACTTTGCAGTTTCCTTCCAGCATGAAAATCACAATAAGAAAAAGACACCACTGTCACAGCAGATTGGTAAAGTGTCATGGCCAAGAACCTCCTTCATTTACAAGCAGAGGGTTAGGGCACCTCCTTCATCTACAAGCAGAGGGCACTGGCCAATATTGACTTTAAGGATTGCAAAAGCCCAGGTTTGCTTGTTACTGAACAATGAAACACAGACTCTAGGTTTTCTGAGTGTAAGTGATAATCATAGCAGGCCTAGAATCTGAAGTATGCAAATTAAAAGGGAAACAGAGTTCTGATCTTGTAAAGGAAATCATTTGAAGTTTTCAAATCATATGAATTAGGGAGACACATCATTAGCAAAAAACATTTCCAATCATAAGCAGCCTGCTGTTCCACAAAGACCAAATTGAAGAGATGCTGACAAATCATGTCATTATCACAGGCAGAAGAAAAGGTGTTTTGGTTTTTCAAAGGGTGCTAATCTCCATAGTCACAGAGACTATCTTTCAAATAATTTGTCATAAGTTAAACAAGGCAAATGGTGACATTTCAGTTCCCCTCAGCAAAGAGCAGAACAGTGAGACAGTGACACCCTGACTAGGGTTTTTCTGAAACACAATAGTGTTTGCAAGCAGAGGTGCCAGTATTGATGTTTTTCAAGTTGGTTGCTTACCATCATAATCCTAGCAAAACCCTTGTCAGGCAGCCTTATCAAACAATCTTCAGATGAAGGGCCTCCTCCATTTATGAGCAGATGGCCAAGGCATTGGATGTTGTTGAAGACTGATTGGTCAAAAGATGCAGTGGAAAGAGACAAAGAAAGAAAGACAAAATTCTTTACACAGGTGAAAGATGGTGTTTATGTTTCAAAATATATTAGTTTTCCTACTCATAGGGAAATGTCTTTCAAGCTATACTTCATAGTGGACAGGAGACAATTTGAATTTGCAGGCCATTGGTACAAAAGAGGGGCAGTTTCCTTAGGAGAAGAGGCCACACAATCACCTCACTGTCACATGCCAAGAAGTCTAAAAGAGCTCCTTTTAAGTAAACAGAGAAATATAGTTTGAATGGATGCAACCAAAAGATGGCACTTACAATCCAAAGAGAAGCTTATAAATCACCTGGAAGCAGAAATTGACACCATGTATAAGAAAAAGATTTTGTCAAAGTCTGCTCATCAAATAACCTTCAGCAGTTTAAGACAAAGGTTCTGGAAATAAGTTTCATTAGCTCTGGAGCAACACTCAAAAACCATGAAGCACTTCACTATTACAATCCAAGTAAAAAAGAATTGTAAAGGGAATCCCCTTTTTCAGTAGATAGAGGATGATTGAACTTAAAGTCAATACAATTGTGTTTTTGCATCTACAGTCAAAAGACACCTACAGGATTCTGTCAAACCAAGCTTAAAAGGAGGAGGCATTTCTTCAAAGCAAGGAACAGTCAAAATTTCAAAGGACATTTTATCACAAGTCATCATCTGGGTTTTGAAGAATTTGGAAAGCATGAAAGGAAATTAGCTGAAATGTGGAAACCTGCAGTGGGAAACAGGTTGAAAAAGCAAGTAAAGACAGAATGCTGTCAAAGCAAGGTGAAAAGACAAACCCTATTCCCTTCAAATAATAAAGCAATCTTCAGGATTTTTAAACAATTTTGAAGTGGGGTTTACATGAAAAATGCCATCAACAGTGTTAAAAACAAAGTGGCAAAGGATGGTTTGATATTCATCAGGGTATTATTCAAAATTTGGGTTGCTATGTTAAAAGGTCACCAGGGAGACAAAGCCATACAAAGACAGAGGTTAAAGAGCGCTTGGGCAGTTTGTTTCAAAATGATTTTATGATCAAACAGAGATGATATTTGCAAAATTGAGAGAGGTTGTTTTCCCTCATAGGTTCAAAAATAAAAACCTCCTTTAGTTTCTACACAGGTATCATGGTTTGTGAGAAACGTGAAAAATTCAGATGTCACGGGAGAATTTCTGCAACAGGATTCATCATTTTGACCAGTGATGGGACAGTCAGATTTTGAACAACCAAATTGACTCCAAATGAAGAAATTCAAGTTGTTCTGGAAATTATACTTCCACATATTTCCAACGAGCCATCTCGCGCCCAATTCCGACACCGGGAAGGCATTCAAAAATGACCTACAAACAGCTCGATGCATTTCTGCACCAGGATTCACCAGTTTTGACCAGTGTTGGGAAAATCAATTTTTGAAGGATCAAATGGACACCAAATGAAAAAATTCAAGTTGTTCTGGAAAGTAGACTTCCACAGCTTTCCAACGAGAAATCTCGCACCCAATTCTGACACCGGGAAGGCCTTCAAAATGGACTGCAAACTTGCGCGACACTCCTGGAAAAGTGCGCGATGCGCCTGTGCACAAAATTTACAAAGGAATGCACTGCTGCGCACCGCGCCTGTAGCAGCCCGCGGCACTCCTGTAGAAATGGTCAAAAATTTTCCTAAAAACCTTAAAAAACTCTTTCTAGAGCTGCTCAAACAGTTAAACAAGGGGCTGCCATCCATTTTTTAGGGTCTTGCTACAATTCAAGGAGATGTATTAAATCTTTTGAAAAAATTTGTTACTAAGGGAGGTTGGAGGAGTAATTCAACCAATTTAAAGGAACTTAGAGCTGCCATCAAAGCTAGGTTATAACCATAACCTCTGTCAGTCTGATGCATTGAATAAAGTAGTTTTTGGGAGGATCGATAGTGAACATCAAGACTTATGGTGTTTTATGTTGGCTAGAGGTGAAACTTTAAAGAGTGTTGAATTTGCATTAGTGTGAATAGCCATTGTAACTGCCCTCAAAACTATGATGAAGGACAAGAGCGCAGAGCTTTAAAGGGTGAAACAGTAGGCCCATGTTCAAACAACAGCGATCATTAGATGAGAATTTGTGACCTTCCAAAGTCTCCTCTGTATGTTAAAAGGACAAAAAAGCAGTGTTGTGACCTTCCATTCCATAAAGCATAATTAGTGAGTCATTCTAGCAGCCTTCCAGATCTCATATATCGGTCTCCTCAACATGGCAAAAGTGTAAAACAGATTTGGTCTCAGGTTGAAGGTGACAAGGGCTTACAGGGATCATTGTGGAAACAATGTAAAATCTGTAATGAAAGGGACCTGCAGAAAGTAGAAATACCCTACAGTGTTCATTTATGATATGACAGTGTTAGGCTGCCATGAAAAAAGTTAAATTATACGCCATAGCAAATGGTAAGGATATCATACAGAGATTAGTAATGCTGGATAGGAGGAAGCTCCAGCATAGGCAGGTTATCAAGGATGTCAGGAAATGACCACATCAAACTGTTATCTTTAAAAGTCTGCAAAGAACATCAAGTGACTTGAAAAGATCAAAAACAGATTTCAAAAGACTTTTTCACCTCATGGAATAGTGAAACACATGAGTGATTATTTACAAAGACTGTTGGCCATAATTATTTGAAAGTTGTTCAAAATAGTATAGCTTTGGTAAAGGTCTCGCAAAGTTGTTCTAGGTTAAAAGGCCTCCACAGAACTAATGAAGAAAAGTGCAGCTTAAAGAAAAATGAAGCAATGATTAAAGGACTGCCTATATTGCAAAAGAACAGCTATACTTTATATTTGAGAGGAAATATTTGTTTTAAGAAAAGATAGAAATGGTGTTTAAAGAAACCTTCATCAATTTTCATAAAAGAAAAAATACTTTGAAGAGTGAACTTCCAAATTGGCAGGGGAGAAAAGAAAACACTTGATATTAATGTTGCGAGAAAACCTCAAACCAGGCAAGTCACTCATAGAACCATGTTGTTTTGTTGGAAGCAGAAGGCGCAGTATGTGATTTTCTTATAGGGAAGACAACAATATTCCCTCCAAATATATTATCTAAAACATGGAGTTCAAGTTTACAAAGCTATGCAAATTATGTGCATCAGTCCTGCTATGGGATTGGTTTATTGATTTCACCAAATTCACATCAAAACATCAAAGGCCTGGTGACCTTATTCAAGCTCAGAAGATCATTTGACTGTGCATGTATTATTGAATTGACTGTGCTTATATCATTATATATTTGGTGAGATGCATATGAGGAGGTTGATGTTTTTTTCAAAGAGGAGTTCATTGGCTTTATGACTGCTGCAAGACCTTTGCTACCACCTTAAAAAACATTTCAAACTCTGCCAGCTTGTCCTATAAACAGTGACTTTGACTGTTTGTATACACTTTGGTTGACTTTGTATATGGTGTGAAATTGATTGGTTGTGTTGCATACCAACAGAGAGCAGTGTTTTTGAATCAAAAGCTTTTGTCTTTTCCTTCCTCTATAAAGACAAGGGTGCCCTATTGCCTCAAATATCAAAGCTGGGTACCTTTACACAGGAAAGTCACCTTGACTGCATTTTTTCTCCTTTGATTGTGTGTTCATTATGAATGTTGACTGATTGATATACAAAGGCTAGAAAGGCATCATTCTGAAGGAACAAAGGTCTTACACCAAAGAAGAGCATTTTCACACTATATTTGAAATCACTTGTTGCTTATAGCAAAGTTGACAGGCTAGGACAGAGTTCGGTTTAAAGAAGGCATTTCAAAGACTTTGAAGCAGTTTGATGTTTTAGGAGCACATCTAGATCAATATGCTCCTCTAGGCAAGACAACAGGAGCAGCATGACAGTGGTAAAGATGAGCAGTAGCAGGACAAAGAGGAGAAGAGTGCTGAACAACAGTAACTCAGTAGTGATAAACAACAGTTCCAAGAAGAAAAAGAAGAAAGACATATCAGCACTTCATATTTTGGCATCAGCTTTGGAGCATGTTGCTATGGACCCCTGAGGGTCGTATATGCCAAATTTGAGCCCTTTTCGACAACTTTTTGTTTTTTGGCATTTTTTGGGTTTTTAGTCAAAAACTCATAATTGCGCCATTTCAGTTTGAGGATTTGTCAAGGGAGAAGGATGATGCCAGTGGATGCCATAATTCTATGAGCAGGTCCCCAGCGATTTTCAGGGCATTCGGAGATCATTCGCCCCCTCAAATTGGCGAAAAATGCCCTCTTTTTGCACATTCTGCCCGCCATATCAGCAGTCTGCTATTTCCTGGTTTTTTGCACATAGGTACAGTTTTGGGGAACTTTTAGACATCATATTGAGGTGATTTTAGTTGTGACGGAAAGTAGACACATAGAGCTTTCCAACGGGCCATCATGAGCCTCATTTCGACATCAGGAAGGCTGCCAATTGCCTCCAGCAAGTCAGGGGACCTTTTTCAGACATAAATATGAAGTATTTTTGTAATTTTTGAACCTCAAAAATCTGCTTTTCCCAAATGTGCGTTTAGCCATTTTTACACTTGGGAAATGATGTAAAGTCAATATAATTTCCGTTTTTAGCAGTTTTTTAGATATTTTATGGGATATTTGTGCCTTGGGCTTTGCAAAGCCTCAAGGACAAGTTTAGATATTTTGACTTGGCCAATGGGACAGCTAGTTGCTCCATGAGGTTTTCCTTCCTCAAGCCTATTTATTCCATGGGTTTCATTGTAAAACAGAGGCTGAACTTGAGAGAAGAATCAATATATTGGTCATATGAGCTTTGAAGAACATACTTGTGTTATGATTTTTGCACTGCCTCTTGGATGCTTTTGATGAATGATGAAGGATTGGTGATGGATTCCATGACATGGTAGAATGGTATAGTGTTTCTTGCTTATTTTTTGTCTTCTAGTTTTCATTCATGATACATGCTTCTTGCTTCTATAGATCAGTAGAGATTGATTTTGAGATATGCCCATGGAGGCACCTCAAAATTCCTGAATCTTCATAGCTCTATGTTTTCTTCTTCCTTAGTTATACTAAAGAATTCTTAGCTGCTCTTTAGTAACTTAAGGTATTGTTGCTAGTTTTATTCATAAGTTCTATGTATGTTGAGTAGGATGTATGGTGTGCCATGCCTACCTATAAGCTGCCCATAGTTCTGTCTATGAAACTATCTCTTGAACTGATTAGTTTATCATCTTGTTGAACCAAGGAGGCCTAGTCCCGATCTAGCCCTTTGCCTAAAACTATGAAAGCTTGTTTGTCCAAGTGCCCAATAACTTAAAGACTGTGTTTAGGCATTCCGACATAGTGTTGTAAGTTGTTAGTTTGTCTTATGTGTTTTCCCCAAAATCTAATAGCCATTTCCCAAAGTTAGAAGGTCTTATACTTCTATGTATGGATGGAATGTTTTGATTTCTATGTATTAATTAGCTCATAGTTACATCTAGCATGATTAATGGCTTGCTATAACATGTTTATGTCTGCTATCAACTAGTTACACTTGAAATCCCTCGTCTTTCACAAGCTTGATGTCCATTTACTCCATTTTGCCCAAAGATCCCTTCTACCGTGAATCAAATCGGCCATACAGCAGCCTTGCATCATCATCTCATAGTTTCCTTGACGTGTTTGACCCCATAACCCAATTTATCTACATCTTGTTATCCAGTTTATATCTTTGATCAGTTTTATCCCTCACGAAACTTAAAAAACCAAAAATCAAAAACTCAGTTCATAACTAGCCTAATATCATAATACCATAAGCAACACACCGACATCTTTCACATATATAGAGAGAGCCCTCTCCGAGTCCAAGAAGGCTAGGTCCTTGGGCTCCAAAGCTTGGTTTGATGTTACATTGTCATTTGGCTCGCCAATCGGCCAAATCACGGGAACCTAACATAATGGCGATCACGGTGGGACCTATTGAGTACATGACAGTCTAGCAAACTTTTGTAGACTCTTTAGTCCTTTAACATTTAACTTAGACCATCAGCCTTTAGAATCATTCAGAGTAAACTCTCTGTTTCACCATCTTAGCAAAGTGATGAATCAGGTTCATAACACTCTTACATCCTAGGCTGCACATAAAACTCAGAAAAAACCACAAAAACACTCCCTTAGATTGGCTTTTGACATTACTGGTGGTGGACCATACACATATACCTCAAAGCAATAGAAATTCCACCTGGCGACTCCACTAACCTCTAGTAGCCCTTACTATTTTACCGAACTCTAGGTTACTATCCGATAGACCTATCCCATCGCTCACTAACATAGTGGGAGATGGTGGGACATTGAGTACATGACAGTCTAGCAAACTCTTATAGACTCTAAGTCCTTTAGATACCTTAAACAACCAAGCAGTCCATATAACCATTTAGAGTAAACTCTTTTTGCTCTCATCACCCTAGCAAAGTGTTGAAACAAGTCTAGGATACTTTAACAAACCATAGGCTGCACATAAAACTTAGAAAATCCAAAAACATTCTTAGATTAGTTATTGGTGGTGGACCATAGCTATCTTCACAAAAACAACCCATTTTCACTTGGCGACTCCACTAATCCATCCCTTTTATTTTTGACCATCCTTCGCCTTAGTATAACTTTAGAGAAACCACTCATCCAGAACATTCACCAATACCATTCTTTTTAAACTCTGGATCTAAAATATGGCTTCACGAAGAATCAATACCAAAGCTCATCCAGACCCAAATCCCCCTATCATAGTAGATGACCCAGAGAAGATTCTATGGCAAGCTTCCGAAACTGATCATCTAGCTACTGGTAGATCCATCCGTAGAACAAGATATGTACCTAAACATCGCACTATCCTACTAGATTCACCTTTGGAACTAGAGTCATCACAAAATCTTCCCAGGAGCAAATCATATAGTAAGATAAACTTTGACGATCTTGAACCCCTATTCAAACCACCTCCGCTCATCCCACTAGTCCTCATCTTGTACATCATCCATTAGCTCCCGTCATGGCAGCCTGGTACGCACCTTTGGTGTTGCCACCACCCTTGGCTCCTCTCCCAAATAAATATCAAGACAAAATCCCACACTTTACCGGAGAAGACACCACCACAGCTCAACAGGATGTAAGTAGGATTAGCGATGCTTTTGAATACATGGAAGTACACGATGAAACCGTCAGAATGAGAATATTCGCCCAAAGCCTGGGTGGAGAACCCAAAACATGGTTTAAAAGCTTGCCTCCAAACAGCATCCACAACATCCTAGAACTCTGCCAAGTCTTCACGAACAAGTGGGAAGTCCAAAGGAACCCTAAATCCTGTCAGAATATAACAACCTAAAACGGGAAAATGGGGAAAGTGTCCAGGCATACTGCACTAGGTTCAACAATGTGTATAACGCCCTCCCACCTCACTTCAAACCCCCACTCGGTTTAGTCTTGGAAAAATTCCCCGAGGGTTTTGATCCAGACATGACATATCATCTGAGAGACAAGGATCCCCCTACCTTAGAGGAAATGCAACAAATAGCCATAAAAACAGAAGCCAACTTAGCAGAAAAAAGAGCCAGGACTAGATTAGAAGGAAAAGTCCCATATAGAGATAAGGTCTCCACTTCATCTCCTTCCCTAGATCCTAGAATAGATGGCCTGATAAAATCCATGACAAAGATGTGGGAAAAAATAAGTGAAAAAGCGCCTCCTAGGGACAACCAACCAAACCCTCAAAACCAGAAACAAGTCTTTAGAAAAGATCAGTCTCAAAATAAACCAAGAGGAAATGATCAGCAGATCAGACCATCCTTCAGTGAGAATTATGTTGATGAAGAGAATAAGGATACCGCACCCATTGATGAAAATCATTGGAAACTCATAGGTTCTGATAACGCGAGTAAGGTTTACCTCACAGCAGAAGAGCAAGAGTTATGCTCCCTAAGTCAGGACGAAACCGACTATGAAGATCTCGAAGATCCTGCCATAGATTTTCAGAATGCCATTATAGAAGCTCATAGGCAGTATAACCTTAGAAGCAGAAAAAACCAAGACCACCCCAAGAAGAGTAGCCCTGACACTGCTAAAACCTCTGACACCATCCTTGAAAAAGCCATGGATCGCAACAAAATTATGGCTAAGAAAAATGACCAAAACAAAGATAAAGCTATTCAAACAATTCTTAGCTCGGATACTCCTAGTACCTCCACGAAAACTCCCGAGGCGACTGTGTCAAACAAGGTCTCAAACCATAATCAACAAATTAAGAGCATAGAAAAGGTCATGTCCGAAAAAGCTGAAACAAATCTTCCCAAACTACAAACTCCTTTTAGTTTTGAAGGGGAAGTTTCCGAAATAAAAATTACCATACCCCTTACTGAGCTAATAACTGTAGATAGGTATAGATCTCAAATTTTCAAAGTTTTTGACATAGGGAGCGAGGCAGATACTTTAAATCTAACTGAAAACAAACCCGAGCTCTTATCCGGCCCGAAAATAGAAGGTCAATACCAAGAAAGATCTGTTTCTCCTTCCTATGTGAGCCTGAACATATGGTACAAGATATTACATAATGCCATGTTAGATCTTGGTGCCTCCCATAACCTCATGCCTAAAGCAGTCATGGAAAACAATACTCCCATTTATTCCACTCATTCCAATTTAGATTCTTTTATCTTATACAATGAAAGTGATATAAACAAGCAGATAATGGAAAAGGAAGAAGTTCTCAAACCATCAGAAACGCATTTTCCGTTACTAGATGCAGAAACTAATAACCAAAAATTCTCTGATCTTTCTCCTGTTAATCCTGCATATCATAAGTCAGAAAATAGATTTGTAAATCAAGTTGAAGAAAAGCAATCTGGAAGTCCAATGTACATGCTAGTGACATTGCTTATGTTAATAATTCTCAAATGTTTGATCAATATGTTGACTTATATGATTTCCAAACAGAAGCTAACTTTGCAGAAGATTCAGTTTTTGATTTTCGGGAGGAAGCTCAGTTTCATAAACTTGAGAAAAGTGAGCAACCATTACAGGTCATCTATAACACTGATAAGGAGAGCCTTGAGAGTTTAGAAGTAAGTGAAGAGTCTCAGACTCTTTTCTCTACTTCACTTCAGCCCATTAGAGATAACATTCACATGATTGGAAATCAACAGTTTTTCATCTTTGATGATGAGTTTGAGGAAGATGATGAAATCCTCGAGCAGGTTGTAAATGAGAAGCCTTTTCCTGAAATAGTTGAAGAAATCATTTTGGACATGGAATCTTCCTTAACTCCAGATTTGCAGCCACCAAGTTCCATTGAGTTACAAATTACAGATGAAGAAGTAGAGGTTAATAAACACATGGGAGTTGTCACACTGTCCTTTCAAGATAATTTACTGTCAAAGTGTATCCTTGTTCATCAACCTGATGACCTTCACACAGTTTTCAGTCCACTTAATCAGAACACATCAGCTTGGAAAGAAAACTACACTGCAATACCATGATGAGTCTGACAGTTCGAGTGATCATGAGGAAGAGTTGTTTTACCAGGGGGGTCCCAAATATAGCCAAGTGGAAGAAAGAGTAGTCCTGAATGAAGCCTATATCTCAAAACCTCTAGATCAAGTATTATTCCAAGATCCATTTGTTGTTTTCCTTGAGAAGTCTGAAAGAGTACTCTTGAATAAATCCTATGTATCAAATCCTCTAGATCATGTATTATTCCAAGATCCATTTGTTGTTTTCCTTGAGAAGTCTGAAAGAGTAGTCTTAAATAAATCCTATGTATCAAATCCTCTAGATCAGGTATTATTCCAAGATCTATTTGTTGTTTTCCTTAAGAAATCTGTAGGGGTAGTGGGTTCTATCATAAACAAGTTGCTACCAAGAATGAGAAAAAACTTAAGCTCTACTATCCAGAAACAAACCAAATGGGAGTGGCCTTTTCATTATTTCTGCATCATGAAAGAACTAAACCAGAATCACCCATGTGAGCATCTACTTGACTGGTTGCATTGGAAAACAGAGTTCACCAAACAAATGTCTATTGTGTACAGATTAAATTAGGATAGAAAGACAACAATAGAAAATAAGCTTAGCCTGTGAGCACCTTTTCATTTGTAGTTTGTTTGAAGAAAAAGTTAAAAAGCAGAAAATACAAAAAACAGTAAAAAGAAGAAAAGAGGGCGAGTGAAGATAGAACAAAGGCCCCATGTTCCAAAAAATAGTCTTTCAGAAAGCGAGCAAGTCTAAATGCTGCTACTAGTACTTCAATTTCTTGTTCAGCTATCTAGCCTAATCATAGCTGAGCATGTTTAAATTTATTTGCTGATAAGTTAGTGAGTGCAAAGATAGTCAACATTGTGTAAGATTGACTTATCACATAGCTTAGATTAGGGAGAGATTCTGGTTCCACGTGCCTAAAACAGAACCAAAGAGAGAAGCGAGGGATGAAAAATACATTGTACATCTTGGCCCCGCTTCCCTAGTTTCCTTTTGTTGCAAAATAACATTTGTGTGCAGCTTGTCTTTTATGCCGCAAATGCATGACAAATCAGACTGCCTAATCCTGATTTGATCATTTTTAAATTTCATGTTTTAGATTAGAGAATGAAATCCTGTCAAACTGCTTAATCTTGACAGTCGATCTAGTTTTAGGTAGAAAAATGAAGGAGTTCATCAGCTTAATCTGAACTCCCGGCAGATATAAGAGTAGAAATAGATAGTTTCATTTTGCAAAAAGAAAAATATACTTTGTCAAAAGGCTGCTAGTTCAAATGCGCCAAAGAGAAGAAAAAATGTTAGGAAAGATAGTGGGGTAGGTAGAAGTATCATTGATGTTAACCATGCTGTCACTTTTCAGAAATAACATCAAGAGAAGGGTAAATTTTGCGCCAATGGATAAGGCACCGGTCTTCATAAGCCAAAAATCTGAATTCTGGACACCTCCTGACGAGGAGCTGCCCTCCCCAAATGGAGCCACTGTTAGCCATCAGTATTTTTTACATGTTAGTGATAATCATATTTATACTTTAAAGTTGCAGTTTCATTTCTATGACAACTTTTCACCAGAAAACCTCCACGGGTGCATTTCTTCATTTTTCAAATTCAATTTCATGTCAAAATAAAAAACCTGAATATCAATATCCATTCATTTTCACTTCATTATTTTCCTCCCACCGCCTGTAAAGAAAATCCAAGTCTAAGCTAAAAATTCTCCTGCTAGGAAGTGGCGCTAAGACATTTTAACCTTCGGCAATCATCAAAAAGCCAAACCTATCCGTCAGTATAGTACCAAACATGACCCACCTCCCACTCTCAGCCAGAACAATAACAGCTCTTAAGCCACCACTTGCCCCCTAGGTCTCCAAAGACCTGACAAACCACGCTCTCCCACGCCGAATATTTATTAGGTGTTTCAGCGTGTTTTATGGATTCTACAAAGGTTAAAGGAACATAACCTCATTCTGTAATAAAATTATGTCAATTCAAATTTAGAAGAACAACCGTTTCTAAATGTAACATGAGCCTGAGATATATCTGCAAAACAGAGAGTCACTCATCAAGACTTTGCAGTTTCCTTCCAGCATGAAAATCACAGTAAGAAAAAGACACCACTGTCACAGCAGACTGGTAAAGTGTCATGGCCAAGAACCTCCTTCAATTACAAGCAGAGGGTTAGGGCGCCTCCTTCATCTACAAGCAGAGGGCACTGGCCAATATTGAATTTAAGGATTGCAAAAGCCCAGGTTTGCTTGTTACTGAACAGTGAAACACAGACTCTAGGTTTTCTAAGTGTAAGTGATAATCATAGCAGACCTAGAATCTGAAGTATGCAAATTAAAAGGGAAACAGAGTTCTGATCTTGTAAAGGAAATCATTTGAAGTTTTCAAATCATATGAATTAGGGAGACACATCATTAGCAAAAAACATTTCCAATCATAAGCAGCCTTCTGTTCCACAAAGACCAAATTGAAGAGATGCTGACAAATCATGTCATTATCACAGGCAGAAGAAAAGGTGTTTTGGTTTTTCAAAGGGTGCTAATCTCCATAGTCACAGAGACTATATTTCAAATAATTTGTCATAAGTTAAACAAGGCAAATGGTGACATTTCAGTTCCCCTCAGCAAAGAGCAGAACAGTGAGACAGTGACACCCTGACTAGGGTTTTTCTGAAACACAGTAGTGTTTGCAAGCAGAGGTGCCAGTATTGATGTTTTTCAAGTTGGTTGCTTACCATCATAATCCTAGAAAAACCCTTGTCAGGCAGCCTTATCAAACAATCTTCAGATGAAGGGCCTCCTCCATTTATGAGCAGATGGCCAAGGCATTGGATGTTGTTGAAGACTGATTGGTCAAAAGATGCAATGGAAAGAGACAAAGAAAGAAAGCAAAAAGTCTTTACACAGGTGAAAGATGGTGTTTATGTTTCAAAATATATTAGTTTTCCTACTCATAGGGAAATTTCTTTCAAGCTATACTTCATAGTGGATAGGAGGCAATTTGAATTTGCAGGCCATTGGTACAAAAGAGGGGCAGTTTCCTTAGGAGAAGAGGCCACACAGTCACCTCACTGTCACATGCCAAGAAGTCTAAAAGAGCTCCTTTTAAGTAAACAGAGAAATATAGTTTGAATGGATGCAACCAAAAGATGGCACTTACAATCTAAAGAGAAGCTTATAAATCATCTGGAAGCAGAAATTGACACCATGTATAAGAAAAAGATTTTGTCAAAGTCTACTCATCAAATAACCTTCAGCAGTTTAAGACAGAGGTTCTGGAAATAAGTTTCATTAGCTCTGGAGCAGCACTCAAAAACCATGAAGCACTTCACTATTACAATCCAAGTAAAAAAGAATTGTAAAGGGAATCCCATTTTTCAGTAGACAGAGGATGATTGAACTTAAAGTCAATACAATTGTGTTTTTGCATCTACAGTCAAAAGACACCTACAGGATTCTGTCAAACCAAGCTTAAAAGGAGGAGGCATTTCTTCAAAGCAAGGAACAATCAAAATTTCAAAGGACAATTTATCACAAGTCATCATCTGGGTTTTGAAGACTTTGGAAAGCATGAAAGGAAATCAGCTGAAATGTGGGCACCTGCAGTGGGAAACAGGTTGAAAAAGCAAGTAAAGATAGAATGCTGTCAAAGCAAGGTGAAAAGACAAACCCTATTCCCTTCAAATAATAAAGCAATCTTCAGGATTTTTAAACAGTTTTGAAGTGGGGTTTACATGATAAATGCCATCAACAGTGTTAAAAACAAAGTGGCAAAGGATGGTTTGATATTCATCAGGGTATTATTTAAAATTTGGGTTGCTATGTTAAAAGGTCACCAAGGAGACAAAGCCATACAGAGACAGAGGTTAAAGAGTGCTTAGACAGTTTGTTTCAAAATGATTTTATGATCAAACAGAGATGAGATTTGCAAAATTGAGAGAGGTTTTTGTCCCTAATAGGTTCAAAAATAAAAACCTCCTTCAGTTTCTACACAGGTATCATGGTTTGTGAGAAACTTGAAAAATTCAGATGTCATGGGAGAATTTCTGCACCAGGATTCATCATTTTGACCAGTGATGGGACAGTCAGATTTTGAACAAAAAAATTGACTCCAAATGAAGAAATTAAAGTTGTTCTGGAAATTTTACTTCCACATATTTCCAACGAGCCATCTCGCGCCCAATTCCGACACCGGGAAGGCATTCAAAAATGACCTACAAACAGCTCGATGCATTTCTGCACCAGGATTCACCAGTTTTGACCAGTGTTGGGAAAATAAATTTTTGAAGGATCAAATGGACACCAAATGAAAAAATTCAAGTTTTTCAGGAAAGTAGACTTCCACAGATTTCCAACGAGCCATCTCGCACCCAATTCTGACACCGGGAAGGCCTTCAAAATGGACTGCAAACTTGTGCGACACTCCTGGAAAAGTGCGCGACGCGCCTGTGCACAAAATTTACAAAGGAATGCACTGCTGCGCGCCGCGCCTGTAGCAGCCCGCGGCACTCCTGTAAAAATGGTAAAATTTTTTCCTAAAAACCTTAAAAAACTCTTTCTAGAGCTACTCAAACAGTTAAACAAGGGGCTGCCATCCATTCTTGAGGGTCTTGCTACAATTCAAGGAGATGTATTAAATCTTTTGAAAAAATTTGTTACTAAGGGAGGTTGGAGGAGTAATTCAACCAATTTAAAGGAACTTAGAGCTGCCATCAAAGCTAGGTTATAACCATAACCTCTGTCAGTCTGATGCATTGAAGAAAGTAGTTTTTGGGAGGATGGATAGTGAACATCAAGACTTATGGTGTTTTATGTTGGCTAGAGGTGAAACTTAAAAGAGTGTTGAATTTGCATTAGTGTGAATAGCCATTGTAACTGCCCTCAAAACTATGATGAAGGACAAGAGCACAGAGCTTTAAAGGGTGAAACAGTAGGCCCATGTTCAAACAGCAGCGATCATTAGATGAGCAATTGTGACCTTCCAAAGTCTCCTCTGTATGTTAAAAGGACAAAAAAGCAGTGTTGTGACCTTCCATTCCATAAAGAATAATTAGTGAATCATTCTAGCAGCCTTCCAGATCTCAGACTGTCTCTCAAGATGGAAAGGAAACAGATTAGTGCAAATGAATACACAAGGGCTTACAGTGGATCATTGTGTGGAAACAATGAAAATCAGAATGAAAGGGACCGTCCCGTTGCCAAGAATCCCTATGAAGAACATTTATGACATGGATGTTGTTGGGGCCGCCATGAAAAGTTAATTAGAATACCTGAGGTAAGTGTATGTATATACAGAGATTAGTAATGCTGGATAGGAGGAAGCTCCAGCATAGGTAGGTTATCAAGGATGTCAGGAAATGACCACATCAAACTGTTATCTTTAAAAGTCTGCAAAGAACATCAAGTGACTTGAAAAGATCAAAAAACAGATTTCAAAAGACTTTTTCACCTCATGGAACAGTGAAACACATGAGTGATTATTTACAAAGACTGCTGGCCATATTATTTGAAAGTTGTTCAAAATAGTATAGCTTTGGTAAAGGTCTCACAAAGCTGTTCTAGGTTAAAAGGACTCCACAGAACTAATGAAGAAAAGTGTAGCTTAAAGAAAAATGAAGCAATGATTAAAGGACTGCCTATATTGCAAAAGAACAGCTATACTTTATATTTGAGAGGAAATCTTTGTTTTAAGTAAAGATAGAAATGGTGTTTAAAGAAACCTTAATCAATTTTCATAAAAGAAAAAAATACTTTGAAGAGTGAACTTCCAAATTGGCAGGGAGAGAAAGAAAACACTTGTTATTAATATTGCAGAAAACATCAACCAGGCAAGTCACTCACAGAACCATGTTGTTTTGTTGGAAGCAGAAGGCGCAGTATGTGATTTTCTTATAGGGAAGACAACAATATTCCCTCCAAATATATTATCTAAAACATGGAGTTCAAGTTTACAAAGCTATGCAAATTATGTGCATCAGTCCTGCTATGGGATTGGTTTATTGATTTCACCAAAATCACATCAAAACATCAAAGGCCTGGTGACCTTATTCAAGCTCAGAAGATCATTTGACTGTGCATGTATTATTGAATTGACTGTGCTTATATCATTATATATTTGGTGAGCTGCATACGAGGAGGTTGATGTTTTGTTCAAAGAGGAGTTCATTGGCTTTATGAGTGCTGCAAGACCTTTGCTACCACCTTAAAAAACATTTCAAACTCTGCCAGCTTGTCCTATAAACAGTGACTTTGACTATTTGTATACACTTTGGTTGACTTTGTATATGGTGTGAAATTGATTGGTTGAGTTGCATACCAACAGAGAGCAGTGTTTTTGAATCAAAAGCTTTTGTCTTTTCCTTCCTCTACAAAGACAAGGGTGCCCTATTGCCTCAAATATCAAAGCTGGGTACCTTTACACAGGAAAGTCACCTTGACTGCTTTTTTTCTCCTTTGATTGTGTGTTCATTATGAATGTTGACTGATTGATATACAAAGGCTAGAAAGGCATCATTCTAAAGGAACAAAGGTCTTACACCAAAGAAGAGCATTTTCACACTATATTTGAAATCACTTGTTGCTTATAGCAAAGTTGACAGGCTAGGACAGAGTTTGGTTTAAAGAAGGCATTTTAAAGGCAGTGAGGCAGTTTGGTGCTTCAAGAGCACATCTAGATCAAGATGCCCCTCTAGGAAAGACAACAGGAGTAGCATAACAATGATAAAGATGAGCAGCAACAGGACAAAGAGGAGAAGAGTGCTGAACAACAGTAACTCAGTAGTGATAAACAACAGTTCCAAGAAGAAAAAGAAGAAAGACATATCAGCACTTCATATTTTGGCATCAGCTTCGGAGCATGTTGCTATGGACCCCTGAGGGTCATATATGCCAAACTTGAGCCCTTTTCGACAACTTTTTGTTTTTTGGCATTTTTTGGGTTTTTAGTCAAAAACTCATAATTGCGCCATTTCAGTTTGAGGATTTGTCAAGGGAGAAGGATGATGCCAGTGGATGCCATAATTCTATGAGCAGGTCCCCAGCAATTTTCAGGGCATTCGGAGATCATTCGCCCCCTCAAATTGGCGAAAAATGCCCTCTTTTTGCACATTCTACCTGCCATATCAGCAGTCTGCTATTTCCTGGTTTTTCGCACACAGGTACAGTTTTGGGGAACTTACAGACATCAGATTGAGGTGATTTCAGTTGTGCCGAAAAGTAGACACAGAGATATTTCCAACGGGCCATCATGAGCCTCATTTAGACACCGGGAAGGCTGCCAATTGCCTCCAGCAAGTCAGGGGACCTTTTTCAGACATAAATATGAAGTATTTTTGTAATTTTTGAACCTCAAAAATCTGCTTTTCCCAAATGTGCGTTTAGCTATTTTTACACTTGGGAAATGATGTAAAGTCAATATAATTTCCATTTTTAGCATTTTTTTTAGATATTTTATGGGATATTTTGTGCCTTGGGATTTGCAAAGCCTCAAGGACAAGTTTAGATATTTTGACTTGGCCAATGGGATAGCTAGTTGCTCCATGAGGTTTTCCTTCCTCAAGCCTATTTATTCTATGGGTTTCATTGTAAAACAGAGGCTGAACTTGAGAGAAGAATCAATATATTGGTCATATGAGCTTTGAAGAACATACTTGTGTTATGATTTTTGGACTGCCTCTTGGATGCTTTTGATGAATGATGAAGGATTGGTGATGGATTCCATGACATGGTAGAATGGTATAGTGTTTCTTGCTTAGTTTTTGTCTTCTAGTTTTCATTCATGATACATGCTTCTTGCTGCTATAGATCAGTAGAGATTGATTTTGAGATATGCCCATGGAGGCACCTCAAAATTCCTGAATCTTCATAGCTCTATGTTTTCTTCTCCCTTAGTTATGCTAAAGAATTCTTAGCTGCTCTTTAGTAACCTAAGGTGTTGTTGCTAAGTTTTATTCATCAGTTCTATGTATATTGAGTAGGATGTATGGTTTGCCCTACCTACCTATCAGCTGCCCATAGTTCAGTCCATAAAACTTTCTCTTTGACTGATTTGTTGATCATTTTGTTGAACCAAGGAGGCCTAGTCCCGATCTAGCCCTTTGCCTAAAACTATGAAATGTACTGTCTAAGTGCTCAATAACTTAAAGATCAAATAGCATTCTACTGTGGTTTTAAGTTGTTATTTGTCTTATGTGTTTTCCCTAAAGTCTGATAGCCATTTCCCAAAGTTAGAGGGTCTTATACTTCTATGCATGGTTGGAATGTTTGATTTCTATGTATTAATTAGCTCATAGTTACATTTAGCATGATTAATGGCTTGCTATAACATGTTTATGTCTGCTATCAACTAGTTACACTTGAAATCCCTCGTCTTTCACAAGCTTGATGTCCATTTACTCCATTTTGCCCAAAGATCCCTTCTACCGTGAATCAAATCGGCCATACAGCAGCCTTGCATCATCATCTCATAGTTTCCTTGACCTGTTTGACCCCATAGCCCAATTTATCTACATCTTGTTATCCAGTTTATATCTTTGATCAATTTTATCCCTCACGAAACTTAAAAAACCAAAAATCAAAAACTCACTTCATAACTAGCCTAATATCAGAATACCATAAGCAACACACCGACATCTTTTACATATATAGAGAGAGCCCTCTTTGAGTCCAAGAAGGCTAGGTCCTTGGGCTCCAAAGCTTGGTTTGATGTTACATCGTCATTTGGCTCGCCAATCGGCCAAATCACGGGAACCTAACAGTTTCATTTTTTAAGGAGCTTGACACAAGAAGACGAACTATCCTCGGATGAGCTTGTTTAATTTTTTAAGGAGCTTGACACAAGAAAACGAACTGTGCTCTGACAACTTTGTTTCATTTTTTAAGGAGCTTGACACAAGTCAAGGAACTCTGCTCTGACAAATTTGTTTCATTTTGTAAGGAGCTTGACACAAGAAAATGAACTGTGCTCCGACGACCTTGTTATAATGAACGAGAAGTCATCGCTTCCAAGAGTTCCACTCCCGATGGAAGGAAAAAATCTTGGAAGTCAGGACCCAATGCCCCAAAAACTTGATGCACAACGACACTCTCACTGAGCACAGGCACGGGGTAGGTAGCCACATAGTTGACCTGCGGTGGGGCAGATACAACCGGTCAGGACCCAATGCCCCCAGCACTTGATGCACAACGGCACTCTCACTGAGCACAGGAACGGGGTAGGTAGCCACATAGTTGACCTGCGGTGGGGTGGATAAAAACCAGGAAGGGATGATGATGGGCCAGCTACCACATCAGGACCAAAGAACGAAAGCTGATCAATGGTCACGATCCGTCCTTCATGTGGAAAATATACCACACGAAAAAGGGAGGAGACAAGCGCTCCCATGGCATAGGTGTAATCACGCCCCAAAATCAGATTGAAATCCAAGGGGCCTGGAACAACCATCACGTCCATATGGACGGTTTTACCTCCCAAAGTAACAGGTAACCTTGGAAGGATCCCTAACGGTTGACTCGTTCTTCTGTTAAATGCCAACATATTTTGCGTAACAGGCGCAAGCGGCAATGAACCGAAAGCTTTCCAAGTAGTTGAGGATAGAACACTAACAGACGTGCCTTCATCTATAATGGTGCTGGGTACGACCAGACCAAGAGCTTGTACCATGATCTCGAAAGGCACATAAGACGGAAGGCGGTATCCCGCGAATCGATTCCAATCAAAGGAAGTGACCAAACTACTCAGAGGGGCTACCATCAAACCGAGATGGTCTTCCCCTGGTGTTACAGAAGAAGGAGCATCCTCCACAACCTGCATCTCGAAGGTGGGAGGAGTATCCTCCGAGACCTCCATCACAGGAGGCAGAGGAGCTGCTTCTTGAGGTGTAGGGACAGGAGAATCTTTCTCCAAGTCTGAGGAATCTGAAGAAACAAGAAGAACATGGGGGGTGTGGGATCCACTCTCAATGGAAAAGACCTGGTGCACCGCAGACGGGGCCAGCTCAACCGATCCCACGACCAATGGTTGGTCAGGGATGGATTCCTGAATCTGAATTTCCGAGGGAGCGGGATCGACCAAGGATGACTCTTGACCAATCATAGGATCAACTGGTGGAGGACTCAAAGAAAGCTGCTTGCAACCAGCCAAAAGGCACAGTGTAGAAACAGTCGTGTTGTCCAAGACTCTTTTGGCTTCATCCATATATGGACAAAGGTGAATGGCATGGTGCCCTTCACACAACTTACAGGGATTAGTAATCTTACCCTGCTTCTTAGGAGTCTTACCAGCACCAGTTGAAGACGTGCCCCCAACCTGACTCCCAGAAGCCAAAGGCAACGACGGGCGACTGTTGGACCATACTTCAAGAACCTTGGGAATGCCAGGGCAATCTCGAAGAAGGTGATCTCCTGTGCACAACATGCAAGGGAACTTGAATTTCCATGGAGGGTTGGAAGGTTTATCAAGAGGAGACTTCTTGAAAGCAGTAGCTGCAGCCTTAGCCTCTCGCTTATCATACTTCTTCTTCTTTGTCTTCTTCTTCTTCTTCTTAGCCACCTGGTTACTTGAATCCAGACTTTCACCAGGCGAAGTAGAAGAGGAGGATGCAAAAACAGGCGAAGAAGGGGAGAGGTCCACCTTGGAATCAACATGATTTTGTTCAGGCAGAGGAACTGATTGAACAGTAGCCAAGACATTCGGGACCACAGAGGTTGAAAACAACCAAACAGGCAACCCAACAGTTAACCCAGGAAGGGACAACGTTGCCATATAAGGAGCGCCAACATTTCCAAAAGGAGGAAAAGGACCCAGATTCCCATCAGAGGGGATTCCTTGGTTGGTGAACTCCGGAGAAGTTGCCATCAGAAACGATCTTCAGAACAACACCCTAAGGAAACTAACTTTAACCAGGAATATTTCGTGGGTAGTTAATCTATAAAACATTGAAACAAAACTCTACCGTTTCATCTTTTAAGAGTCGAGAAATAGGCAAAAGGTGACTCTATCACTTTCAGATTGGAAACAAGCGTGAAAGGACAAGCGCTTGATGATCCTTTCAAATTTAATGAGTCAGAAAAGATCAAAATGACTGCTCAAGAATGCTAGGAAAAGGGTGTACCAAATAACTGTGAACTGCAATATACACCTTGGTTTCAATAATGAAAGAGAAATCAACCAAGGACTTTCTGTATGTGCAGGAAATTTCCCTGAATGTTGTTTTCAGTGTATCACAGGTATAGGGCAGCAGACTCGGCTTCCTATGGATAAAGGATTGAAACCTAGAGGGGTCTCCCTTTATATACGCGACGGTACGGGGAGCGCAAGTCCGTACTAGCACTGTCTAAAGCCAAGAGGCGAATGACAGCTACTAGGTTTAAAGACGTCGGAACACGTCTCTAGCCTAGACCTCTAAATGTGTTTCATTAATGTTTCAATGCTTCCTTAGGTAAATTGAGTAAATTTTAATGTTGATCTTCAATTATATTTCAGTTTCAAGGCCCTACCGTATGTCATATGACAATCTCCTGTATGCAGCTATATGAGAAAAGAAATCTTTTCAATTCGATGAATGCTATCTAGTTAAGGGAAGAGCTTCAAACAATGATGCAACAAACAACAACACTGAAAACGAAACTTTTCCAAACTAGATGACTTTCACTATCGAAAATTAATTTCAAACATTCAACGATGCGAATAATGCAATGTAATCTATGCAAAACCCTCTTTTTCGAAAACTATGCAATTGTAATCTATGCACAATTTCCCTTTCTTTTTCAAATGATAAGAATGCACTCAATGCATTTTTCGATGAAATGAGAATCTACTTAATGCACGCTTTTAATGAAAGTGAAATGCACTCAAAGTGATTTTTAGTTTTCAATCATTAAACAATGTGATCTAAGTTCAATGATAAATCTCAAAAAACACTTTTCAATGCAATGTGATCTAATGCATCTTAACAAAAAGAACACTTTGAGATGAAAACTAAATAAACACAAATCTCCTTAGAAGGATGAATGCAAAAGAGATGTAAACAAACACTAAGAATGCAATTGTTGTTTCAAACACTTTGTAACGAAATCCCTCAAAAGGCGACAAGACATATAAGGTCAAACACAAAGAGGACTTCCAAAGCAAGAGATCAAAACAAGGCATTCATTCCCTTTTACATCAAACAATCATAGCAAGAAGACATCCCAAACAATGAGCAATGTAATCTATGCTCATACAAGGAAAAGACCGGAAGGGAAAGACACACTGGTGAAGGATTTAGGGAAAAAGTCTCAATTTTCATATATCCTGAAATTGGATCGACTTGTACATTGACAACTAGTGCCAACTGGCGCGACTTGCGCGCCAATGGCCAATTGGCGCGGGTTGCTAACTGAAAACAAGCGCCAATGCCTGAAAATGAAAAAACAAAGAATTTCTCCCAACCAAAACCAGACACACCACTTCAGGCAGAATCCAAAACAAACCCAGAAGCAAAGTACTGACCAAAAGAAGCTTCCGAACAAGGGTAAACCTAGCACCTACAGGAAATGGCGCGACTGTCTGGCTGTAATCCATGCCATACAGGGAATGGCGTGAGTGATGAACTGGCAAACTGCGCCAACTGACGTGACTGTCAAGGCTAAACTCGCGCCAATCAAGCCAACTATGAAAAGGTGAAAATTCAGAAAATCAGAGGTCAGATCTAATCCTCTGGGGCTGAGCCAAAAGCCAAAACACAAAAAGATCCAACCCAAAAGAGCCAATCAATCAAGCAAGGTCAAGAAATTGATCGGAAAGAGACAAGACAGTGCTCCAAGTTTTTCAGTCCGTAAACCAAACCGGAGATTGACTGAAGCAACGTTGATCTACTCTGCCAATGCAGAGAAAAAGCGTTTCGAAGGCTATCTGGTTGTGCTTCAGACTCTGTCTATAGTTTACAAATCAAACAGCAAGTTGATTCCCCAGCGGAGTCACCAAATGTTTGAGGAGGTAAATCCCCTCTGCGGACAAAGGCGATCCCTACTAGCCCAGATCGGGTCTAGCAACAATCAAACACGCTACAGTGCAGGTTCCTAACTGTAAATAAACCGACTTGCAAGGAAGGCTTACCTGGAATCCAACGCTGTCATTTGTAGAAGAGGTGGTGCTCCCGTTCCTTTTCCCTGGCAGATCACAATCCTCACGATCTCCGTGATCGGACACCTGCACATGCAAGAAACAAAACAAACTCAAGCATAAAATCCAGTACATACAACTATATGTCAGTCGAAGAGGACATAACTCATGAACATGATCAAGAATAAGAGTGGAACCATAACCAATAGTCGCTTATCATTAAAGAGTCAAAAGAAGAATACAACCATAGCTTCGACGTAGCACTCTCCTTCAGCGGGTCGCCAGCACAACATGTCTCGATAAAGCTTGTCAGGGATGGGACAAGCCTCTCTCTCTGGATACTTGGCAATAGTCTCCTTGCTTGGATTTGGCCTTAAGGGAGTCAAGAAGGCTCTTGCAGCATAAGGATGTAAAAGCTCTTGGGAACTTGGAGATTCTGGAACTAGTTATTCAGCCATTCAGCCCTTCAGCCGCTTCATCAATGGATGAAGGCTATATTTATAGAGGAGAGGAGGAGGTTGGGATCCATACAATAGTGGAAGGGAGGCCTTATCCCTTGGGAGGTTCCCCATAAGGTGGAAACAAGAGGCCAAAGGAGGAAGGTTGTGGTTATTCAGGTGAAACCACTCCTGATGACTCATCCACGAAGTTGTTGTAATCGAAACTTTGCCTCTTTTTTTAAAAAACTTTCCAAAAGAAGATTGGCGTGGGTGCTTAGCTGGGACAGAGTGCCAATTGGCGCAAGCTTAGTGTTAATTTTCCCCCATTGGCTCGAGTACATAACGGGCTACCAGTGCCAAGGCAAAAACAGGTGTTTTTAGGGGTCTGCTCAGGAAATAATCAACAGAAGGAATTTTGTCCTCATGGAAAGGGATGCAATGATGGTATTTGCAAGGCATGAAACTGCTTATTGGTCACATAAATGAACCTACAATGGGCGAGACAGGGATTGCAGGGATGGTGACAAATTACTGTGTAACAATCATTTATCTGTTTTTATCCCATATAGATTTAGGCATCTACATATTTATCAAAAATCATAAACCCTTGAGAGAGCCCTCTCAGGTTGAGGAGGCTAAGCCTTAGCCAAAAGATTGGTTTGAAATAGTTACATGAGATTAGCTTGACTGGTAGCCTATCAGGTTTGATTTTGTGATAACACCGCCCATAACATATTCCTAACCCTTTGTATTTTCCAAACACCCATCTCATAAACTTATCCCTGGGCCTCGCCTTTCAAAATCCTCGCCAGATCCCTGCTATTTTCCCATCTGTAAAATCCACATTGATCATATCCGATGGCCAATATCTCCTATTGCATGCTCGAATTCCTGACCATTAACACTACCAAGAGCTTGCGAAATAAGCAGTTTTTGTAGCCCTACTCCATGCTACGTGGCAACCCCTGATTCTATCGCATCCTCCAAAAGAATACTGCCCACCCAATTTTCACGATGAGAAAAATTCCAAGATGCTTTAGCCCTGTATGAATAATACCATTCTGTCATTTGAAATTTGACCGTGTACCCATAAATTTTAATCAATGATTGGTTAAAAAACAATAAGACCGCCCTTCAAGCCTTTTTCACCATCATTTTTTTATGGTTTGCGGAAAAGAGTTACTGCTGACCTATTCCAAAGCAAAAGATTACTTTTTCGACCTATTGTTTAGCCATTTCACAACTTAATTCAACCCTTTTGCTATTGAAGCCATTGAAGAATTAGTCTGAAGCAGTGTAAAGACCATTGAAGCCTCAGAAAGCCTGCACTTCCCTTAGAGAACCTTTATGCATACCGAAGCTTCATTTTCCAGGTATTCCTGGAATACCAAGAACTGTACTTACAACAAGAAAGTAGCAAGTTAATTGAACCAGTTTAGGAGCATTGCAAACTAGAGGAAAAGCCACTGTTTCCTCCCAAACCCTTCTATAGACTGTAATAATCTTTCACAATATTCCTAAGGGCCTGAAACTATTTCTCGATCACAGAGAGCAATTACTTGATTAAATCAAACAAATAATGGCTTCCCAAGGTATTGTAACAGTCCATCCCTTGCAACCTCATGTTTTTTATGTAGATAATACCCCACTTGAAGACAGAGACTTCAAAATCAATGACCCTATCACTGATTTCAACCTCCTTGAGCTCCACTACTGGAGCCATGATAAGTCAATTGACCAAGCTGATGATGTTTACCTTTGGGAGTCAAATTTTCCCAAGTATATTGTCCTACAGACCTTCCAGTGTCTAGAGGTTATCAGACTCAGGCAAACCAATTATTTCCCTAATCGAAGAGCCCTAGTGACCCTTGGTAAAGAGATTTTATTCACCATTATAGCTGAATCAATAAACCAGATGCTACAAGTTCAACCTAGGCCTGATAAAGCCTCACTGTCTATTGAGATCCTAACTGAATTGTATTTAAATATGGATTTCCCCAAGAGGTTCCAGATATTTCAAACATTTATCACATCATCAGTAGAAACTCCCAAGACTAATCCTCCTTATCTAGCTGCTATATTCTCTGAGAGAACCAGGCATATCATCATAATTTTTTCTTGTATTTTGGGTTATTTCACTGATGAGAATGTTGATGCTTCAGTACTAGGTTTTCTGTCTATTTTCTCCCCTGTTCAGCCTCCTTCTTCTACATTCAATTTTTCCCAGTACTTCTCTGATACCATCCATGAACAACTGGTTAAATTACCAGAGGAGGGAGTGTTCAAATATTCATCTGTTTTGTTCCATATGTTCCTATACTTTCAATCTAAAAGATTTGCAATCAACCTTCAAAAACTAGATGTTGAAGGTAATCCTCAGTCAATAATCTTTTGGAATTCATTAATCAGGAAAGATTCCACAGAGTTCACATATAAAGACTTCATTAACTCATTCATCTATCCAATTGTCAACATATTGAACATCATCATTCAACCAAGAGTTAGTGATGAGATAAAAAAAATGTCTCGCAGTTATTAGAACATAGTAAGACAGGAGATTGGTATCTTTATCAGAACCACACAGAGATTAGAGTTTATGGTTGTCAGCTAACCCCATATAAACTGCCAAAATACCTCCCAATGAGGTTATTTTCATTTGAGTATATCAGGCAGATCCTTAACTCTGATGAAGTGAATTTCTTGTCAGCCAAAAAGAAAACAAAGTTTAAGATAAAAAACCAGATTGGTCCATTCATCTATAATAACAGGACTGCTGGTCAACAGACAGAAAAGTGTCTTTAGGAATTTAAGTTTAGTGAAAGCTTCAAATGGAATTATGATCCTTTAGGAGTTATCAACAAACTAAGGATAAAATTTAAGCTAACCCCTTTTGTCCAAGCTAGACATTGAGAAGTACTCCAATCAATCTGAATTGCAAGAGAACACCTTAAAAGAGGTAGAGAAGCAAGGTGACACTAGTTCCATCTTGCAGACTCCAGCCCCATAGGATAGAAACTATAAAAGGTTAAGAGAAGAAGGATCCTATTCAGTTCAAACCACCACTGAAACAAAATTCAAATTTATGTACATGAAGAAGCCCAAATTAAATATTGTAAATGAAAAAGTTGAAACAATTGAGATCATAGATAAAGATACAGTGGTAAAATACAATGCACCTCCAGTAGTTTCAAAGGAAACTCATCATCCTTCAACATCTAACACTCAAATCATTCAAAAGTAGCATAGTGTTGTAGTGTTTTCATCAAGTAAGCCAACAGAAAAAGTAGAGGATATCATGTAGAAGTACACGGAAATAAAACTTAGAAATGAGGCATTAAATGCAGATACTTATGCCCAATATTGGAAGAAGACACCAAGTGACCAAAGAAGGTTACTTTCAGCATTTGACTACAAGACCAGAAAGATGCAGATGACCTTCTTGCAGCCAACAATGAAACATCCTAAGTAATCAACAGATTATAAGAAGACATCATATGAAGTTCAAGAAAAAGATCTTCATCCTATAGACCAAATAGAATTTCATAAGCAAGCTAGTGAAATGTTGTATTCTACCATGACCAAAAAAGCCACGAGTCTCCAAAAGCTACAAAATACTCTAGAAAACATCAGAGGTCAGCTAAATCTAGAAAAGGATTCCTCACAATCCAAGGACAATAGGATAAAATCTCTTGAAGAACTAGTCATAGAGGTAGGATATGATCCTAAGAACATTAAAGTTGCAGAAGAACTCATCAAGAAAAATAATGCATACTGATCCAGGTGGATATTGGTGGTCGCCCGCCTATTCCACTTGGGGCTCCACCATTGTCTATTTCAGTTTTTCAGTTTCGGCACAGTTTACTATTTTTAGCAGTTTTTCGGGTCCTAAACTTCCGGAGCCGTTTTGAGGCCCTAAACGACGTTTTTTTGGGAAAATGGAGAGCAACATGGGTCCATGGACCAATGTTTCTTGTTCCAAATTTGTAGTCCTCGGATAGATCTTTCTAACGAGGTATGGTACGCGTCAAACGGAGATCGTATGCCAAAGTTACGCCCCTGGGAAGTTGAAACACCAATTTACCCAAACGGGGCCCATAGTTTTGGCGCTTCATCTCCTAGGGTTAGGGTTTTGGCTGTTTAAGATTTCCCATTGTTTCTAAATGATAAATAGGCCCTCGAGCCTCATTGTAACTCAGTTCAGAGGCCTGTAGCCGCCACATCTCTTCTCAGAGATAGCTACCAGCGCCCCAGCTAGTTTTATTTCCATTCTGTCTGTAAGCAAATTTCAGTTCTTTGATATTAATGAAATGAAGTGTTATTTCCGCTGCATCTCTGTATTTATGTTTATATGTTTATTTTGTTGCGTTCCTGCATAAATCCGGATCAGTGGTATCAGAGCGGTCTGCTTTTTCTCGATCCTTCTTTGGATGTCCCCAACGAGGTCGGGGTATAAGGAGCTAGGGCTCGATCTGGTGGAACCTTTGCAAGATCAGCCTCGCAAACCTCGACGGACGCCCATGGGGGACGAAAAGAAAGATGAGGGAGCAGGAGATCCTATCAAAATATTGCTCGAGGAGGCCCTTGAAAGACAAAGGAACATGATGATGGATAACTTTGCTCAGATCCTTCAACGGCTACCCACCGGCGGTGCATCTGCATCCAGCAACCACTCTGGAGGCGCGACTCCTTTTAACGTACAAGTAAATTTTGACATTCCCATATTTGAGGGTCAAATAGATGCAAATGTCGTAGATAGACGGTTGAATCTATTAGAAGGATATTTCTCGGTTCATGACTTTTCAGACCGGGAGAAGATTATTTTTGCACTCCTCAAAGCTAACCCCCATGTTAAGGACTGGTGGGAAACCTACTGTGAGAACAAGGACCAGACAGAACCCTCGTTGTTCTCGGCTGTACCAACTTGGAATTCTTTCCGAGACGCCGTCAAGGAACAGTACTATCCCGTGGGGAGCTATGAGGACAAGTACATACAATGGACCACGCCGCGACAACAAAGGGATCAAGATGTGCATGAGCTGACGAATCTGTTCCATACCCTGCGCACAAAGTTGGGTATCAAAGATTCAGAGAAACATCTGGTGCTAAAGTATCGCAGCTGTCTGCACAAATACATTCAAGAGGAAATGGAGTTCCTTGACATCTCCTCGCTTGGTACGGCATACCGGTATGCTGCCAAGATTGAGCAGAAATTCAAGCAGAAGAAGCGAGACTTTGGATCTGCAAATCAAAAGCAAGGGAAAGGTGCTTCCAAATTGCAGAACAAAGGACCGAGCCAAGGCATGGCGGCTAAAGACAACTCATCGAAAGCACAAGAAAAGAACAGCACCGCAAAGCCAAAGAAGGACACGGGAAAGTGGTGTGAGTTCCATAAGAGCTCCACTCACAACACAAGTGAGTGTCGGGCCAAGCAGTCGCTAGTGGCCGAGATGAGGGCTTCTGAGTCAGATGCATGCTTTGACTCCGAATCAGAACCTGAAAAGGCGAATGAAAAAGGGAAACAAATTATTGATGCGGAGCCCAATGCCACTGTTGCCACTACAAAGATCCAAAAGGAGGAACCGGAAGATCCAGAGGAGGAGGAACGTCTCTTCCACTCCTAGATGTGGGTAAAGGGCTCCCCGGTACAGTTCATTGTCGACAATGGGAGCCAAAAGAACCTCATTTCAGCAGACGCCGTGAAGC
Source organism: Pinus albicaulis (assembly GCA_034641835.2). Taxonomy (NCBI): domain Eukaryota; kingdom Viridiplantae; phylum Streptophyta; class Pinopsida; order Pinales; family Pinaceae; genus Pinus; species Pinus albicaulis. The sequence goes on along the minus strand of CM076583.1, from coordinate 770,704,775 downwards.
GGTTGGGCTTGCTGACCACATCTCACCCACATCCATACACCATCGGGTGGCTTCACCAAGGACGAGATCTCCGTGTCAGCCAGCAGTGCCGCCTTCCCTATAGCATCAAGCCCTTCACGGATGAGGTATTATGTGACGTTGCTCCTATTGATGTTTCTGATGTATTATTAGGACAACCATACTTGTGGAAGTTTCATGCTGTGTATGAGTCTCGACCTCGTGCTGTTATTGTTACTTTGGGAAATAAGTTGTACAAGATACTAGAGGTACCACCTCCTGTCGCTATCTCTTTGGTTACTGCAAAACAATGCAGTAAGCTAATTTCCCAAACCAGGAAATTCGTTTTCCTGATGATCCGCCCCCAGGGAAAGAAGAAGACTATGGCCAAGACCTCCAGACAGGGCTCCTCTGCACAACAACAACAAATGGATAAGGTTGTGGAGGAGTACGGGGACATATTCACCTCACCCACAGGGGTTCCTCTGCACTGTCAGGTCAAGCACCCGATTGATCTGACCCCCGTGCGCCGCTACCTAATGGACCGATCTATCGGCCTTTGCTACGTTACGGAAGTGATGAAATCGAGCGGGTCGGGAAGTTTGTTGCGGAAAGGTCACATCGGACCAAGTTCATCGCCACAGGCAGACCGATCGTGTTGGTACAGAAGAAGGATGGGACGTGGAGACTCTGTATTGACTATCGGGTGCTGAACAAGATCACTGTCCGGAATAGGTACCCAATCCCACGGATTGATGACCTTCTGGACCAACTCAAGGTGCAAAATATTTCAGCAAGATCAACCTGAAGTCTGGGTATCACCAGGTACCAATTGAACCCTCCGATGTGTGGAAGACTACCTTCAAAGCCAAGGAAGGCCTTTTCGAATGGCTGGTCATGCCTTTCGGGTTGACGAATGCTTCCGCCACCTTCATGAGGATGATGGATGACATCTTGCGGCCATTCACCAACTCATTTGTAGTGGTGTACTTGGATGATATTCTGATCTTCAGCCAGACTTGGGAAGAGCACCTTCACCACATCCGACAAGTCCTCCAAACCCTGCGGAAACACAAGTTGTGTGCCAATTTGGAGAAGTGCACTTTTGGCATGACCCAGGTTCAATATCTGGGATACATTATTGATGAAAGGGGGGTGCATGTGGATCCGGCCAAGATCCAAGTCATTCGGGATTGGCCAGCCCCAACCACTATAACAGAGCTTCGCAGCTTTCTGGGTCTTGCTAATTTCTATCGGAGGTTCGTGTTGGGATTCTCTCATATCACTTGGCCCTTGAGTCAAGTCACCAAGGGAGGAGCGAGAGCAAAATTTTTTTTGGTCGGAACCTCAACAGAAGGCGTTCACAGAACTGAAAAACCGCCTCTGTTCTGCCCCAGTGCTCACTTTACCAGACTTGCAACAGCCATTTGAGATCGAGGCAGATGCCTCTGACTATGCTATTGGGGCAGTTCTTACTCAACAGGGACATCCAGTGGCATTTCACAGTGAGACATTGTCTGACACAGTTTGCAAGTACCCCACATATGACAAAGAAATGTACTCCATTGTGCAAGCTTATCGACAATGGAAGCATTACATTTTGGGGAAGGAAACAATCATCCACACAGACCACAGGCCCCTGCAGTTCATATAGACACAAGGGAAGTTGCAGAATGATCGCCATCAGAAGTGGTCTACATATCTGCAACAGTTTCATTTTAACATCAAGTATAAGAAGGGTAGAACCAATCATGTTGCAGACTACCTCAGCCAACCACCGATCGTGGCGCTCACCACTGTGCTCAACTCTTGTGGGCACGAGACTTCTGATTGGCCGCTTCTCTATGAGAGTGACCCAGAATACGGCCAAACTTACAAGGCACTCTTGGGGGGTACGCAAGTTCCAAATTTTCACCTCCAAGATGCAATTTTATGTCACATGGGACACCTTTGTGTTCCTTCAAGCGAGCGTGCCAAGATGATATGGGAAGCACACTACAGTCGAGTCGTTGGGCATTTCGGGGTCGAGAAAATAGTAGCAATCCTGCAGAAGTATTTCTATTGGCCGAACCTTCGAAAGGATGTCGAGAAGCACATCAGATCCTGCACTGCTTGTGCCATTGCCAAACCGACCATCAAGAAGCAAGGCCTATATACTCCTCTACCTACCCCTAGTCGACCTTGAGAATCCATCTCCATGGATTACATGTCGGGCCTGCCTTCTACTAAGCATGGAAATGACTGTGTTTTTGTGGTCGTCGACAGATTCTCGAAGATGGCCATTATGGCGGCCTGCAAGAAGAATATCACAGCAGAAGCCACTGCTAAAATCTTCTTTGAACGAGTGTGGGTGCACTTTGGGATCCCGCAGTCTATCATATCAGATCGGGATAGCAGGTTCCTCAGCACATTTTGGTCCAGCCTCTGGTCGATGTTGGATACCAAGCTCACCAAGTCCACAGCTTTCCATCCCCAAACGGATGGCCAGACAGAGGTCGTCAACAGAATGATTGTACACATTCTGCGCATGTACAATTCAAAGCATCCACGCACATGGGACGAGAGCCTCCCTTATGTACAACATAGTTATAATCGGGCTCTCCACAGTTCAATCGGCCATAGCCCCTTTCGGGTGGGCTTGGGATTCCAGCCACTATGTCCCATTGACGTAGCCATGCCATTTGCAGCTGCTCAGGCCAATTCAGCTCATGTCCAGTCTGAAGTTGACAAAGCCAGTAGCTTCATCGAGCGCATTCAACACATCCGCCAACAGGTTCATGATATATTGGACAGAGCCAATGCCAAGTACAAGAAACGCCATGATCAACACCGGGTGCCACACAACTTCCAGGTGGGTGACAAAGTATGGCTACATTTACAGAAGGAGCGCCTCACTGGACCCCACCGCAAGCTTCGCCCGCTCCGATACGGGCCGTACACCATCACCAAGGCTGTAGGGAACAATGCATTCGAGCTCAGTATTCCACCATTCCTTGGTCTGCACCCAATCTTCAATGTGGATCGCCTTCGTCCTTACTTCCCACCTCTACTGGACACCTCGGACATTGCAGAACAACTCACACCAACTGAGTTAAATCCAGACTGCATGGAACAGGCCACCACAGATTGCATCATGGACATGTAAATCAAGAACACTCGCCAGCAGAAGATCCAACTATATCGGGTTGTCAAAGCTGGCCAACTCCTGCACCAAGGAAAGTGGTTCACCAGGGACCAAGTTCAGCAGAAATTTCCTCATCTCATGGAGGGACTTAACGCAATGGGGACCATTGCTTCCTAAGGGGGGAGGAATGATCCAGGTGGATATTGGTGGTCACCCGCCTATTCCACTTGGGGCTCCACCATTGTCTATTTCAGTTTTTCAGCTTCGGCACAGTTTACTATTTTTAGCAGTTTTTCGGGTCCTAAACTTCTTGAGCCGTTTTGAGGCCCTAAATGACGTTTTTGGGGAAAATGGAGATGTTACCCATTCCAAATTTGTATTCCTCGTATAGATATTTCTAACGAGGTATGGTACGCGTCAAACGGAGATCGTATGCCAAAGTTACGCCCCTGGGAAGTTGAAACACCAATTTACCCAAACGGGGCCCATAGTTTTGGCGCTTCATCTCCTAGGGTTAGGGTTTTTGCTGTTTAGGATTTTCCATTGTTTCTAAATGATAAATAGGCCCTCGAGCCTCATTGTAACTCAGTTCAGAGGCCTGTAGCCGCCACATCTCTTCTCAGAGATAGCTACCAGCGCCCTAGCTAGTTTTATTTCCATTCTGTCTGTAAGCAAATTTCAGTTCTTTGATATTAATGAAATGAAGTGTTATTTCCACTGCATCTCTGTATTTATGTTTATATGTTTATTCTGTTGTGTTCCTACATAAATCCGGATCACATACATTGTTGCATTACAAAAAAAACTCAAATTTCCTCCTACTGAAAATCCATAGGCCAAATAAGTATTACAGGATGAAAGCCAAAAATATGAGATGATGAAACTCATTCTTTAGTTAACTGCCCAATTGAAAGAAATGGAAAATGAGATGGATAAGTTAGTGCAGGAGAAAAAGGCCAGCTTGGAAGAAATCTTTGTCACTGCTATTCCTATAGTCAGTACAACAGTTCCTTCTACTTTAGCAGATTCATTGGCCACATCAGTTCCAGTAGCTACAACACTTCCCACTACATCAGCAACTACATCAGCTATAGAGTCATCTACAACAGCAACACAACCTAGTGATGAAGTAGGTAAACTAGTTAAAGCAATGCAAGAAATGTCCATCGAGACTAATGAAATAAATAGACTTAAAGAAAAGTTAAAAAGGCTAGAGGATGAGACGAAACTAGTTCAAATCATGCACAAGAATTAAGTACATAATTCAAACAGATTGACTGAGAAATTAGAGAAGCTAGAGAAAGAGTTGACATTGAGAGAACCACTTGCCCAAGCTAAGCAACATTTGTGGGCTAATATCATTGACTCCGTTAATGATATTTGGCCATCCATTCAAGTTATTTATGAGCAGAAGGATCTAATCAAAGCAGCAAGTGAAGCCATTCAGAGAGTAAAGGAAGAACTTGGTAAAAATCCAGAAGAGGCCAATGAAATCATTAAGTTTCTTAATTCCAAAAATAAACAGGATTTGGAAGAAATTGTCATTAGTGACAGAACTGAAACAATTCTTGAGGTAAGAAAGGCGATTTCTAAAAGGAACTTAATGGTACAACTTGAAGACAAATGTCAGAACATGGACCTTTCCATAACCAGATTCATGGTGAAATTTGATATTCTAAGGTAGAAAGGCCTTCCAAATCCATTTTTTATCAATGACAGATTGATGAAATAGGAGGGTCATGATAAGAAAATTAGAGAAGTGGCAAAGGAACAAGCCAAAAATTCAACCATGAAGGGAATTCCAACAAGAAAAGTGGTTTATCAGAGTTTTGGGAATCTCTTTTACCTACAACATGAGGTAAAACATCTATTCATCAACAAACCTACATTTGCAAAATACACAGAAGCAGATGAAATTCTCAGAAGAATGATAAAAATCAAGTTACTAGATGCAGAGGATTGGGAAAAGTTGAGTAATTTACTTTGAAAGTGAAAGATAAAATAGTAAAAGAGGAGTCAAAGGATAAAAGTAAAATAGTAAAAGAGTAGTCAAAGGTTAAATTCAAAGATTAACAGTAAAGAGTAACAGATTAGTTAAGTTAAAGAGTATCAAATGAAAGACAAAGTTTAAAGTCAAAACTGAGATGACAAAGAAGAGTTAAAATTAGCCAACGTAAAGGACACTCAATAGCCTAAAAGGCAGCCAATGTTGAGCAACAACAAAAGATCATAATAGTAAACAACAAAATCAATAAAAGCAGGGAAAACTTGCATTAGTTAGATAGTTGTCTCTATATTCTTGCATGAAGATATTTATTTTTCCTTGAATAATTCCTAAGATAGTTTAGGATATTTTGTATTAGTTTTTTTTTATAAATACTTCACAATTCGAAGTATTGTGTGTGTATTGTGGAATGCTAAAAATTTCTATAGTTGTATTGATTTGGAACCTGAGGGTTCATTGTACCATTTTCAAGTCAGTAGATAGGATTGAGCAATAAAGGCATTATATTACAGGATTCATGTGTTGGGCCACTTCAGTAAAGTACTTTCAATTGTTCTTTTTTATTTTCTGAAGTTTTTCACATACTTGCATGTTTTCTAAATCTAAATGTATAACAGGAATTTTATTTCAGAACTTGTTTAAAAACACTCTGACTTAAACTCTTATTTCATTTTCATGTTTTCTACTGATATCCAGATTAGGGAATTCTTCATTGCTCCCTGTTATGAAGGTAAATCCTCTCTGTGGACAGAGAGGATCCCTCTAGCCTTAGGGTGGGTCTAGTAACAAAAGAACAAGCTAAAGTGTTGCTTCCTAGTTAATTAATGAACAAAAGACGTGGTAGATTAACCTACCTTGAATCCAATGCTGTCGATGTTGTAGAAAGAGTAGTGGCCTCTCGCTCCTGTCTTGGAAAATCACAATCCGTTCGCTATAATGCTCAGATACCTGCACATAGGACAAAGAACAAGAACAACACACGACATAATATTTTCACTCACAACTATTAAATAATCAAAGAGGGCTAAACATATCACATCAAATAAACAACATAATACAATAATGGAACCAAACAGTAGTCATGTATATTAATGAGTAGAAGGAAGAGTACAACCGATGCTTTGACGTCGCAATATCCTCCAGCGAGGTTCAGACGAAGCACGTCTCAAATTTTGGTCAAGGAATTCAGACTCAAGCTCTCTTAGAAGTCATTTACTCGAGCTCTCTCAATGCAATCTTTCTTACTCTATCTTCTCTAGTAGCTTAGCTATAATATAATTCTCCTAGTTCAGCAATTCAGCTGTTCAGCTATTTTTCTATAATGTGTTCAGCTAGTCCTACTAACAGAGATGGTTTCTTATATAGAGGAAAGGGAGGAGGTTGGGATCCATACAAAGGTGGGAGGGAGTTCTATCCTTTAGGAGAGTTCCAAGGGAGGTGGAAACTACTAACTAAAGGAAGGAGTCCGTGGTTGTTTCAGTTCAACCACTCCCAATGACTCATCCTCGAGGTGGTTGGAATGGAACCTCTGCCTCTATTTTTAAAAAACATTCCATAAAAATCTTGGAGCGGGTGCCTAACTGGCACAGAGCACCAATTGGCACGAGCTTAGTGTTACATTTCCTAGTCGGCGCGAGGGTGTAATGGGTTACTTGCGCGAAGGTAGAAATAGGGATTTTCACAGCTCTGCTTAGGGAAATGTTAACAAGAAGAATGTTGATTTCATCAAAAGGGATGCAAGGATGGTATTTGCAAAGAATGACACTGCTTATTGGTCACAGAAACGACCCTCCAATGTGCGAGTTGGGGATTTCAGGGACAGTGAAAAAATGCTGTGTAACAGATGCCCCCTAAAGTATGAAGTCCGAGAGAGAGGGAGGGTGAAATGCTTTATGAGAATGCGTTCGAACCAAACACCACTGTCGAAACACCTGCAATTACAAATACAACTGATATTTTTGATACATGAATCATGTGGCATGGGCGTAGCCATCCATAATAGAGTATATAAGAACTGATATCTGAGGTATGGACATAGCCATCCAACAGGAATGATCAGTAAATAGACTTAGGTATGGTCGCATTCATCCAATCAAGAGAGTCATGCAATAAGTCATAATAATCCGCAAAAATATGCAGCCTGGAATTTATCAAACAAAACCCAGGGTCTTGCGCTTCATCTCGACCCGAACAAGTACAATTTCGAGCATGCGAATATATGAGTTGAAGTCGAACATGTAGGAAAATCCGATTACCAGCCAATGATGAAAGTTGTTAACAGACGCAAGAGAAACCACCAATGATGATGATGGCCCTCAAGGTACAAAAGGTACAATCTACGGAATGTGAAAAATGATCTGATGTCGAACATCTGCAGAATCACTCGATCGAAGGCCGATGATGTAAACCTTGGTTGAATGCGAAAAACCTGCCATTGAGGCATGCAGGCTCCAAGGTACCAAAAGGGAGTCTCTAGATCTAACTCCTAGATAATGAGATGAAGTTGATAGGAAGTGACCTAGTCGAAGGAGGGCCATAATGTTTCCCAGAACATCGAAACGAGACAGAGGAACATGATGAAAGTGGATCAGGACCAACAGGAGATCATAGGAAGGTTGACAACTGCTGAGGCAAACTTCTCTTGAACATATCAACAACACGACACTGGATTTGGTAGTATTTGACATCAAAAGAACTGAGGTCATGATGACGTGGCAAAGAGTAGATGAGAGGTCAAAAGAGATTACCCAAACCCACGAAGGAAAAAATGAAGAAATGAGATGTCCCCAACCCGACACAAATGAAGACAAGTGCCATGTTCAAGAGCTACATAATGCCAACATAACTAAAACTTGGTTCCATTTTCCCCCACCATTTCTGGCGAGTACCCGAGTTATTTTTTAAAACAATCTTGAAGGGGATAGCATATGCTTGCACTGTAAGTTTGTCCTTCAGAAAAATCCAACCTAATACATTTTATGAACCATAGGAAGGAGGAACTCGAATAACGTCATGGTGACGAAGTCCGATGTCATCAGGGTTTAACGAGTCTGACAAAGGAAGAACTCGACATCTTTTCATGTTTAAAGAGTTTGAAAAGAAGGCAGAAAATAAAAATCTAGCAGTCCCTTTTTGTAGGTAGTCTCACAGATCTGAAAAGGTAGAAAAAAGTGTCTGAGAGAACCTCTTAGTCGCAATAGACTAAGGTATTCCTTTTTCGTAAATAATCCATCCCAGCCCGAAAAAGGGTTAAACCTATACTAGGTAGATATCGTTTCATAACCATTTAACAAGTTCAAAATGACAAGAATATCGACAATATTTTCAATTTTAGAGAGTCAGAAAAGAGCTGAAAGATGACTCCAGTAGTGACGTTTTCGTGTTTTTACCGAGTCCAAAAAAGTATAAAATATAACTCGTTACTTCATCATTATTGCATGAAAAACCTATTGCTGCACAAGAGACATGTGTAAAACCCATTTCTCAAAAATAATATAGTAAAATAATCGAAAAACATGCTTTAAAACTTAATTAGGGTTGTGAAAAAGTTATAAAATGCCAAAAATGGTAAAAATAATTACTTTTCACTTTTTACCTCTTGTGGAGAAATAGTTACCCATTTCATTGTACAATCTTGCAGGGACGATAGTGGTCAATCGAGCAGATCAATCGCAAATCTGTACACTCCAGGTAAGAGCCGATATCCCTCTCGTTATTTTAAGTCATTTCTTGCTTCCTGTAATTTTCAATTTAGAATTTTGGGGGAGGAAATGTAAAAATTAGGGCTTCGTGGTTGGCGCTGATTTCGAGCACAGAGTCGCGCCAGCTACTTGATTTTTTACACTAGGGCGCACCCATTGGCGCGACTATTTGGGAAACAGTCGCACCAATGATGCAAACCATTCTAGGTAGAATACAGATCAAATACCCTAATTGTTTACAGATTCAAGGGTCAAAATTAACTAATACCACTCATATGAATGTGTTTGCAGGTAGAAAGAGGCAAAATGATCATTGAATGAAAAGAACAGGAACATAGAAAAGAATATGAGCTAGCCATGGAAAATGAGAGAGTCATGGAAGCTCTCAGAAACTGTGGTCTGAAAAAATTCTTCCTAATGCCATGTCTCTGAACCCAACCAGAGTTATTATAGTATCTGGTCAACATTTGGGATGAAAATCAAGAGAATTTCATCCTTCGAGATCAAGAACTTGAGATTGATGTCTTTGGCATGTATTTCATTACAGGATTATTGCAGAGGGGAGCAACACTAATCCTAACCAGCACCTGGCCCTGCATGGAAAACATGACCATGGTGATAGAAAGGGTATGTCCAGGAGCATGGAAGGGATCAGGTAGTGGGAAAGTCGATATACAAATTATCCCATATTTGACAGTACGTGTGGTGCTGCATACCATCACATGGGCTACGGGATCAAAAGCACCGTACGAAGCAACAAAGACACAGTTGCTTCTTGCTGTAGACTGCATGGCACCGACCATCTACAACTGGGCAGAGGCTGTGACCATAAACATGAAGCGCCAACTAACCAAATGCAAGAAGACCAAACTGAAACAATTATGTTATGGATCTATTCTGGTATCATTCTTCTTGGAACGACTACCCATTTTTCAGCGACAGGAGGTTATAGTCCCGACACCACCTAGTGAGAGAACCATGGATGGCTCGATGGGCAGCTTTGATGCCAAGGGTAGGGGGCAGTCAACAAATGTCCTGGAGACCAAAATTCTTTGATTGGCTCTGACGACAATTGATTGTCGTGGAGGATTGGCCCTACTCTAGTACAGATTTCATTGATGATCCGGACCTCCCACTCTCTAAGGGAGAATATTGGGATGAAGATTTAGGTGAGACTCATTTTTTAAGTTTTATGAGTATTATGATTTTTTATTTATGCATGTTCTGACATTAAATACATATAATTGCAGACGTTGGCCCAGAGATACCTGCTGGCATGTCACCGATAGCGAGGCGAATCCCTTGCGATTTCGACCCTCAAGGTGAGGGCAGTGAGGAATATGAAATAGTGTGCAACTTGGAGGGGATAACACTAGGAGTCCCAGATTATGCACGTTTTGATGATGTTCCTCACACCTACTAGAGACATATCGTAGGGGTGCCCAGCCGAATTCACTGCTGGCTAAGGTGGCTAGTATGGGCTATGACATGTTATCATGAGCACCATGCTGATTAGACACCTAGGTTTTATTTTATCTGCATATTTTGAGAGACATGATGTCTCGGGATGTAACAAAAACACACATGTATTTTTTAAAGTTATGATGCACATGGTTGCAAACATGCGATATATATATATATATATATATATATATATATATATATATATATATATATATATATATATATATATATATATATATATATATATATATATATATATATATATATATATATATATATATATATATATATATATATATATACATCTATTCCTCTACATGGATCTTTTACATATGATGATGCTTTTACAAATTATGCAAATGTCTATCTAATACAATTTTACCCATTGTATCATTTAATGTGTTCATTTGTCTAGGAATATGTTGATAGGTAATAAAATCAAAATGTCTTTCCAACAAATGAATACGTAAATATAATCTCAAAATGTGCAGATTTCTAATTGAATAATGATTATTGAGTTGCAGAACAACAAGATGTGAATCTAGATTTATAAGAAATGCGTGTATGCGGAGGTTGATTGCCTCAGTTAATAGCTCAATGACAACACTATATCCAACGACATTGTTTGTAGTTCGTCCTAGATAAATACCTTGCAGATCTATCAACTCACCAGCAGGATCATAAATTACCCAGGCTACTAAAGACAAATTACTGGTACTGCGGAAAGCACCATCCGCGAAACCGATATAAGGGGTAATAGACATCTACACAATAAGCAAGACCTAATAAGCAGGAAAATGCTCACAAAGCACCCCAAACTAGAAAACATGTACAAAAAATAAAAACAACACCTATGTACACCTATTATGCATGAATGGTTCACACATAATATTTTTTGAGATACAACCCATTTTTGGGTTGTTCAAGAGGATGACCTTCGTAGTCAATTAGCTCATAGGCCCCATTATACAACACACATTTAACGATGTAGGGTCCATGCCACATAGGTTAAAATTTTCCTGCCCCCATCTTATCACGAGCTTGGTCATATAGGAGGACGAGATCTCCTTCAACGAAATAATGAGGGGAAACTGACTGATCAAAATGAGCTTTGACCTGATTTTTTTGTGCTTCAATAATGAGAGCAAAAAAGTGGCGGGTTTCATCCAGCCTTTCTAAATAAAGGAGACGCTCTTCTTTTGGCGAAGTGTTCGGCAGTAATTCAACAACCAACTTGAGCAAAGGTATTTCACATTCAATTGGAAGAGTAGCTTCCAGGCCATAAACCAAATAGAAAGGAGTGAACCTGGTTGCGTTCTTAACTGAGGTTCGATATGCCCAAAGAGCCAAAAATAACATGAGATGCCAATTTTATTTGTGGATCCCAATCGTACATTGAAGCATCATGACAAGAACTTTGTTGACAGCTTCAACCTGGCCATTGGCTTGAGGGTAGTACGACATTGAGCTGTCGTGACGCAGACCCAACTTAGAAGTCAACTTCGCCACCATATAATGCTGAAAATGGGAACCATGATCGATAACGATGGCTTGAGGGACACAAAACCTAGCAATAATGTGATTGAACATGAAATGAGCAGATGTCTTATCGTCAGCGGCAAGTGTAGGCATTGTTTCAGCCCATTTGGTGAAGTAGTCCACGACTACAATAATATAAGCATGCCCCCCAACTGAGTGATGGTTACAAGTCATAAAATCGATGCCCCACTTCACAAAGGAACCAACGGTAATGACAGGATGTAGAAGAACGGGTGGCACATGCAACTTGCATTGATAGATTTGGAAATCATGGCATTTACGAACTGTGACAATACAATCTTTGAAAATAGAAGGCCAAAAATAACCAGCACGAAGAATCTTCTGTTTAGTAGCATAACTAGACATGTGACTACCACAGGCACCATTTTGACAATCATTCAGAGCATTCTTGGCTTCCTCGAGGGTTAAACATTGCTGGAGTATGGAATCAACTCCAATACGATAGAGAGTATCTCCAACTATATGATAAGGTTGCGACTGATGGCAGATGCATCGGTGGGCATCCTTCGTCAACTCAGATCTAAAAGATGAAGTTTGGAGATAGAAGATGATATCACCATACCATGGATCAAGGGTGCTAATAAAGAAAAGAAAATCGTCTGGAATGACGTCCTCAGAATGAGAAGGAGCGGAGTCGGAAGGGAGAGAACAAAGTAAATCAACAAAGATCAATGATTTCTTAGATTTGGTAGCTGTAAATTCCAAATCAAACTCTTGGAGGATGACAATCCACTTTGAGTATTTTCCCCCCAGCAATTATCGAGACAATATGTAGGTCATGAGGTTGCATTCAGAAATCACTGTCACTGAACACAAAAGAATATAATGACGAAAATATTGAACAACTTGAACAATGACCAACGTTAACTTCTCGACGTGGGCATAACGCGTTACGGGGTTGAGAAGGTTACGAGACAAGTAATAAATAACATGCTCATGACAGTCATCATTGTATTGTACCAAAACCATGGAAATCGTGCTAAAAGCGGCAGCCAAATAAAGGGAAAAATCATGATGATAATCTATAGGGCGAAGGAGAGGAGCATTGACCAACAATGTTTTCAATGCATCAAAATATTTCTGAGCGATCTCATCCCAGTAGAAAGGAACACCCTGTTTTAACAATCGTGTGAATCCTTTAGCTACTTCGGCATAGTTAGGTATAAAACGACGAAGAAAATTAGCTTTCCCTTGTAAACTCTATAACTGATGCAATGGGGAAAGAGAGGGGATATTGATAATAGCCTCAACCTTGAGAGGATCCAGAAAAATCTTGTTTTTGGAAATGATAAACCCCAAGAGTCTATCGAAATCGACGCAGAAGACACACTTGTGCAGATTAAGCCAAATATTATAGTGCCTACAGCGAAGAAAAATCTGACGAAGATGGTCAAGATGATCCCTATGCTTAGCTGAATGAGCCGAAAGGTCATCCAGATATGGTTGAATGATGTGACGAATATCATGAAAGGCATAAGACATTGCACACTGAAATGTGGCCCTGACATCCTTCAAAAAGAAAGGAAGATTCTTATAGGCAAAGGTACCCCGAGGACAGATGAAGGCAGTCTTGTGTTGATTAGTCGGGAGAATGTTGATCTGATTATAACCTAAAAAACTATCCATAAGGGAAAATATCTCACTCCTGGCATAGTCGTCAATGATTTGATCGATGAAAGGAGTAGGATAATTATCCTTAGGACAAGCGTGATTGATATCACGATAGTCAACACAAACATGAATAGTGCCTTGTTTCTTGTCTACAGGAACAATATTAGAAACCTATTCTGTCAAGGGAATCAGATAAATGAAACCAACCTTGAGAATTTTTTCCACTTCAGCCTTAATGGCAGCAGATTTCCTATGATGCACCGGACAAAGACGCTGACGAATAGGTTTCAAACTGGGGTAAGTTTGAATCTCATGTACCATGATGCTAGGATCAATGCCGAGCATTTCTTCGTAGGACCATGCAAAGACATCATGGAATTCGCGAAAAAGGCTAGTATAAACTTGTACTTCATCTGAAGAACAAATAACCCCAATATGGATGTTCTTGATGATTCCTGGTTTAATGGAAATGTTGATAGGCATCGCCTGAGTGATGTTACTCAAGTTACCTTCCGAAAAAACTTCATGGACTTGAATAGATGTTTGAAGCGGAGGAGAAGGAACCTGAGAGGAAAAAATCTTAAGATAGGTAGACATGGCTTTGAGGCTTGGTAGAAACGAGGAACGATGATGACCATCATCCCACGGCAGATCGTCGAGAGACAGGGTTTCCACAATAGCCTCATCAGAAGGAAACACTTATTTCAAAGGATCTAGAGAATCAAAATCACCAAGCCAAGGGGATTGAGAATAGATGTCAAGAGTCATGCTCGAAGGAGAAAAATCAAAGGACGGAGTGTTCGATGCAACAATGAGTTCACAATAATCAATTTCAATCAGACTCAACGACATCAAATCCCTTAACGAATCGATCTTTTCAGGAGAATGGATAACCCAGAGGTCATCGGTTCGAGAAATCATGTTGACCTGAATAGTATTTGGCGGTGGAAGAGGGAAAACACCCATGAGAGCAAGATCCTTGAAAAGGTCTGGTCCTACACTTTCGTAGGGAGTAAGAATATTGTCCACATACGGAATGTTGTTCTCGAAATAAGAAGTGAAAAAAGACAATTGATCAACAGTAATAATCTTTCCTTCATGCGAGAACTTCAAAACATGAAAGAGAGTGGACATAATGCACAACATGGCATGAGTCCAACTGCGACCGAGGAGAAGATTATAATTGAGTTTTTCATCAACGACTTTGACCTCAACATTGACTGTCTTTCCTTCTAACGTGATCGGTAAATTAGCAAGAACACCAAGAGGCTTAGATTCTCTTCCATCAAATTCTTCAAGGGCATTGGGTGATGATGTAAGAGATGGAGAACCAATGGATTTCCAACAAGTAGATGACATAACACAGGTAGATGCACCCTCATCCACGATGGCCTGGTGAATATTCAAATCATTTATACCAACTTGAATGATGAGCGCAATTTGGTGTGGGAGTCGCAGGATGAAATTCTCTAAATAGAAAGCAAGCAAGCTAGTATCGGTAGGATCATTCCCACCTATCGTGGATAGAAAAGCCTTATGTTGCGAAGGAAAACTCTGAATTACTTCTAATGCAGACATTACAGATGACACCTGAGCCAAATCCTCAACAATACTGTAATGCTGAGTGGCACGAGCATTGGGTTTATATGAAGACTTGCGGAGCACACCTTTGGAAGGTGGCCACACAATGGATTCGGTGCTAGGCTGTTCAATCTCAAGAGGGCCAGAAATAGGAGGAGGAAGAGGACTATCAACGATCTCTTTCCCTACTACCTGATGTGAACCAGAATAATATTTCAATCGAGTAGCAATAGAAATGGGTGCATAACTATTCATCATGAAAAATTGCGAACCAGATGGAGCAGAGGACTAAGGGTGGTCTACCATCTGAGTCTACAGAGGGAAAGGTTCTTTGAGAATGGCTAGAGCTCCTTGGTTGCTTTTGAGCAATTGACTCACTTCAAACCTTCGAGGACAGTCCTTGGTGAAGTGGTCATCATCACAAATCAAACAAGGATACTTTGGTTTGTGTTGAGAACTATCAGTAGAACGAGGTTTTAGAGAATCCTGTTTCGGGGCATTGGCTTTTGCCTTACCTTTACCCTTCTTTTTACCTTTTGAAGTGTTATCTGTAGGATTGGCCTAAACAAAATTCACTTCTACGGGTGTGCCATTATTCGAAGTTGACTGAGAAGCTACATTATTGGAAGAAGTAGACTTTTGCTTCCCAGAGTTAGATGAAGGAGACTTCTGAGAAGTCTGTGATATGGAACCAATAATACCATCAACGGATGGAGTCGATGGTGGTTTAGAAGTTCTAGGTCAAGGAGCATCAGGCAAGATATCATATAATGCACCAGACTGAGAGTACACAAGATCAAGCTACTGGGCATAAGCAATGGCTTGTTCCTCGGTACACATGCCCCCATAGTAATGTCTTTAGCAATTTGATTGACAAAGGAGTTAGTGAACCAATGAGCCAGAAGCTGATCAGGTATCTCAAATTTGATCATGCGATGACGACGCCGCCTATCATGAATATGATCTGAGATATGAGTAGCTCGGTCCTATTTCAATGAAGTGAGGAGATGCATCCCAGTCTCATAGCGGATCTGTAACTGAAAATGTGTAAGGAATGCCATGGCCAAAGAATTGAAATCTTGGAAAACTCCACGAGACAGCTCAATGTACCACTTTGTAGCGGCACCAATAAGAGTTCATTGGAAAATATAGAGATGAATAGAATCATCAACCCAAGAGTTAGAAGAACACCACAAGTGATAAGTCATCACATGCATTTGGGGGTCTTCACCAGGCTTACCCTCAAATTTAGGACAATCACCAGGGATCTTGGTTGGAACCGGAGGCCAATATGGATTATGAAGAATATGATCATTTGTGAACTTCGACACATTGGGTAATTCCAACGTAGCAAGAAATGGTAACTGAGTATTGAAATTCATCAGAGGTATTTAATAAGGACCTATATGTACATTCCATCCAGTTCGAGCAGGATTTTGTCCCCATATATTCTGTCTCGAAGGATTCGGATCATCAGGAATAAAAATAGGATAATTTGGTTGATACTGGGATTGAGGACCAGGATATTGAGTCGAAGCCAACCACTGAGGTCCTTGCTAAGTAACATAAGGATTCCACTATGGAATGTAAGTATCACTTTGAGGTTGTTGATACATAGGTTGATTTTGAGGGTAAGGAATTTGAGGTGCACCATATACTGTTTGATTTTGAGGGTACGAAATCTGGGGTGCACTATATACCGATTTATAGGAAACTTGAGGGTAATAGGCACCCTACGGCTAAACAGGTTGACCTTGCAGAGTAGGTTGAGTAGGATGCTAAGCGGGATAAAAAAGTAAAACCGGCTGCAGAAATGAAAGAATCTACTGGTGGGCAGGTTGCAACAGTTGCAAACCTGGTTGAACCAACTGTTGAAATGATTGTGGAGGGCCACCAGGTTGACCTTGTGGGAAAGGTTGGCCTGATGGTTGCGACGGACCAGGTTGGCCCGGAGAAGGACCAAAGGGTTGTCCTGATTGCAAAATATTTAGGCCATACTAAACGTGTGACTGTGATTGAGGTGCAACAGGTTGTCTTTGTGATGGATAATTTTTCCCCCTAGGACCAAAAGAGGATCCTGGTTGATTCAAAGATTGACCCAAAAGACAAGAGGGTTGTTCATGTTGGGCCAAAGGCTGTTCTTGTAAAGGTTGGCCTTGTCGACCATATGGTTGTCCCTGTGGACTAGAAGTAAGGCCCTGCTGAGCTAAAGGTTGTCCCAGGGAGGGTTGTCCTTGTAAGCTAGAGGGTTTCATAGGCAGAGTAGGTCCCAGATGGGTAACAGTCTGATAAGGATCATAAACAACCTGATAAGGATCAATAGGAGGCAAATAAACCAGATTACCATACACATCATAATGGCGTGGATAGATATATATGGGATTACCAACAACATCATAGTGATGGAATCGAGGATTATCAGGAGCTTGAGACTGCTGAGAACCCTAAGAATTCTGCTGCTGAACAACCAACATATATTCTTCAAAATTAAGACCACCATGAATCACAAAAGTAGTGGAAACTAAACTAGAAGCCACACAAACCATTCGTTGAATTGGAACAAATGTGACAGTAACTGACGAGCCAGGAGTCAAAGGTGATAGCCCCCATGAAGGTAGGAGCAAACTCAGAGGAGGAGTTACTGGGCTGGATTGTGCTATGGATGCAACACTAGACATAATCTGACTCAAAGACCTATAGCCAGTCAGAAGTGACACCGAAGGCGGAGAAAATTAGATGGAGGCATGAGAGATATCTTCAAGAAAGAGTTGATATTATCCTGTGGAAACAGGGATTCCTTCACTACCAATAGGACTGGAGGAATCCATATCTGAATCCAATGTAAGATCTTCAAAAATACTGCAGGGACTACAAGGTACTGCAGAAACAAAAAAAGGTGATCTAGACGTAAGAGGAGGAAATTCCCCTTCTTCCCCAAATCCGGACCAAGCACTTGACGGGGGCCAATTGAATTCAACCGGTTCGTCAAGTGGAGATCGAGTAGCAAGGGGTTGGATAGACGGAATAATAGGTTGCGAGAACTTGACAGATTTAGTTGATTGAGGGGTTTTGAAAGAAGCATCCGAAAAAGAACCGCCACTAAGAGGCAGTGAGGAGGACGAAACTGGATGTTCCGCCACTTTGACTGTAAATCAGAAAAGGAAGGAAAAGAGATAACCAATTGAAGGTACCAAAATCAAGAACCAAGGAAATCAATCAGACCAAGTAACAAACTTTTAATGGGCGTGTAATCGTAGGTGATTAATTTTATAACACTGAAACCAAAATTCATTGTTTCATGTTTTAAGAGTCGAGAAACAGGAAAAAGATGACTCTAGTCACTTTCAATTTGAAACAAGCGTGAAAGGACAAGTGCTCAATGATATATTCTCTTGTTTAAAGAGTCATGAAAAGATCGAAATGACTTCTCAGGAATTCTAAGCAAGAGGGTGTACCAGGTTTTCGTGAACTACCATATACACCTTGGTGATCAAATGAAACAGAAATGACCAAGGACTTGATATACGTGGAGGTAATCTCCCCGAATGTTGTGTTCGGTGTATCGCGGTTACAAGGTGGCAGACTTGGATTCTTATGGATAAAAGGATTACAACCTAGAGGGGTCTCCCTTTATATACATGACGGTATGGGGAGCACAAATCCGTACTAGCGCTATCTGAAGCCAAAAGGCGAGCGATAGCTACTAGGTTTTAAGACGCTGGAACACATCTCTATCCTAGAATACTAGAAATGTTTCATTAGGTTTTAATGTTGCCTTAGGTTCATTGAGTAAATTTTAAAGTTAATATTGAATTATGTTTCAATTTCCAGGCCCTATCGAATGTGGCTCAACTTCCTAGATGCAAACTATATGCAAATGAACATCATTTCAATTCGATGAATGCTATTTATAAGAAGGATAGAAATATTTCAAAAAAGCAAGCAAAGAAAATATGTGAAGAAAATTATAATACCCTTATGCAATCAATCGAAAACAAAATTCCTTCCTAGATTGACAAATGCTAGTTATGTAAAGGAACGATTCACTTTCGATGCAAAAAAATAATGCAAAGATATTTTTTGATTTTTGAATTTTCAATGAAATGAAGCACACATTGTACTAATTCAATGGAAAAAAAAACAAACACTAGTTTGAGTTTTGCGAATGTAAGGTTTTGCAATTGAATGACTCAACCAAAGCAAAACAAACACAAAAACATGCAAGCCAATGAAGAAAAATTTCAAATGAAAAAGAGAGTTTCCCAGAATGATCCAAACAAGCAAAGTAATCGATGCTCAAAGTATTGAAGAAGAAGGACTAATCGAAAAAAAAAGAGACCATTCAATCCGCAAAACACGAGGATCAAGAAAAACTCAGTCTAATGACTTGAAATGAGACTGACAACAATCAAAGAGACTTGTTCCTGAACAGAAGGCTCAGTGTGCAAGAACACTTAGAAACCTTAAGGTCTTAAATGACATTGATAGGAAAACGAACAAACGACTAAGGGAAACAAGTATACAGTAGTCAACACAGTTTGCAAAGGATTAAAGACACTAAAAATAACCCAAAAGCAAGAAAAAATGACCAAAATACGCATTAGGGAGGTCAAACCAAAACCTGTAGGGGTTGGCACGATTGTAAGGCTGTAATCCGTGCCATAGAGAGGTTGGCGCGAGTGCTAAAAGAGAAACCTGCGCCAATCGGTGTGACTGTCCAGAAAAAAAATGTGCCAAGCTAGATACCTATGGGAAAAAGAGGAAAAACCCTAACCTAATGAGTAGAGGTCAACTTTGACACTCTGGAGCTGAACAGATGATGATAACTTAGTAAACAAACTAGAAAAAAAATAGAAAACTAAACCAATAATTAAAACCGATCCAACAGGATGACATGACAAACTTGCATTGATCCCCAGTGGAGTTGCCAATTTTTTATGAAGGTAAATCCTCTCTGTGGATAGAGATGATCCCTCTAGCCCTAGGGTGGGTCTAGTAACAAAAGGACAAGATAAAGTGTTGCTTCCTAGTTAATGAATGAACAAAATACATGGTAGATTAACCTACCTTGAATCCAACGTTGTCGATGTTGTAGAAAGAGTAGTGGACTCTAGCTCTTCTCTTGGCAAATCATGATCTGTTTGCTATCACGCTCAGATACCTGCACATAGGACAAATAACAAGAAAAATATACGACAGAATAGTTTCACTCACAACTATTAACCACTAAAAGAGGTCTAAACATATCGCATCAAATAAACACCATAATACAATAGTGGAACCAAATAGTAGTCATGTATATTAATTAGTAGAAGGAAGAGTACAATCGATGATTTGATGTCGCAATCTCCTCCAGCGGGGTTCAAACGAAGCGCGTCTCAAATTTTGGTCAGGGAATTTAGACTCAAGCTCTCTTAGAAGTCATCGACTCGAGCTCTCTCAATGCAATCTTTCTTACTCTATATTCTCTATCAGCTTAGCTATAGTATAATTCTCCTAATTCAGTTATTCAACCATTCAACTATTTTGATATAATGTGTTCAGCTAGCTCCTACTAACAGATATAGTTTCTTATATAGAGGAAAAGGAGGAGGTTGGGATCCCTACAAAGGTGGGAGGGAGTCCTATCCTTTAGGAGAGTTCCAAGGGAGGTGGAAACTACTAACTAAAGGAAGGAGTCCGTGGTTTTCTCAGTTCAACCACTCCGAATGAATCATCCCCGAGGTGGTTGGAATGGAACCTCCGCCTCTATTTTTTTTAAAAATTCCATAAATAGCTTGGCGCGGGTGTCTAACTGGCATAGAGTGCCAAGTGGCGTGGGCTCAGGGTTACATTTCCTATTCGGTGCGAGGGTGTAACGAGCTACTCACAAAAAGGAAAAAATAGGGATTTTCACAGCTCTGCTTAGGGAAATGTCAACAAGAAGAATGTTGCTTTCATCAAAAGGGATGCAAGGATGGTATTTGCAAAGCATGACACTACTTATTGGTCACAGAAACGACCCTCCAATGTGCGAGTTTGGGATTGTAGGGACAGTGGCAAAATGTTGTGTAACACTCCCTAGTTTCGATTGACCTCTGTCATTTTCCTCATTATCCAGATCTGAAAATCCTTAATTTCTCTCTCATCCTTATTGAAACAATTTCATCATCTAGCCTAAAGATCTGAATCAGCTCAACTACCTTTCCCTGTGAATACTTCCCTTTAGAAATTGATCCTACTCTGTTGCTTGATACATTGACTCCATTAGCCCAATGGAATACAAACTTGCATATATCCATTTGAATCAGTGATTCCACCACCAAACCAAACCAAAATCAAAACCCAATCAATCTCACATAACTAGCCTAAAATCAACTAAAAACAACAAAGTTAAATCATAAAGCGAGATCCCTCTCTGAGCATTAGGAAGGCTATATCCTAAGCTTAAAAGTAGGTTTTTGGCTACCTCTAATATTATTTAAAACAGAAGTCTAACAACTCTAAGAATTGTTGGAGTGATAACATACTGGCGACTCCACTGGGGATTGAACCTAGAATCTTTGGTTTCACAGACTAGTCCTCAGTTTTAAAATAAACCTTAAAGAAAAATTTTTTACTTAGTTTTTCACCTTAAGGTTGTTACAGAAATTTAAAAAAAAATTAAAATTTTGGCTTCTAAAATAATATACTATACCAGGTCTCATCCTGATCCACAACTTACTGTAACAGTAGATGATCTTGACAGAATTATAAAGAAAAATAAAAAAGTAGAAAGTTTAGGAAGTACAAGTCAATCAATCAAAGCTAATTACCTCCCCAAAGAATTATCAAGTATACAAGATATTGAATGTGATTTTCATTTTTAACAATATTTGTTTAGAACTAAATAAGAAAGTTCAATTTATGACAGTGTGATAGATCCTAATTTCATTTCATTTATTGAAACTAAGAAGGAAACTGTTTCACTTGATTCAAATCAAAAATCTCTAGAACCTTACAATAAACTTGATGCTTTGACTGCAACTTTGATTAAGGAAATTGATGAAGCCTATTTTCAACATTCTATTTAATTAACTACTTTATTTTATTATACCCCTAAGCCTCCTACCATTCATTCAGAGTTTGTAAATTCATCTTTATTTAGTACTACCTCATCTATTATTTCCACTTCACTTCATTCCACTGAATCATTCATCCCCAACCTTCCTCTTCAACCTAGAGTTTTATTTCCATCTCCAAACACTTCAAGTTCATATTCTAGCAATGCTGCTACATTTTCAAGTACTTCAACATAATTTCCAAGTACATCTTCTAGTATCCCAAGCTCATCTACAAGTACTTCAACCTCATCACCAAACACCACACATTTACCTCCTATCCAAGCTAGAATCTTAGCCATGGCAGCCAGATATGCCCCATTGGTCCTACCAGCTCAATTACATTCCATGCCCCAAGATTACCAAAGAAAAATCCTTCAATTTTATGGAAATGGTCAATACACTACACAAAAACATGTTAACAATATGACTTATTACTTTGAATTGCATGAAATTGATGACGTTGATGTTCAAATGAGATTGTTTGCCTAAACTTTAGCTGGATATGTAAAGAAATGGTTTAAAGCTTTACCTGCCAATCATATTGCTGATTTAGAAGCTTTCCATAGATTGTTTATCAATAGATGGGAGAAAAAGAAGAATCCCTTACAAATTTTGTCTGAATTTGAAAAAATTAGAAGAGCTCCTAATGAATTAGTTCAAGACTATTGTACTACATTCAAAAACATCTATAATGCTATTCTAGACAACATCAAACCCCCACCATATCTAGATTTAATCAAATTTTCTGATGGTTTTGATATGGATATATCATACCAATTGAGAGAAATAAACCCAGAAACACTACAACAAATGAAAAGAAATGTAGTTAGTGTAGAAGCAAATTCGTTAGCTAAGAGAGCCAGAATGAGAAATGAAAGAAGAGTTACAATAAAGTATTAAACATCTGCATCAGATAGTAAAATAGATAGTTTAGCAAAAGCTATGGAAAAAATGATGGATATATTAGAAAATATGGAAAGAAAACCACAATTGGATAATCAACAACAAGGTCCTCAAATAAGAAATCCAAACTTTAGAAAGAATTTCAACACTGGTAAATCTAGAGACTCAACACCTGATCAACAAATAAGACCACCTTTCCAAGAGAACTATGCTGAAATTTCTCACCAAAATGAAGAAGATGAAGACACTCAAATTAACTTAATGGGAATCAATGATGATGATACTATTTTTCTTACGCAAGAATAACAAGAATTATAAATGCTTCAATAGTTATAGTTAGAATCTGGAGATTCTTTTGATTATAAGCAAGGTTATGAATTTTCCATTAATGAAGTTCACAAACAATATAACCTTAGGAGTATGAAAAATGTAGAAGCCCCTACTAAGAAAACTTCCCAAACTCAGACCAAGAAAATAGTAGAAGCTCCTACAACCAAAGTACAATAAATTCTCCCTAGAGAAACGCACCAAAACTCTAGTTCAACTCAGAAAAATTTCAATCCTAATCAAGAAATTTCTAGTCCAAAAATTGCACCCAATCCTAAAATTGTAGACATTACAGATACTGTTGTTCAAACCTCAGCTGATCCTCAAAAATCTGTTGCTGCTAAAACAACATTTTCTGCCAAAACATCTGTTGTTGCTAAAAAATTAGTTGATCCTAAAACAACTACTGCCAAAACAATTGCTGAAACTTCAAAAGCTGCCAAAACTACCACTGCTACTCAAACTGTTCCACAAAATAAAATTGAAAACAACAAAAAAATGGAAACACAAACAGAAAAACCAACTGTAGATAAAGAAGAGAAAAACACTCAAACTGCAGTTAGTAAAGAAGAAATCATTCAGTTAGGAAAAACACAAGCACCATTTATCATCCAATCTGAAATTTCCAAATCGAAAATACTAATTCCTTTAAGAGGGTTGGTAAAACATGATTTATACAAATCATAGATCACTGAAACATTAAACATAAGTGAAGGAGAAGACTTTGTTAATCTAAATGATGATAAACCAGAACTACTATTTGGTCCTGAGGTAAATGGAAAACATCAAGAATTTGGTGTTCCTCCTTTCTACATTAGCTTGAGTATTCATGATCAAATATTACACAATGCTATGTTAGATTCAGGAGCATCACACAATTTAATGCCAAAATCTATTATGGAAACTTTGAATCTAGATATCACCAGACCATATAAAGATATTTTCTCTTTTGATTCTACCAAAGTAAAATGTCTTGTTTTAATAAAAGATTTATGTGTCACTTTAGTCCAATACCCATGAAAAAGTATAGTCATGGATATTGCAGTTGTTGATATCCCTCGAAAGTATGGAATGCTATTATCTCACTCATGTGGAGAAAAACTATAGGGATCTCTACAATTGGACATGTCTTATGCCACAATTTTAGTATTTGGTCAACCTAAAAAGATTTACAGAGAAACTATAATGAATTACATGGTCAGTAGTGCATGAAAACCACAGAACTATCCTATTTATTCTGTACACTCTGATATGGATTCTTTCATTTTATGTAATTCATATTCAGTCATAGATAAAAACACAACATTAAAACAAAAACATAAGGAAGTTGACAGTGACAATATTTTTCATGAATCAACGTGGCACTTAGACTTTGATGGCTAAGTAAATAGACTAGGAGCAGGAGAAGGAGTTTAGATTCATAACATGGAAAACAAACATTATAAAGGTTATGCCTTTAGATTAAAATTTAAATGTACAAAAAACATGGCAGAGTATGAAGCTTTAATCTTAGGACTGCAGATTGTTAGAAATCTAGGAGGCAAAAGAGTTTCTATCATGGGAGACTCTGAATTAATCATAAAACAAATTAGAGGAGAGTATTCTATGTATAATCCTAGACTAACCCAATACAGAGAAACATTTTTAGATCTGATTAAAGAGTTGCTTGAAATTGATTTTGCTGTAATTCCTAGAAAATAGAATATGCAGGCACACAGTTTGGCTACTTTTTCTAGCACCTGGAAACTTCCTTTTCAGCCAAATCACCAATATACAACAGAGGTAAGACACAAGCCTACTATACTAGACAACTTGAAATATTGGCAGATTTTTTTACAGGATACTGAAATCTACAACTTTATGAATGTTGAGGGAGAATTCCAAAATTGTAACATATCTGATACAGATTATACTGTAGATGAAACTATAGGTAGTGAGATGGATGTAAATAATTTAGATTTAACTAAACCTACTAAATTCACTCAAGTAGAAATAGATAAATTAGTGATTGTAGAAATAGAAGAAATAGAAAATGATGATTATGAGATTTTAAACCTTAAGAACAACTTTTTTTCTAAGGGATTAGCCCCATTAGAAGATTTTTTTTATTCAAATGATGTAGCAAGAAAACCAAAAATAGAACCATTAAGATCAAACATAGAATAATTTAATATAGGAACAAAACATAAACCTAAGCTTACCAAACTTTCCAAAGCATTATCTCAGGAAGAAAAACTTAAATACATAGCTTTGTTTAAGGAATTTCAAGATGTGTTTGCATGGAGTTATGAAGACCTTAAATCTTATGACACCAGCATCATTCAACACAAAATGCCCATCAAAGAAGATCAGAAACCATTTAAACAGAAGGTTAGGAGAGTAAATCTTGTTCTTATGCCTTTGATTGAAAAATAAGTAAAAAGGATGTATGAAGCATAGATCATTGCACCTATAAGATATTCTAATTGGGTTTCAAAATTAGTTCCCACTAGGAAGAAAACAAGGGAAATCATACTTTGTGTTGATTTCGAGAACTTAAACAAAGTGTCCCTAAAAGATAACTATCCTCTCCCCAAAACGGACTGTATTTACAGAGAGTGGTAGGATCATCCAGGATTTCATTGCTTGATGGATTCTCTGGGTATAATCAAATCTTAGTTCAGCCAGAAGACCAACCAAAGAAAGAATTTACTACTCCATGGGGTACTTCCATGTATTTGAAAATGCCTTTTGGATTAATGAATGCATGAGCTACTTTCCAGAGAGCTATGGACATAGCTTTTGCCAAAGGAATTCATGATTTTCTTGTCATTTATCTAGATTATTTAACAGTATTCTAAAAACAGACAATGAACATATAGATTATTTGAGACAAGTGTTTATTAAATGCAAAAAATTTGGTATTTCTTTGAATCCCAAAAAGACTCTCTTTGGACTTGAAGAAGGAAAACTCTTAGGACACATAATCTCAAAAGAGGGAATTAGGATAGACCTAGATAGAATAGAGGCAATTTTGAACATAATTCATCCTAGAAACATCAAGGAATTGCAGGCATTCTTAGGCAAAATCAATTTCCTTAGAAGATTCATTTCAAATTTAGCAGAATTAATTAGAGAACTGAATAACATGTTCAAGAAAGATTCAACACTTAAATGGATAGTAGAGGCCAAAAAATCCTTTGAATCAATCAAACAAGCCCTTACAAAAACACCAGTCCTAATAAATCCTGATTTCAAAAAAGATTTTATTATTTTTTCTTTTACTTTAGAACATACCATTGCATCATTCTTGCTGCAAAAGAATGATCAGGGTTATGAATGTCCCATTGCTTTTTTCAGCAAATCGTTAAGAGATGCCACACTAAAGTACAACATAATGGAAAAACGAGCACTTGCTTTATTAAAGGCTATTAAAGACTTTAGAGTGTATATCTTATACTCACACATCATTGCATATGTCCCAAATTCAGTAGTAAAGGACATTCTGACTCAGAATGGGTCTGATGGTAAGAGAGGCAAATGGATTGCCACAATTTTGGAATATGACATTGAAATTAAGCCCACCAAACTCATTAAAGGCCAAGGTTTAGCCAAACTCATGGCTGAATTGAACTGTCAGGCCTTAGATATAAATTTTATTGCTCAATTAGATGATCAGGAAGAGATGGCAACTCCACAAATTAGTGAACCTCTTCTAGATTCACCTTAGTATCTAGATATCATATTTATTTTACTAAATTTACAAGCTCCTCCTAGTTTTTCTAGAACTAAAGGTAGATTACTAAAGTTAAAAGAAATGAAATATTGTATCATAAACAATGCTATATTTTTTAAAGATCATGGTGGCATTTTATTAAACTGTTTACTGAAAGATGAAGCTGATAAAATTATGCAAGAGTTTCATACATGTGACTATGGAGGACACCTTTACTAGAAATCAATTGCTGATAAAATCTTGAGGGCAGGTTTTTACTAGCCAACTCTTTTTTCCGATGTAAGAAAGTATGTGACCTCCTGTCACAAATGCCAGATCTTTGAAGGGAAGGAAAAACTATTACCTTTACCCCTCAAACCCATCTCTACAGAAATTCCATTTCAGAAATGGGGTTTAGAATTCATTGGTGAAATTCACCCACCATCCTCAACCTAATATAAATGGATTTTGACAGCCACTGACTATTTCACCAAGTGGATAGAAGCCATTCCTTCTAGATAAGCCATTTATTTTGTCATCATCTCATTCCTTGAAACAATATACTGTCTATATTTGGATGCCCACAAGAGCTAATTACTGATAATGCAGCTGCTTTCAAGTCTAAGAAAATGATTAACTTCTGTAACAAATACCACATAAACCTTGGTCATTCCACTGCCTATTACCCTTAAGGTAATGGAATTGTAGAATAATCAAACAAAAGCATGGTTAATATCATCAAAAAAATGTTAAAAGACAACAAAAAGACTTGGAACAAAAGGTTAGTTAATGCCTTATGGGCAGACAAACTAACAACCAAGAAGTCCATTGGCACATCTCCTTATTAACTAGTATATGGAATGGATGTTGTTTTTCCATCCTCTTTGGGAGTGCTAGTGATGAAGATGATCCAAGAACTGCAGGTAGAACCTAATGATATCCAGAGAAGGATAAACCAGACCATAAATTTGTAGCAAACCAGGGAAGAAGTCTGTCAAATCACAAGTGATCCAAGATCAAATCAAAAAGATATTTGACAAGAAAATAAAAGAAGACGATTTTTACATAGGTGATAAAGTTCTTAAATGGGATTCTAGAAGAGAAGAAAAAGGTAAACATGGTAAATTTGATTTTCTATGGAAAAGTCCTTATATCATTTATGGTTATATAGGCAACAATGCATTCTTTTTGAAGGAGTTAGATGGATCAAATCTACCAGGTGGACCTGTCAATGGTAGAATGTTGAAGCATTACTTTTCTCGAGATTAACCATTCGTTCACATTATTTAATTTGCTCATTGTACATAACATTAAAAGGAATAGGTTGGATTCATTGTTTTTCTTGCAAAGTTGAAGCCCGAAGAGAAGGCCCTAAGCTTTGAAAGAAAAAATATCATAAGTATGAATAAATCAGAGATCAAAAAAATAGTTTCAAGGCAAGCACAGTCAAATTTTTAAGGCTAATGATCTCAAAGTTCTTGAAATTTCACCAGGAAATGACATCCCCATGTGGAGCCACTATTAGGGTCCTATAATAATATGATTCATAATTTTGAATTGACTATGATTAGTCTTGTAACATGTACATACTTTGCTTTCTGCAAATTTTTTTCCCATAGTAAATAATGTAAAGAGGGTGAGTCCTAAAAGAAAAATCAAAGGACTAAAAGAAAAAAGATAAAAAAGAATATAAAATATGAATCCCATAAAAAAAAGAGAAAAAATAGATCTTGAAAGTCATGCAAATTCAAATGCCACTACTTTACTTTACTTTGCAAAATAATATTGTGTGCAGCTTGTCAAATATGCCACAATCCATGAAGGTCAAACAACTTAATCTTTATATTTCATGTTTTAAATTTCACAATGATAGTTAGAGAATAAAGATCTAGCCAAACTGTTTAATCTTGGCATATCAGTAGTTAGGTAGAGAATAATAATGAGCTCAACATTTTAATTTGAGCTATTAGAAGTCATAAGGATAGAATTAGATAGTTTTCTTATCAAAGAAAAATTAAAGGGTCTGCAAGCTCACATGCACCTAAATAAATGAAGAAAAAATGTTAGGGTAAATGATGGGTAGGCAGAAGTAGTTTTCACAAGGCATGGATAGCAGAAATTGATCATTTCATATTTACTAACTTCCTTCTAAACTCATTTCCCTTGTAAAAATACTCCTTCCCCTTCATATTAACCTTTCCCCTTACTACATTCATTTTTCCCTACAAAACCCCTTTTCCTTAGTTAAAAAAGCATATTACATTTGGAAAAGTAATTTTCCCTTATTAATTTCCTTATTCCCATAATAACACACTAAAATACACGTATCCTAAGTCTAAATTTTAAAAATGATAAGTCGAGCCCCACTATAGCAAATCCTCCCCAATATTAATTTTTACATTAAAACTTAGTGTATTTTATAATCCCGTAGATATATATTCCTGCGCATGTTATAATCCCGCATCATATTCATTTAATCCCCCATTTATATTAATCCCTTTTTTAATTTTATTTTATTAACTCATGTATATACACATTTACCCCATATGTATCAATCCCTGCATACATATATTAACCCGTCCCGCTATTATTAAAATTTTCCCTCTTATTAAATTAATTCCCCACTATTATAAAGTCTCGAATCACATTATACCATGTTATGTTAATCCCCGCCCATAACATATTCCTAACCCTTTGTATATTGCAAACATCCATCTCATAAAGTTATCCCTGGGCCCCGCCTTTCAAGATCCCCGAAAGATCCCTGCTATTTGCCCATCCATCGAATCCAAATTGATCAGATCTGATGGCCAATAGCTCCTATCACACACCCAAATTCCTGACCATTAACACTACCAAAAGCTTGTGAAATAAGTTGTTTTCGCAGCCCCACTCCATGCTATGTGGCAGCCCCTGATTCTATTGTATCCTCAAAAAGAATACCACCGAACCGCTTTTCACGATGTGAAAAATGCCAAGTTACTTTAGCCCTGTATGAATAATTCATTGTATCATTTGAAATTCGACCCCATGCCTATAAAGTTTAATCAATGATTGGTTAAAAAAAAAAAGACTGCCCTTCAAGCCTTTTTCACGATTATTCTGTTTAAGGTTTGCGGAAAAGAGTTATTGCTGACCTATTCCAAAGCAAAATATTACTTTGCCGACCTATTGTTTAGCCATTTCACAACATAATTCAACCCTTTTGCTACTGAATTTGTTGTAGAATCAGTCTGAAGTAGTATAAATACCATTTAAGCCTTAAAAATCCTACACTGCCCCCATAGAACCTTTCTGCATACCAAAGCTTCATTTTCTAGATATTCTTGAAATATCAAGACCTGTACTTACAGCAAGAAAGTAGCAAGTTAATTGAACCAATTTAGGAGCATTTCAGACCAGAGGAAAAGCTACTGTTTCCTCCCAAACCCTTCTGTAGACTGTAATAATCTTTCACAGTATTCCTAAGGGCCTAAAACTATTTCTTGATCACAGAGTGTAATTAATTGATTAAATCAAACAAATAATGGCTTCCAAGGGTATTTTAACAATCAATCCCCTGTAAACTCATAATTTTGATGTATAACATACCCTACTTACAGACAGAGACATCAAAATCAGTGACCTTGTCATTGATTTCAACCTCCTTGAGCTCCACAGCTGGAGCCATGATAACTCAATTGACCAAGTTGATGATGTTGATGCTTCAGTTCTAGATTTTCTGTCTATTTTCTCCCTTGGTCAGCCTCCTACTTCTCCATTCAATTTTTTCTAGTGCCTCTCTAATACCATCCATGAACAGTTGGTTAAATTACGAGAGGAGGGAGTGTTCAAATATTCATCTTTTTTGTTCCAAATGTTCATATACTTTCAATCTAAAATATTTGCAATCAACCTTCAAGAAGGTAATCCTCAATCAATAATCTTTTGGAATTCATTGATTAGGAAAGATTCCACAAATTTCACATATAAAGACTTCAATGAATCATTCATCTATCCAATTTTCAACATACTGAACAAAAACATTCAACCAAGAGTCAGTGATGAGATAAAAAAGGTCTTGCAGTTATCAGAACACAATAAGACAGGATATTGGTATATTTATCAAAACTACACAGAGATCATAGTTTATGGTTGTCATCTAACCCCATATAAATTGCTAAAATACCTCTTAATGAGGTTATTTTCACTTGAGTATATCAAGCAGATCCTTAACTATGATAAAGTAAATTTCTTGTCAGCCAAAAAGAAAACAGAGTTTAAGATTAAAAAACCAGATTGGTCCATTCATATGTAATAACAGGACTGCTGGTCAACAAGCATAAAATTGTCTTCAGGAATTTAAGTTTAGTGAAAGCTTCAAATGGAACTATGATCCTTTAGGAGTTATCAACAAACTAAGGATAAAATTTAAGCTAACACCTTTTGTCCATGAGTCCAAGCCAAACATTGAGAAGTACTCAAATCAGTTTGAATGGTTGGAGAACACTTTAAAAGAGGCAGAGAAGCAAGGTGATACTAGTTCCATCTTGAAAACTCCAGCCCCACAGGATAGAAACTCTAAAAGGCCAAGAGAAGAAGGATCCTATTCAGCTCAAACCACCACTGAAACAAAATTAAAATCAATGTACAGGAAGAAGCCCAAATTAAATCCTATAAATGAACAAGTAACAAACAATTAAGATCATAGATATAGACACAGTGGTAAAAGACAATTCACCTCCAGCAGTTTCAGAGGGGCAAATCACTAGCCGTCAACATCTAACACTCAAATCATTCAAAATCAACATAGTGTTGAAGTGTCTTCATCAATTAAGCCAACAGAAAAATAACATGATATCATGCAGAAGTACAAGGAAATGAAACTCATAAATGAGGCATTAAAAGCAGATACTTATGCCGAATACTGGAAGCAGACACCAAGTGACCAAGGCAGATTACTTTCAGCATTTTACTACAAGACCAGAAAGATGTAGATGACCTTATTGCAGCCAACAGTGAAACATCCTAAGTCATCAATAGATTATAAGAAGACATCATATGAAGTTCAAGCAAAAGATCTTCATCCTATAGACCAAATAGAGTTTCATAAGCAAGCTGGTGAAATGTTGTATTCTACCATGAACAATAAATCCATGAGTGTCAAAAAGCTACAAAATACTCTAGAAAACATCAGAGATCAGCTAAAGCTACAAAATGCTTCCTCACAAGCCAAGGAAAATAGAATCAAATCTCTTGAAGAATTGGTCATAGAGGTAGGATATGATCCTAATAACATTAAAGTTGCAGAAGTACTCATCAAGAAAAATAATGCAGGCATTGTTACATTAAAGAAACAACTCAAATTGCCTCTTAATGAACATCCACAGGCGAAAGAAGTATTACAAGATGAAGGCCAAAAAGATGAGATGATGAACTTCATTCTTCATTTAAATTCCCAACTGAAAGAAATGGAAAATAAGATGGATAAGTTAGTGCAGGATAAAAAGGCCAGCTTGGAAGTAATCCCTGTCATTGCTATTCCTACAGTCAGTACAACAGTTCCTTCTACTGTAGCAAATTCATTGGCCACATCAATTCCAGTAGCTACAAAATTTCCCACTACATCAGCTACAGAGTCATCTATAGTAGCAACACAACCTAGTGATGAAGCAGGTAAGCTAGTTAAAGCAATGCAAGAAATGTCCATCCAGACTAATGAAATAAATAGACTTAAAGAACAGTTAAAAATTATAGAGGATGAGAAGAAACTAGTTCAAAGCATGCACAAGAATGAGGTACATAAGTCAAACAGATTGACTAAGAAATTACAGAAGCTAGAGAAAGAGTTGACATTGAAAGAACCACCTGCCCAAGCTAAGCAACAGTTGTGGGTCAATATCATTGACTTTGTTAATGATATTTGGCCATCCATTCAAGTTATTTATGAGTAGAAGGATTTAATCAAAGCAGCAAGTGAATCCATTCAGAGAGTAAAGGAAGAACTTGGTAAAAAGCCAAAAGAGGCCAATGAAATCATTAAGTTTATTAATTCCAAAAATAAACAGGAATTGGAAGAAATTGGCATTAGTGACAGAACTGAAACAATTCTAGAGGTAAGAAAGGTGATTTTTAAAAGGAAATTAATGGTACAACTTGAAGACAAATGTTAGAACATGGACCTTGCCATAACCAGATTCATGGTGAAATTTAATATTCTGAGGCAGAAATGCCTTCCAAATCCATTGGTTATCAATGATAGATTGATGAAAGATGAGGATTATGATAAGAAAATCAGAGAAGTGGCAAAG
Source organism: Pinus albicaulis (assembly GCA_034641835.2). Taxonomy (NCBI): domain Eukaryota; kingdom Viridiplantae; phylum Streptophyta; class Pinopsida; order Pinales; family Pinaceae; genus Pinus; species Pinus albicaulis. The sequence goes on along the minus strand of CM076583.1, from coordinate 770,671,436 downwards.
GAACAAGCCAAAAATTCATCCATGAAGGGAATTCCAATAGGAAAAGTGCTTTATCAAAGTTTTGAGAATCTATTTTACCTACAAAATGAGGTAAAACATATATTCATCAACAAACCTACATTTACAAAATACATAGAAGCAGATGAAATCCTTAGTAGAATGATAAAAATCAAGTTACCAGATGCAGAGGCTTGGGAGAAGTTGACTAATTACTTTGAAAGTGAAAGGTAAAATAGTAAAAGAGCAGTCAAAGCATAAAGGTAAAACAATAAAAGAGGATTAAAAGGTTAAATGCAAAGATTAACAGTAAAGAGTAACAGATCAGTTAAGTTAAAGAGTATCAGTAGAAAGATAGAGTTTAAAGTCAAAACAGAGATGAAAAAGCATAGTTAAAATCAGCCAACATAAAGGACACTCAATAGCCTAAAATACAACCAACATTGAGCAACAACAAAAGAGACAAGTCAACAAAAGATCAAACAGTAAACAACCAAATCAATAAAAGTAGGGACAACTTGCATTAGTTAGATAGTTGTATCTATCTTCTTGCATGAAGATATTTAATTTTCCTTGAATAATTCCTAAGACAATTTAGGATATTTTATATTAGTTTTTTATATAAATACTTCACAATTTGAAGTATTGTGTGTGGATTGTGGATTGCTAAACATTTGTATAGCTGTATTGATCTGAAACTTGAGGGTTCATTGTACCATTTTCAAGTCAGCAGTTTGGATTGAGCAATAAAGGCATTATATTATAGGATTAATGTGTTGGGCCACTTTAGTGAAGTACTTTCAATTGTTCTTTGTTATTTTCTGAATTTTTTCACATACTTGCCTGTTTTCTAAATATAAATGTAGAAAAGGAATTTTATTTCAGAACTTGTTTAAAAACACTCTGTCTTGAACTGTTATTTCATTTTCATGTTTTCTACTGATATCCAGATTAGGGAATTCTTCATTTCTCCCTAGTTTCGATTGACCTCTGTCATTTCCCTCATTATCTGGATCTGAGAATCCTTAATTGCTCTCTCATCCCATTTGAAACCATTTTGTAATATTCCTAATTAGTCCTAAGCTGATTGGAATATTCATTTTTGTTTTCTTTCTTTGTTTAAAGAATAAAAGTGTAAAGGAGGTTCATAAAACTACTAAATAGTAAATAAATCAATGCCAAATGTGAGAAAAGCTAAATATTGGCTATGTAAGCAAGCACCCTTAGGTGTGAAAGGGCTTCGATATTTTGAATGGGTCAACCTTGACCAAATCTACAACGTTGTCTTGGAGGATTGGCCATCAATGAGGCACAACGCAGTTTTAGATGGAGATGGCTTGTGTGAAAGGAGTGTTTTCATTGAAGGTGGTTTAGGGTTTGCAAGCTCTCAACTTATAAAAGGAAGAGGGTGGCAGCATGAGAGGGTTGTTGATGATTATGTTATTTCTGAATATATTGTCTGTTTAGACATATATCATTCTCTTGTTGTTTAGCTAAGAATAGTGTTGTTTAGCACTGGGTGTTCCTGATCGGGAATCCCGCCTCTTTCCTTGAGAGGCTTGTTGGAAGAGTTTGCATTTTATTGTCCACTATCTGGTTGAAGGCCAAGCTTCTTCTTTCAACTACAACGTAGATCCTGTTGAGGGTTTGGTTGTATTTGCAAGCTGCAGCAAGTGGAGGTTAGATCTACTCAGATCTAGATCATTTCAGTGCCCTTTTTCAGTGGAGGAGGCTTCTACTCCATTGGGAGGAGTGTATTGGAGTTATTGGGCATCATTTTCTGATCTTGGCATGTGGCAAAACATATTCTAAACCCTAAAGCATATTTTTTCTTCCAGATCTGCGTTATTCCTGTAGGTGTTGTTGCAGGGAGTTTCATACCATCTGTAGAATTTGTTTTCAAGTGTTGGGGATCTGCCCTTCACTTTGGAGATCCATTGGGAGAGATCTATTCCTTGTTCATATCAGATCTGATTTGCATGTTTCTGAATACTTCTAAATATCTGAATATTTCTACAGATATGAAACTTAGATCTTAGATCTACTTCATATACATGGTGTTTTGCTAGAAACCCCAAGGGGAATTGAAAGAGAAGCCTCTATAGTGTATGTATCTATTATAGATCTGAATTTTCATGCACTTATATGCTCTAGATATAATGTGTAATCTACAACATGTTGCAGTCAATAAAATAATGTTGTCAAGCCTTTTCAGTCCATACATGAGATTGCAACACCTCTTTTAGAGGATTTTCTTCAATGGGAGACTTGTATTTCTTGTTATGCATCTCATGGGCCATATTGTACATCTATTTTGCTGATGTAAATGCTTTTGAAAGGTCTCCTTATTGGCCTCCTGCTTTGTTTTAGATGATCTGCGTTATTTTTCTGCATATCTGTCTAGTATTGCTACATTCCCGATTTGGGGATATTGTAGTGGTATCAGAGCATCATCTTGGTATAGCCTGTGCTTTCTAAGAAGCCAATATTTATTTTGAAGAAGAAGGACCTCTTACTGATAGAGAGAAGAGGTATCTGAAGAAAATATAGAAGAGGTCTGATTACACAAAAGACAAAGAAAACAAGGGTAAAACCCCTTTATCTGGAAGAATGAAAGGAGAGGAGTTCTCAAAAACTCTTTTCCAAGCTATGCATGAGCTTAAAAGAGAAATCAGGGGAATGAGGAGGGAAATACATGAAGTTCCCTCAAGAATATTTGCACATGAAGAAAACCTCAGTTCTTCATATTATGTGTGTGAGCATTCAACCACACAATCATATCTACAATGTTGTAGCATGCCTACATTCTTGGCAAGAGAAGAAGCAGAAGGAGAAACACCAAAGGAGGAGACTCTTGTTGACTATCTCCAAGAATATGAATCTCAGTCTGGAAGATTCAAGGATAATTTAAGCTTCCAAGGGTTTTTTAAACTTAAAGAAGAGAGAAGATCCAACAACTACAATAGAAGAAGAGGGTGCATGCAGCACACTTTGGGTAGATTATTTCTACCTACTTTTGATGGATCACCTCAGAGCTCAACCAAGTCTTGGGTAAGGAAGCTAGACTCATATTTCTAGCAGCATCAAGTTTCAGAAGAAAAATCCATAAGAGTAGCAGCGCTGCATCTTCAAGGTAAGGCTTATGCTTGGTGATTATTTGAATATTCTTCATTGAAAAATGAAAATATATCTACTTATGCAAAATTCTCTAGGAGGTTAGTGAAAATATTTGATTTTAAACAATCTGAAACTTCCTTGGGTGAGATAACCAAGCCCAAGAATTTAGAACCTTTGCATGAGTTTGAAGGTGTTGGGAAAAAATACTGAGAGGGGGGGGGGGGGGGGTGAATCAATATTTAGAGCTGACTGAAATTTTTTTACCTTTTCTTTCTCTTAAAAACATATGATACATTATTGAATCCAACTTGTATGTCTAGAGATCTTATTATGTATTTACTTAGATCATCATTCATTCACCAAATGTTTAGTAAGCAGTAATTATGAACAAAAATAACAGAACAAACCATCAAACATAAGCAACACATATGAAAACTAGTATTTAAGGTGGAAACCTAATTTGGGAGAAAACCACCGCTGCTGTTATCTTAGTCTTCAATATTTATTATAAAGAAAACTTCTTACAATTTTATGCTAACGCAGACTTATACCAGCACGCAGGCACCCACCTGCAGAAAGGCTACAACCTTCTCTCGTTCTCCAGCCACTACTGGAAGGGAGCTCCAATTTCCTGATTCTAACACCAACTTCTACTGGCAGGGTACTTCCTCTTTCATACAGAAGGCCTCAACCCTCAGATACACCAGATTTCTTCTATTTATTCATCAGACTTCCGTCAGGTCTATTTCTTTTGCTGATCATCGTAGAGATTTATCATTTCTAGATCATATCCATAGGTGCATCATATATGCAGATATCTCTTAAGGAGATTTATTTATTAACAACCCTTCCACATTCTCACCCTGTAGTGTAATCCTCTTCTCCTTATATAGTTTAGCCTTTATCAATACCATGAGTAGAAAACCACTCAACCGCTAATGGCATTCATATTAAAAGTCGAACCAATCCAAATTGAAATCCCAATCTTCATTCTTCCATGCACGAATCGTCCCAAAGGTAATCTTTATCTCTGCAAAATAATACTATAGCCAAGGTTAAGTAACATTAACGTTCCGCTGATGGTTTTCTTTCTTTTGTTGGAATTTTCTTTATCAAATTCGTGGAATTTGATAAATAAATATTATTCACAACCTTTGGCAATTAAATATACAATAGAACTTTATATTAATAACCAGCGCTTTTATCAAATGGCTTTTAAATATACCTTTGGTTCCGGCCCCATATACATAATCGACGGCCCAATCAATATAATTTAAAACTGGGGCCCATCGCTAACGATCGTTTCCATCCGACGGCGAAGAGCACATCGCTCGGTCTTCAGATGATCCGACGAATATAGTTCGTTGATGATGCACGGATGATAACACGCGATGGCGCATCGTACCTTGGGTAACCTTCGTGCATCTATAGCAAATGAACACCGTCCAATGACCCCTTTCCAAATCAATGGTGTTCAATAATATCGCTCGGCTTCTTTGGTCGAACATTAACATGCGATGGCGTGCTTTGATAGCGGTTTTCGTGGGTCCACCTTTGCTACATGTCAACGTTTCTATGGAATCGCTCCCCAACCAGGAAATACCGCCTATCACCGAAGGGTGGTGTGATGAAACCCGGAAACCACCTTCACTATTCACTCGGTCACGGTTCTGCTCTTCCACGCAGGGTTCTGTCGCACTTCCTTTTGTTCCGTTCATGATTCCAAAGGGTTAGTCCGTGTTCCACCGAAAGTTTAATGCCAAATACTCTGTTTTAGTTCTTCCGCGTTATAACTGATTTTCTCTCACTCCTTGTTCCTTTCTCCATGAAAGCCAGTCAGCTCCTTACTAGTAGCGTAGACCCTTCCATGTGGAGCTTAAAACCATAACTTTGTTCATATCATATATTCATCGAATATATAATTCCACTTTTTACCAGTTTGGATACACTGTCGACCGTATTAACATCAGTTCCTCGAACAACATACAGAGCACCATTAATCCCCTCACAGGGTTTCTTACTTATCACGGATTCCATCAGGGTGCATACATATGTTCACACATGAATTACCATTTACTAGAACATTCACTTATTCTTTTCTATCTACTCTGTCTCTGGAAAATTTTGATGCTACTTTTCTTTCCTCTTTTCATGGTTACTGTTTCAGATGCTCCTTCTTTGCCAATTCCTTTGCCATCAATGACAATATTTCCAACAATCTCCCCCTTTGGCATTGATGGCAACATTCTGCCTCTGTTTGTCTTATAGAAGCCCCTCTTTGCTTTTCCTCCCCCTTTGACATCAATGGAAAAGGGTTGATCGAATCTTTAATCTCGGATACGGGTGCCATACATATTGGCGGGGTAATAATACAATGCTCCCCACGAGATCATGCTCCCCCTTAACACTGTCAATCAGAGAGATACTTACACTTGACACCGCGGCGTGTCTTTGAAGAATGCTGACAAGCAATATTTGTCGACAACACCACCACCCATACGCGATTTCAATTAATCATACGTATTTAAGTAGATCTGATCTTACATGACAGAGACTACTCCCAGCTTCTGTCTGAGATATTCGAACGCTTCCCTAGGAAAAGGTTTGGTAAATATATCAGCAACTTGTTCTTTGGAGGGCACATATTCCAACTCCAACTTCACCTTTTGTTCAAACACTTGTTCATGTAAGAAGTGATACTTGATGGGAATATGCTTCGTCTTGGAATGCGTAACAGGATTCTTTGAGATACTGATGGCACTTCTGTTATCACACATAATGGATATAGGAGGTGAAAATTTGATTTGAAAGTCTTGTAAGGTTTGCATCATTCAGAGAAGTTGAGTGCAACATGATAGGGCAGCCACATTTTCTACTTCTGCTGTAGATAAGGCAATAGAGCTTTTCTTCTTACTGAACCAAGATACTAACCGGGGCCCCATATAGAATGCACCACTGCTAGTACCTTTAGATCATCAACATTTCCATTGTCTGCATTAGTGTATGCATGAAGAGTGAGATCAGCATTCTTTGGATACCATAGTCCAAAGTCTTGAGTTCCCTGTAGATATTTGAATATTCTTTTCACAGCTTGAAGATGAGATTCTTTTGGATTGGCTTGAAATCGTCCAACAATCCCAACTGCATGCATGATGTCTGGTCTTGTCCCAGTGAGATAAAGTAGACTTCCTATCATAGATCTATATTCTGGTTGATTTACAGTGGGGGAATCATCATTAGAACTGAGATTGCATCCGGTTATCATTGGTGTACTTACAGGTTTGCAATCTTCCATGCCATACTTCTTCAGGATTTGCTTGAGATACTTTGCTTGTGATAAGAATATACCATCTGTTGCTTGTTGCACTTGCAAGCCAAGAAAGAATGTTAGTTCCCCAAGTAAAGACATTTCAAATTATTAGCACATATCGAAGCAATTTGACTCATGGATTCTTCATTACTCCCAAAAATGATATCATCAACATAAACAACAATAATTAACATTTTATCATTCTCAATTTTTTTGTATAAGTTATTGTCTACATATCCTTTTTTGAAACCTTGTTGTTGAAGATATTTGTCAGGACGGTAGTACCATGCCCGAGGAGCTTGTTTTAGACCATATAGAGCCTTTTTGAGTTTGCAAACAAGTTTTTCATCATTTCCCAAAATGAATCCTTCTGGTTGTTCTATATAAACTTCTTCTTCTAGATCACCATTGAGAAAAGCAGATTTAACATCCATTTGATAAACTTTGATTTGTTGGAAGCTTGAAAAAGCAAGAAACATTCTTATAGCTTCAAGTCTGGCTATAGGAGCAAAGGTTTCTTCAAAGTCTATACCTTATTGTTGAGCATACCCCTTGAAAAAAAGTCTAGCTTTATTTCTTATAACATCCCCATTTTCATTTAACTTGTTTTTTAATATCCATTTAGTTCCAATGACATTTTTGTCATGAGGTCTTGGTACTAATTCCCAAGTGTGATTCTTTTCAATTTGATCAAGCTCTTCATTCATGGATTGAATCCAACATTCATCTTTTCTAGCTTGACTGACATTGTTTGGTTCAATAGTGGAAAGAAATGCCATATTGGTAGAAGATCCCACAAGAGTCCTTCTTGTTTGTACACTTGATCCCTTTTCTCCAAAAATTTGAGAATCTGGATGATTCTTTTGAGCATATCTGGATGGAGCTTTTTCAGATAAATCATCTTCGGGTTTTTCATTGGGTTCACTGTCTATATCATTCCTATTTGATGTAGAAGGATATATGTCATCATCGTCTTCATCTATTGTTTAGTTTTCTTCTTTTGGAGCTGCAGGAGACTCATCAATAACAACATCAATACATTCAACAATCTTCCGAAGTCTTTTATTGTAACATTTATATGCTCTACTCCTAGAGGAATAACCAAGAAGTATTCCTTCATCTGCTCTAGGTTCAAATTTGCCAAGTTTTCATCATTATTTTTGATAAAGCATTTTCTTCCAAAAAATCTAAAATGCTTCACAGTGGGAGGATTACCATACCGGAGTTCATATTGTGTTTCATCACTATTTACATGAACATGTGCCTTTTTAAGAATATTTACCACTGTATGTGTTGCTTCTCCCCAAAAAGTGTCAGGTGTTCTGGAATCATCAAGCATAGCTCTAGCCATTTGTTGAATTGTTCTATTCTTTCTTTCTGCTATGCCATTTTGTTGTGGAGTGCCAACTACAGAAAACTGTCTTTTTATGCCATGTTGTTCACAAAATTCAAGGAATTCATCTGATGTATATTCTCCTCCTCAATCAGATCTAAGAAACTTGATTTTTAGATCTAATTCATTTTCAACCAGTGCTTTGAAGATCTAAAATTTTTCAAATGCTTCATCTTTGTGTTTAATCAACCCGATCCAACACATTCTAGAGAAACCATCAATAAATAAGATACAGTATTCTTCCCCACGTGGTGACTTTTTCCTCATAGGTCCACATATGTCGGTATGAATGAGTTCAAGAGGCTTACTTGATGATCCTTCCTTGGCATTAAATTGTACTCTAGTTTTCTTGCCGAATTGGCAAGATTTGCATATGATATTTTCAGGTAGAGTAATATTGGGAAGATCATGAACAACTTTAAGTCTGCTTGATTTGTTGATTTGAGAGAAGCTCAGATGCCCCAACCTTCTATGCCATAACCAGTTTTCTGAAGATTTACTCAAGTAACATTGTTCTTTGCAGTTCTTCAATACATACATGTTGCTTGGAGTTCTTTTTCCTTTTATAATTTTTTTACCTGTATCAAGATCACGTACCACACATTCTTTTGAACTAAAGACAACTTCAGTTCCTTGATCACACATTTGAATTACACTTAACAGGCTATGGTTTAATCCATCCACATACATGACATCATTAGCTTTCACCTTTTCTTTTAGAAAAGCGAACCCTTTTCCCTTAATGACCACAGGAGTATCATTTCCAAATGTAACATTATTTTCCTTTTCCAGAGCACTATATGCAAGAAGTTTGTTTTTGTCACCTGTCATGTGTCTTGAGCATCCACTATCAATGTACCATTGATTTTCTTAAACTTATGAAAATAATGCTATGCCACATTTTTCAACCTGTAATTCCTTCTTTTTCCATACTTTGGAGTTTGAAGGAACATGTTCTTTTGGCTGAACTTTGCTCCTGCATTTAGATTCTTCATGGCCAAAGTTATTGCAATAAGCACATTAAAATTCATTTTGAAGAGGAGAAAAGTTGTTATAGGTATTCTTCTTTGTTTCAATATCAATCCTTTTCTTTATTGCTTCTCTTGTCATGATGGTTTTATATGCAACACATTGAACAACTTTATGACCAAAATTGTGACATGAGAAACATTGTCCATTGAAGAAGAAATTTCTGCGATCATGAAATCTTCTACTTGAATTTACCTGTTGATTGGTGTTTCTTTGAAAGATATTCCTGTTAGAGTTCTTTGAATTGAGATGATCATGCTTTACCTGTAAATATTCTTTATTCCCTTGGTGAGTGACCGCATGTTGTATACCAGTTGTAGCTGCTTTTAGATAATTTGGTGCTGAAGCCTGAGAAGATTCTCCGATATATCCAAGACCTGTCTTTATAAGAGGAGAACGTTGTACCTTGATAATCTCATCTAAGGTTTCAGATCCTTTAGAAAATCTAAGATTCCGAGTCTTTACTTTCTCAAGTTATTTTCTTAGACTTACTACTTCACACTCTAATTTCTCATTGTGTTTCTCCTTTTCTTCAAGCTGATTTTTCAGAGTCTCTATGGTTATTTTTATTTCTTCTAAGCATATTTTGAGTTTATTGTTTTCATCAAGAAAATCATTGTCCTCTACAGCATCCACAAAAGTATCCTTTTCTTGTCTAGATTCTTTTAAAAATGCCATGAGAAGTCTAAAATCTTGTTCACATTCTTCCTCACTATCAGATAACCCATCACTGTCTTCATGACTATAGTAACTTTTTCTAGTGCTAAACCGATTCTTATTCCTTCTTGCTAATTCCTTCCCTTTTTTATGTGTTTCTTTATGAGGACACTTAGTAGCATAATGACCAACTCTTCCACAATCAAAATATTTGAAAGGAAGCTTACCTCTGAACCGTCCTGTGCCAAGTTGAAGTTTCTTTACAAAATTTACCTCATCTTCTTCTGAGATATATCCTGATCCTTCTATTTTTGGTACTTCCTTCCCTTTTGTAGAAGCTCTAAAGACTGCTTCTTTGACTTTAGATGGTCCTCCTTTTCTCATTTCATATGTAGTTAGTATGCCATGAAGTTGCACTACAGTAAGATTTTGAAGATCCTTCTTTTCTTCAAGAGCAGAAACTTTTGACTCAAATTTTGTCGTTAGTGATCTTAAGACTTTCTCAACCAAAGTAGATTTGGTTATTGTTTCTCCCAGATTTCTCATACGATTTACAATATCATCAAGACGTAAAAGGAAATTGGCAATGCTCTCCTCATTATGCATTTTTAGATTCTCATATTGAATTCTGAGAGTTTGGAGTTTAGCACTTTTTACCTTTGCATCACCTTCATAACTTAGAATGATTTTGTCCCATATTGCCTTTGCAGTATTCAGCTACATGACTTTGACAAATTCTGATTCAGTTAGACTTCCCAATAGAGCATTGACTGCCTTTGCATTTGTTTCATAATTATTTCTTTCCGTCGGATCTGTTGGTACTCCAGCTGGATATTGATATCCTCCTTCAACAATTGCCCATACATCTGCTCCCAGAGACTAGAGATATGATCTCATCCTTGTTTTCCAGAAGATTAAATTGTTTCCGTTAAAGATCAGAGGCCCAATAGATGTTGTTCCATCTTGATTTCTCATCTTGCTTGATCTTCCTTCTAGGGGCTAAGCTTTTTCAGAAGGACCTGCTCTGATACCAATTGTTGGGAAAAAATACTGAGAGGGGGGGGGGGGGGGTGAATCAGTATTTAGAGCTGATTGAAATTTTTTTACCTTTTCTTTCTCTTAAAACCATATGCTACTTTACTGAATCCAACTTGTATGTCCAGAGATCTTATTATGTCTTTACTTAGATCATCATTCATTCATCAGATGTTTAGTAAGCAGTAAGTATGAACATAAATAATAGAATAAACCATCAAACATAAGCAACACATATGAACACCAGTATTTAAGGTGGAAACCCAATTCAAGAGAAAACCACCACTGCTATTATCTCAGTCTTCAATATTTATTATAAAGAAAAATTCTTACAATTTTATGCTAGCGTAGACTTATACCAGCACACACCACTTGCAAAAAGGCTACAACCTTCTCTCATTCTCCAGCCACTATTGGAAGGGAGCTCCAGCCCCCTGATTTTAACACCAGCTTCTACTGGCAGGATACTTCCTCTTTCATACAGAAGGCCTCAACCCTAAGATACACTAGATTTCTTCTATTTCTTTTGCTGATCATCGTAGAGATTTATCATTTCTAGATCATATCCATAGGTGCATCACATATGCAGATATCTCTTAAAGAGATTTATTTATTAACAAGCCTTCCATGCATTTTCTCTGTAGTGTAATCCTCTTCTCCTTATATAGTTTAGCCTTTATCAATACCATGACTAGAAAACCACTCAACTCCTAATGGTATTCATATTAAAAGTCGAACCAATCCAAATTGAAATCCCAATATTCGTTCTTCCATGCACGAATCGTCGGAAAGGTAATATTTATCTCCACCAAATAATACTATAGCCAAGGTTAAGTAATATTAACGTGTCGCTAATGGTTTTCTTTCTTTTATTGGAATTTTATTTATCAAACTCGTGGAATTTGATAAATAAATAAATATTATTCACAACCTTTGGCAATTAAATATATGATATAAATTTATATTAATAACTAGCTATTTTATCAAATGGATTTTAAATAGACCTTTGGTTCTGGCCCAACATACATAATTGACGGCCCAATCAATATAATTTAAAATTGGGCCCCATCGCTAACGATCGTTTCCATCTGACGGCAAAGAGCACATCGCTCAGCCTTCAGATGATCTGACGGATATCGTTCGTTGATGATGCACGGATGATAACGCGCGATGTCGCGCCGTACCTTGGGTAACCTTCGCGCATCTATAGCAAATGAACACCATCTGATGACCCCTTCGTAGATCAACAACATTAAATAATATCGCTCGGCTTATTTGGTCGAACATTAACGTGCGATGGCGTGCTTTGATACCGGTTTTCGTGGGTCCACCTTTACTACGTGTCAACGTTTCTATGGAATCGCTCCCCAACTAGGAAATACTGCCTATCACCGAAGGGTGTGTTGGGAAAAATACTGAGAGGGGGGGTGAATCAGTATTTAGTGTTGACTGAAAACTTTTTAACTTTTTCTTGCTTTTAAACCCATACACTATTTTAATGAACACAACTCGCGTATACACATGGATATCCTTAAGTAAACTCGTGTATGCTTAGAGATCTAAATATGTATTTATTTCTTAACTTAGATCATTGCATCATCAGATGTTTAGTAAGCAGTAAACAGGTGCAGTAAGAATAGAATAAATCACCACACATAATAAACACACATGAACACCAGGATTTAAGGTGGAAACCCAATTCGGGAGAAAACCAATGCTGTCGTCGTCTCAGTCTTCAATATTTATTATATAAAGAAAACTTCTTACAATCATGTACTGGCGCAGACTCATACCAGCATGCATGCACCCACCTGAAGAAGGCTACAACCTTCTCTCGTTTACCAGCCTCTCCTGGAAGGGAGCTACAACCCCCTGCTCTCGTTTACCAGCCTCTCCTGGAAGGGAGCTACTACCCCCTGCTCTCATTTACCAGCTACCATTGGAAGGGAGCTACTACCCCCTTACTGAAGGCTTCAACCCTTAGCACTACTTCCGACCACGTTTCATCAATTTTCAAACTGGATCAAACAACTTCAACACAACCCTTCACTTATCAACAAATATACTTCGCCCAATGCTTCAAATAGAATAGTGAAACCACTGTAACTAGAATATCAAAGATAACCCAGACTTCAGAATAGATACGCAGAAACACATTCAACCTTGAGCAATCATTAGTTCAGATACCATATGCGCTTTTATTTAATCAGACCCACGTATACACGTGCTTTTCATGAAACGAACCTGCGTATACATCTATGCATTTTTTGCAGAAAACCCTAACTGCCCATACGTGCTTTTATTGAATCAGATCTGCGTATACACACACTTTTCATGAAATGAACCTGCGTATAGATATATAAAAGATAAACTTTGCAGAACAGATCAAATCTATGAACTTACCCAGATTTCTTCAATTTCTTCATCAGATTTGTGCCAGGTCTTCATCACTTCTTTTCAGATCATCCTAGAGATTCATCATTTCTATATCTAGAGATCTTGAACCTTCATCATATTCATAAGTGCATCATAGATTCAGATCTATCAATTAGGAACAGATTTCAACCATGCAGATATACTTTAGAGTGAAGTATTCATTAATGCCTAGACACTTGCACCCCTTCTTGCACTATGATTTTCTTCTCCTTAAATAGATTTGGCCTTTATCAATATCATGAGTCAAAACCACTCAACCACTGATGGTATTCTTGGATGGGATCAAATAGATAATCAAGCGCTCAATACTTTGGGCCAATACCATGGTAATGCCCCCTGGTTTTATAAAAATAGAGCGCAAATTTGCATACGCGACTTGGCACATTCATTTCCGCGTACATACGTGACTTCCCCTTAATAAAACCGCGTATGCCTTGTGACATACCTTGTTCAACATTATTCTGGCACTTTCTGAATTCCTTTCTTCTGCTACTTCTGAATGGATCTGTAGATACATCAGATTGACATCATTTCCATCAAGGAAAACTTCATCAAGCAGGTTCCATCAAAGTCAATACATTGTATCACATTGCCAAAAATCTCCCCCTTAACTCATCAAGTAGGTTTCCATCAAGTTCAATAGGTTTCCATCAAGAAAAAATTTATCAAATAGGTTGCCATCAACTTTATCAAGTAGGTTTCCATCAAGGACAACACTTTGCATCATATTGCCAACAGGGTGGTGCGATGAAACCCGGAAACCGCCTTCACTATTCACTCGGTCACAGTTCCGCTCTTCCACGCAGGGTTCCATCGCACTTCCTTTTGTTATGTTCCACCTCTAAGTTACATTCATGATTCCAAAGGGTTATTCCATGTTCAATGCCAAATACTCTGTTTTAGTTCTTCTGCATTATAACTGATTTACTTTTGCTCCTCGTTCCTTTATCCATGAAAGCCAGTCAGCACCTTACCTATAGTGTAGACCCTTCCATGTGGAGCTTAAAACCATAACTTTTTTCATATCATATATTCAACGAATATATAACTCCATTGTCTACCAGTTTGGATACACTGTCGACCGTATTAACATCGGTTCCTCGAACAACATACAGAGCGCCATTAATCCCCTCATAGGGTTTCTTACTTATCATGGATTCCATCAGGGTGCATACATATGTTCACACATGAATTACCATTTACTAGAACATTCACTTATTCTTTTCTATCTACTCTGTCTCTGGACAATTATGCTGCTACTTTGCTTTCTCTTTCATGAATTTTCTTCCGATGTCCTTCTTCCCGCCATTCATACACCATCGATGAACATGAAAATATTTCAACGAAGGATCCATGAGCTGCTCATTCCAGGACATTTTTGAGGGGGTAAAAGATTTGCTACATGATTTTCCAAGGGAAAAGGCCCCACTTTAGCAATAATTTTCTTCTCAAGAAGAAGACATGAGGATTCCTTTTTCAAGAGGAGATCAAGAAAAATGGTCTCTTGATGATGAGGTATTCTCCATTGATGAGGAGAAGGAAGAGGAAGAACTGAAAAGATCCTCCAGCGTTGTGACAGCAGGAGGAGATCTACTTCAATTTGGAGATGTAGGTGAAGAAATTGCTTCCACTAGAAGGGATCTTGTATCTTTGCAAGAAGCTTCAAGGGGTCAGCATCCAAGGGATATTACATATGAAGAACATAAGTAATATGTGTCTATGATGGTAGACAATGAGACAAAACAATGGAGGAAGTATGTTCCAACATTGCACACAGTTTTGGGAGCACACACTATGATAGATCGTTCCTTTGTGATCAAGACTCTTGACACCAAGGAGATGTTGGGTGTAAATGGGTTAATTACATCTGAAGAAAGCACCTTAGACTGTGAGATCTTACATAAGGGAGGAGAAGAAGAACAGATGAGGGATCACAACACTGACATGGCAGGAGATGATCCACTATTACATGAAGGAGAGGATAAAGCAATTGCTCCAATCAGAATCACTCTTGCATCCTTAAGAGTGATACCCCATTATAATGAAACTTCCACAAAAAAAACAAAGGGGAATTTGCACAGTGGAAGCGGGGATATGATGATCCCATCTATTATGCACATGGGGATGATCCATGAGACATCATTATCTTGTGGTAAACCACCTGGGAGACCACCTGATTCAGATTTGGTAAAAGATGTCTCACACATTGATGCTCCATTCATAGATCCAAGAAGGAAGGGAGCATTAGAAGACCACAATACAGCGCTGAGAGTGTTGGGGGGAGCTCAAGGAGGAGGGAAATATTTTCCCCTTATCACCATTATCCACTCTCTCATCTCATACTGTGCTAAGAGAAGATACTACAAGGATGAAAAATGACACCATCATGGGGTAAGGAGGGCAGTCTTTGGCTATGAAAACTCAGAAGATAATCTCACTTGGAGAGAAATCTTCCATACATGATAGAATATGGTGGCCACACATGCATACTTTGGCAAAGCCAAGGAGTTTTTGGATAGATGATAGCCTTCCATGGGAGACTAACTTCCAAATATTTCCATCTTTGTTTGAGCATGTGCATATGCAAGAAAGACAACAAGGAGGGAATAGAAACCTTCCATCATATACCTTTGGCATGGGATATGTCAAGGAGGAGAAGAAGGGAAGGAATGACCTTCCAAAACATACCTTTGGCATGGGAGATGTCAAGTAGGATAATAGCCACATGAAAGACATTTATGTTGATACATCATCAGCTCTGCCATTGTTGAGGAGTCTAGATACATATTGGAAATCCCAACTGTTGGTGGATTATTCCAAGGATCTTCACACATGCATGATTCTTGATGACCAACTACATGATGAGGACTATTTAGTCCAAGATGGAGTCATCTATGATCATGGTAGGATCTAATGTGTAGTCTACTGCATGTTGTAGTCAATAAAATAACGTTGTCAAGCCTTTTCAATCCATACATGTGATTGCAGCACCTCCTTTAGAGGATTTTCTTCAATGGGAGACTTGTATTTCCTATTATGCATCTCATGGGCCATATTGTACATCTATTTTTCTACTGCAAATGCTTTTGAAAGGTCTCCATATTGGCCTCTTGCTTTGTTTTAGATGATCTGCGTTATTTTTCTACATATCTGTCTACTATTGTTGCATTCCTGATTTGGGGGTATTACACATTTCATCATCCAGCCTAAAGATTTAAATCAGCTCAACTACCTTTCCCTGTGAATACTTCCCTTTAGAACTTGATCCTACTCTGTTGCTTGATACATTGACTCCATTAGCCCAATGGAATACAAACCTGCATCTATCCATTGGAATCAGTGATTCCACCACCAAACCAAACCAAAATGAAAACCCAATCAGTCTCACATAACTAGCCTAAAATCAACTTAAAACAACAAAGTTAAATCATAAAGAGAGAGCCCTCTCTGAGCATTAAGAAGGCTAGATCCTAAGCTTAAAAGTAGGTTTGTGGTTACCTTTAATATTATTTAAAACAAAATACTAACAACCCTAAGAATTATTGGAGTGATAACAGTGGCACAACACCCAGTCTTGTGGCATATATAGAAAGGAGCTAGTGGGAAAGGGGCTAAAGGAGAATTTCGACAAAATTTGGCAGGTTTTCTTTTACAAAATTAAAATGCCCATGGAGTGGTTGTATGGTGGAGTAGCCAAGTTAGGAAGAAATAACATGTAAAAATGTTTTGGGTCAATGATTAAGTGCATGAGGCACATGCATAGATAGAATGAGTCGACAACTTTAGTTTATCGTTGTTTTGGCAGTTAAGCCAAACAAAACAACAGTTCACTAAATTGCATGAATGAGTTGGAAACTCGATTTGGCTGAACTACCTATTCAAAACTCTTGATTTTGATGGGACTACCTATTAAGAGGAAGTTTTTGCCAAGTTTTGAGGTTCGCTAAAATTAGTAAACCTTAGCTAAACATTGTCAAATATCCAGAATTGACTAAATTCAACAGAAAATATTACATAAAATATTGGGACTGGCAGAGGACCCTAAGAAAACATGAACATAAATATCTAATAGGACATAGGAAAACTTAATGATTTATGCAAAAATCCAAGATAATATCAAGAAGCCAAAATTAACAAAAGGAAAACTTTAAAAGTAGGACTAAACAAGTAGAATTGAATGTGTTTTACATAGAGCTTATGGAGTAGCGAGGTGTTGGTATGGTGGTGTTGTTGTAGGTAATTTTTGAGTGGTGATTGAAATAACATTATTTTTGAAGGAAGAGCTGGCATTCATGGATCTAGTTTTAAAATGGATGAAAAATGACCCATTGAGTATCCAAAAGTTGTTTCTTATAGATTAGGGGTTGATGCTCCTTCGAATGGGTGCTGGTAAATAATTAATCAATTGGGGTTGTAGCTCCATTTAGATGTAGCTCATAATTAGGGAGTTGTAGCTTTCTACTGGTTGTATCCATAGAATTGTAACAATAGGTTGTAGCATTCCCTAAGAATGAATTAAAAATAATTTTTGAAAATTTACTTGTTCTTTGTGTGTTGCATTGAGATTGCAGATATTGATTCCATTTATGCTTATTTAAATTAATTATTGAAGTATTTAATGGTTTCCCAATATACTTTCACAAAGTAAAAGAAAGTTTTCAATTGGTTACAATTCCTACAATACTAATTCACCCCCCCTCTCAGTATTGTCCTAGTTTCCAGCAATTGGTATCAAATCCAAGTTACTTCAAATTAGTTTAACAACTGGTAAAAATATCAAGGAACATGCAAAACCAACAAGAAGGTTTTACTGACAAGGCACCAATGTTCAATGGAACAAACTATGTGTTTTGGAAAGTAAGGATGAAGATCTACATTCAATAACTTGGAGCTAATGTGTGGGCTGTTGTGGAAGAAGCATATCAAAGGCCTCTAGTAGTGTTTACCAAATATCAAAAGTTGGAATTCACATGCAATAATAAGGAAATGAATGCCTTTCTTACTAGCCTACCTAAATCAAAACTTTTCAAGGTAATGGATTGCACGTCTACCAAATCTATCTGAGACAAGATGAGTAACTTATATTAGGGAGAAAACAAGGTAAAGAAAGCTAGACTACACGGCTACGTGATGCAATTTGATTCTATAAGCATGCATGATGATGAGGATATTGCAAAAATATTTCTCTTAGAGTTGATGAAGTTGTGAACACCATAATGGGGCTTAATGAAAAACTAGATGAAGCTATGGTAGTTTGAAAAAGCGTTAAGATATATTCCTGGGAGGTTTAATCGCAAGTTGTTAGTCATTAAAGAAATGGCCAATCTAAGCAATCTCTCTTTAGGTCAACTCTTTGGAATACTCACTTCCTATGAGATGAGGATTTATAAAGGCAAGTCTACAACCAAAGAATCAACCCTCAATGCTGAAAATAAGTTCAAGGATGAGCATGAGGACTCATGTTTTCAATCATATAAAGAAGAAGCAAAATTTTTGAGGAAGTTCAAGCAAGGCTTAAGCAATTATAAAAGTAAGTTACCATTCAAATGTTTTTATTGTGTAAAAGTTGTTCATTATGCATCGAAGTGTCCTAAAAAGAAGAAGAAGTATGCCAATATTAATGAAAAATTCAAGAGAGTGAAAAAGGACAAAAATAAGACTAAGAAGAGAGGTTTTTTATTCAAGAAGGGATCTCCTTAGAATGTAAACCTAGCCAATCCTCAGATGAGGGAAAATATGATGAGATATCTAAGGAATTTATTCTTATGGCCATATAAAATTGTCAAGTCGAAGCTATTATTTCTTATGATGAAGAAGGAGAATTTGATCTTGAAGGAAAACTATTAAGTTCTCCTCATGAAATAGAAAGGTTGAGGAAGAAAAATAAAGTTTTGAAGGAGTCTTGAAATAAAAAGTTGAGGTTGTGGATCCATTAATCTTGCAAGTAGAACAAAGTAAGAAGATTCAAGAATCCTTGAACCAAAGGTTGAATGAAAAGGTTCAAGCATGTGAGACACTAGAAGGAGAAATCATATTGCTGAGAAAGGAAATCGAGAAGGATAAAACAAAACCAAGTTTCAATAAAATTTTGGAAAAGGAACTGAATATTTAAATGAGATATTGGAGGCTCAATGTGTCTCTAAATATCATAGTGGTCTTGGTTTTGAAGCTGAGTCCAACACAATAACCGAGTTAAAAGGAAAGAAACAAATAACCTTTATTACAACAACTAAAGAAGGGCCTATGTAATAACAAAAGCGAGACATACAAACCAAATATCAGATCCATAAAATATAGCAGCATCAAAAGAAGAACGTTGGAAAAACAAATCAAACTACCCAAAATTTAGTCCAGTGTAGAAGACAATATTCCAGATACAATGATATTTTCCTAGGGTATTGTTTCACATGCACCAACCATGGCCACAAAGTAACAAATTGTAGAGTCAATATTTATTGCAGACAACTCATATTCAAAAGAAGGGTTCATCAAAGGAAAAGCAGACCCAGATACAATAATTATTTTGCTATGCAGAATTATCAGGTGCAATGTTTAAAATGTGTTTTTTTGGGAAAATAACAGTCAATTGTAGGCTTAGAGAAAAGAAGAAAGATCCACTAATTGAAAAATTGAACAAAAGCCCAATTTTTGGAAAGAAAAGGAGAAAACAGAGCAATGTGATATTGTTTTGTATGCTCATAATGGTGGAATCCATTGGGATTTGGACAATGGATGTTTTAGGCATATGTCAGGAGACAGAAGCGAGTTTTTGACATGGAAACCAGTTGAAAAAGTTAATGTGAACTTTGGCAACGATGCTCTTGGAAAAATAATTGCAAAAGGAGTGGTTAGTCTCTCAAATGGAAAAGGTAAAGCTAATTTTTTTTTAAATGTATCTAAGATGTGTGATCAAGGCTATGATGTGATTTTTAAAGCCAAAAATTTTCAAATCAAGTCCACGGGCACAAGTGAGATAGTTTTTGAGGCTGTAAGAAAAAACAATAATGTTTATGTCCTCAAAGAGAATAGAAAAAAGGTTTTGTTTATCAAAGATAAATGAGAGTTGGTTATGGCACAAAAGGCTTGGACAAATGAGCTTTGATAAAATATTCAAGCTAAGCAAGAAGAATGTTGTCAAGGATTTTCCCAGGCTTTCAAAACTAGAGAATACAATTTGTAAATCTTACTAACTAGGAAAGAAATCTTGTGTTCCATTCAAGGCAAATGAGAACTCATAATCAAATCCATTGCAACTAGTACACGTGGATATGTGTGGATCGTCTAGATTGCAGTAATCCATAAGTAAATTATGTTTTATGCTAATAATTTATGGTTTTAGAAAGATGATATGGGTCACCTTCCTCAGAGAGAAATTATAAACTTTAGAGAAATTTAAAGAGTTGAAAGCTATGTCTAAGAATGAAACTTATTGAAAAATGAAAACCTTAAAAATAATTTGATGATTTTTTGTAAAAGGAATTTCATCAAAAGGAATTTTACAATAACAGAGACTCCAAAAACAAAATGTTGTAGCAAAAAGAGAAAATATATCAGTGCAATAATTAGCTAGAGAAATGATGACCGAAAGGAATGTTCAACAAAGTTTTTGGGCAGAAGATATTCATAAAATATTAGTTATCCTAAACAAATCTAATTTTAGCTAGAATACTAACAAAAATCTCCATGAGTTGTCATATGGCATACCTGCAACAATAAAACACTTCAAATTTTTTGGTAGAAAATGCTACATGAAAAAAAATGACAAAAAACTTGGCAATTTCGATGTTAGGGAAGATGAAGGAATTTTTCTGGGACAATCACACAATAGAAAAGGATATGGATGCTAAAATAAATTCACCAGTAGGATCATTGACTTTATCAATGTAAAGGTGGATGAGCATGTTGATCAAGAAGAGAAACAACTCGGAAAAACCAAAGTTGATGAATTAATGAGCATTAGTGAGGAGCATGATGAGGTAGTTGCAGAAGAAAACAATTAAGAAACAGGTAGTCCTAAAGCTAAATATCCTCGAAGTTATGTTCAATAACACCACCTAGATGATCAAATCATTGGTGAATTAAATTCTAGAGTGCAGACAAGTAGGAAGCTGCTAGATCCCCTCACACAAGCACATGTTGCCCTGCTGTCCATGGAGGAAGCAAAAGTTGATTTTGAAGCCAGTCAAGGTCAAAATTATTTAATGGAAATGAATGAAGAATTGGATTAAATAGAGAAAAATAAGACTTGGGAACTTGTTACATATCCTGCTACCAAGAATGTCATCAACACAAAGTGGGTTTTCAGGAATAAATTAAATGACCATGGAGAAGTGGTAAGAACAAGGCAAGGTTGATATTCAAAGGCTATGCTAAAATATAAGTCTTGTGTTTTGATGAAAAATTTTCTCCTATTGCTAGATTAGAAGTAATAATATTTTTTTTGGCATTTTATTGCTTTAAGAAATTCAAAATCTATCAAATGGATGTCAGATTTGTTTTTTCTGAATGGAGAGATAGAAGAGGAATTCTACATAGAGTAACCATAAGGTTTTCAACTAACACAGAAATGAAATTATGTTTGTAGAATTAAGAAGGATTTGTATGGTATAAAGCATGTCCATAGAACTTAATATTTCAAGCTAGAAAAATACCTTCTCAAGTGTGGATTCAGAAAAGGTGCAACTAAAATCAACTTATATGTCAAATAAAAATATAAAAAATTGTGGTGGTTGTATATGTTGATGATATCATCTTTTCGAGTGATTCAAATTTGTTGACCAATGAATTTGTAGCTGAAATGAAGGTTGTGTTTGAGATGTCAATGTTTGGAGAGATTTCCTATTTCATTGTATTTCATTGTATTTCATATTACACGGACTCCCAAAGGAAATTTAATATCTCAAAGAAAGTATCTCAAAGATGTGTTGAGGAAACTTGGCATCGAAGAATTCTCTTTAGTGGGCACTCCAATGGTGACATGTTTCAAGCTTAACAATATGGATGAATATCCAACAATAGGCCATAATTTATATAGATCTATCTTTGACAATCTCTTATATTTGACAGCTACAAGACCAGACATCATGCATAATGTTGCTATAGTTGGAATATTTCAAGCAGCCCCCATACAAATCCATATATTAGCAACAAAGATGATTCTTAGATATCTTAGAGAAACAAAGGAGTATGGACTTTGGTACCCCAAATTTAAATATTTCTCATTAATTATTTATACTGATGCATATTGGGCAGGTGATGTAGATGATCTAAAAAGTACAAGTGGAGGTGCTTTCTTTCTTGGAGAATATCTAGTCTCACGGCTGAGCAAGAATAAAGCTTCAATTTCTTGATCTATAACTGAAGTAGAGTATATTGCAGAATATTCTTGTTGCACTTAACTATTGTGGATGAATTAGACCTTTAAGGATGTACAATTGTTATATGATAAATCTATACCCATCATCTGTGATAATACAAGTGCAATCAACATGTCTGCGAATCCAATTTTTCACTCCAAGCCAAAGCATATTCCAATAAAGTATCATTTTTTGAGGGAGCATGTCGCAAATAAGTTTGTGAAGTTGGAGTATGTTCCTATAGAAGAAAAAGTTTCTGATATTTTTACCAAGCCAATCCCTAGAGAACAATTTGAGTATTTGAGGAAAATATTGGGCATGTTCCTCTCTCCTCCTTGCACTAAATTTTAATTCAATAGGAAGAAAGGAAATTGTTGTATTTTCAACATATAAAGGTGAAGGCTTCCAAGTCCAAAGGATCAACATGACAGAGGAGGAATGTTGACAGAAGGAGTATGGTGACAGGGGGGGCATGTTGGTATAATTAAATTGATGTCAAAGGGGGAGATATCCATAGCGATCAAATAAAAAGGTAAAAGGACATATCCATAGTAAAAGGATATTTTTCAGTAATAACATAATAACAACAACATAAACAACTAAGAGAAGTTCATCTTAGGTGGAGCAACACTCAAAGGAGATAGCCTAAGTTGATAGTTTTTCTAAGGATTTTTTATTTGATCTTGGTGTTTCCATCAATTCCAAAGGGGTAGAATGTTGGAAATATGTTTTCGTTGATGTCAAACAAATAGTAGCAAGTGGCATAGGTGACAAAAATATGTGTCATGGAGAAAGTTCCAGGAACAAGAAGAAGGGTTAAGGTGAAAATAATAACAGAGGGTTTGAAGCCATTTTCCGGTAACAAATGAGATCAAAGGCCAGATAAGACATACTCAAATGGAAAGTAATTTGAAATATCTTTCCAATGGTATAAAGAAGTATACAAATGGCCTCTTGGATCAAAAGATAGAGGTAGTCAAAATTGGGCCTACAAAAGTCAAAATATCGGAACCTCGAAACCCTGGAACCCTAGAAGTCCCAGAATATGATAACATGGTGTAAATAGAATGGCGTAGATTAGTAGCCTCGGAAGCCTAGAACTCCATAACCTCATAAAATTTTATAAATTAAAATAGAGTTCCGAGGTAACAGATAAAACCTGGAAGGTTGGAATACCATAAATTTAATAAAAGGAGATAAATGATAGCAAGGAGTCTGGATAGTAGTGGGACTGATAGGTGGAGGTCTTCAAGAGGAAAAAACATGGAATATGTGGGTCATCCTCTGAAGCATGGAACCCCATAAAATTTTTGGAATTGTATTTCGTGAAAGCGTCGGGTAAAGGAGCTATGAGCATTGGAGCTTATGTTTGGTCATTTTGTGTTGAATGACGAACAAGGGTGAGGAACAAGTTAACAAAGGGGAATAGTCCCCTGAAATACCTTAAACAATCTTACTGCCTAAAGGATTAGACGAGTCATGAAACCTAGTCCTATGGCATATATAGCGAGGATGTAGCTGGAAAGGGGCTAAAGGAAAATTTTGGCTGAATTTGACAGATTTTGTTTAATAAAATGAAAAGGCCCATGGAGTGGCTGTTTGGTAGATAAGATAAGTTGGGCAACAACAACATGTAAAAAGGATTTGGACCAGTGATTAAGTGCATGAGGCACATGCATAGCGTTGTTTTGGTAGGCAAGCCAAACAAAACATCAATTCACTACATTGCATGAATGAGTTGGAAACCTAATTTGGTAGAACTACCTATTAAGAGGAAGATCCAAAATCTTGATTTTGATGGGACTACCTTTTAAGAGGAAATTTTGGCAATTTTGGCCAAGTTTGGAGGTTCACTAAAATTAGTAAACCTTAGCTAAACATTGTCAAAAAGCCAAAATTGAATAAATTCAATAGAAAAACTCACATAAAAGGTTTGGACCAGCAGAGGACCTCATGAAAACATGAAAATCAGTCTTTAACAGGACAAATGAAAAATTATGATTCATGCATAACTTCATGAAAATAACAAGAAGCCAAAATTAGCAAAAGGAAAACTCTAAAAGCAGGCTTGAACAAGAAGAATTGACAGACAGTGTGTTTTAGACAAAGATTCTAGAGAAGCGAGGCATTGACATGGCGGTGTTGTTGTAGGTGATTTTGGAGTGGTGATTAAAGTAAACATATTTTTGAAGGAAGAGTTAGCATTCATGGATATAGTTTGAAAATGGATGAAAAATGACCCATTGAGTGTCTAATAAGTTGTTGCTTACATATCAAGGGTTTATGCTCCTTCTAGTGGGTTCTAGTAAATAAATAAATAGTTGGGGTTATTGTTTCTCCATTCGGTTGTAGATGATAAATCAAGGAGTTGTAACTTCCTACTAGTTGAAGCCAGAGAATTGTAACAACAATTTCTAGCTTTCCCTATGAATGAAATGAGAAGCAATTTTGAAAATTTACTTATTTTTTGTGAGTTCCATTGAGATTGCTGATATTGATTCTTGTTATGATTATTTAAATTAATTGTTGAAGTATTTAATGGTGTCACAATATTCTTACAAAAATTAAAAGAACATTTTCAATTGGTAAAAATTCTACAATACTGATTCACCCCCCTCTCAATATGGTCCTAGTTTCCAACACTGAAAACTATTTCAAACAAGCCATCTCAACAATTTCACTATAATTATTTTTCTAGGATATTTTAAAAATGATATTTTAAGAAGATTGAGAAGGAATATCAATGTATGTCTATTAAATTGATTATGCTTCATTGTAATTTTGAGATATGCCTTATGGAAGTTAGGGGTTCTGAATTGTCTTGAAATCAATTTCAGATGAGTAATATTGTTATTTTCAGTATATTTTTTTGGGACACTTCTGAATATGGAATTTTAAAATATATGAGGATGCATAATGAAGTACCCCAGACAAAAAATTCCTGAATCAAATTCAAAGAATTGGAAAAGTGACACACATACAAGTTTTCTCTTGGGAAGAGACCAAAAAACAACTTTTTGTGAAAAAATTACCATAAATGTCACTTGGTACGTCAAATTTGGTAAAACCTATGGAATTGCATAAAATAAATATTAGATTATTATAAATCAAAATATAAAATTTATAGGGGCTCAAATATCAGAGATATATCAAAAAAATACCAACCATTCATATATTCTCCAAATTAATGTTTGAAAGATACGTAACTTAAAAGTGACATAATTTTGATAAGAAGATACATTTTTTTTGGAAATGAAAGTTGAGATAAAGAGGAGTACTATCATTATTTTCCAACATGCCTCCAAAGAAAGCTAAAGCTACTAAACCAAATAATCCATGTAATGGTTCATTTAGGACTCATGAAGAAAGTGAAGACCTAGAATTTAGGTTCTCCCACTTAGAGAAGAAAGTTAATGAAATGGATGGTAGTATGTTTGTGAGAAATTTAATTTCTTAAATAGAGAGTTCATTAAATTATTGACCAAGACTCGTAAGTTGACGAGGTGCCCCAACAATATAAGTAGGATTATATAATATTGGTAAATTTTATCACATCTTGCAGCATACAAACAACAATCACTCCTACTGGATTTTATTTACACTTCTTCACTTAATGATGTTGGCATATGTTGTCCTTGATGGCAACTTACTTGATGAAATAAGACTGTCGGTGATATGATGCAATGTGTTGTCCTTGATGGCAACCTATTTGATGAAGTTGTTCTTGATGAGTTGCCTATGATACGCAACCTATGTGTTAAATATGTAAGGATGATGTATCTGTGTGTTAAAAGGAAGGATGATGTATCTACAAATTAGCTCAGAAGGAATAGAAGAAAGGAAGTGACAGAAAAATGATAAATATGATGTGTCACAAAGAATACGTGGGTTTGTTAAGGCGAAGTAGCGTATGCACGCGGAAAAGTACGTGCCAAGTCGCGTATGCCCTTTTGCGCTCCAAATTTAGAATACCAAGGGGTGTTACCATGGTATTGACCCATTGTATTGAGCGCTTGATTATATATTTGGTCCCGTCTAGTAATACCATCGGAAGTGGTGTGGTTTTGACTCATGGTATTGATAAAGGCTAAACCTATATAAGGAGAAGAAGATCATTGTGCAAGGGTGTGCATGTGTCTGGGTATTGAATGAATACTTCACTTTGAAGTATATATGCATGATTGAAATTTGTTCTTGATTGAAAAATCTGAATCTATGATGCACCCATGGATGTTTCTAAATCCTTAGATCTGATGATGATGAATCTCTAAGATGATCTGCAGAAGAAGAACTGGTGAATATCTGGCGCAAAGTCTGCTGAAGGTAATGAAGAAATCTGGGTAAGCTTATAGATCTGGTCTATTTTGCAAAGCTTTCATTTACAGATCTATACATGAGTTTGTTGTGGAAAAAAGCACGTGTATACGTGGATCTGGTCTGATAAAAGCGCGTATGGGAAGTTAGGGTTTACTGAAAATGCACAGATGTATACGTGGGTTAGTCTAATGAAAAGCGCGTGTATACGCGGGTCTATTTAAATAAAAGCACGTATGTAATTTGAACTAAAGGTTGCTCATGGTTGAATGTGTTTCTGCATATCTATTCTGAAGTCTGGGTAATCTCTGATATTCTGGTTACAGTGGTTTCACTGTTCTGTTTGAAGCATTGGGCTAAGTATGTTTGTTGAAAAATGAAAGGTTAAGTTGAAGCTGTTTGATCTAGTTTGAAAATTGATGAAACGTGGTCTGCAGTGGTGCTGAGGGTCGAAGCCTTCAGTAAGGGGGTAGTAGCTCCCTTCCAGTGATAACTGGTAAACGAGAGAAGGGGGTAGTAGCTCCCTTCGAGGAGAGGCTGGTAAACGAGAGCAGGGGGTAGCAGCTCCCTTCCAGGAGAGGCTGGTAAACGAGAGCAGGGGGTAGTAGCTCCCTTCCAGGAGAGGCTGGTAAACGAGAGCAGGGGGTTGTAGCTCCCTTCCAGGAGAGGCTGGTAAATGAGAGAATGTTGTAGCCTTCTGTAGGTGGGTGCCTGCGTGCTGGTATGAGTCTGCGCCAGTACACAGTTGTAAGATGTTTTCTTTATAATAAATATTGAAGACTGAGACGATGACAACAGTGGTTTTCTCCCGAATTGGGTTTCCACCTAAAATCCTGGTGTTCATGTGTGATGCTTATGTGTGTTGATTTATTCTGTTCTTACTTTACATGTTTACTGCTTACTAACATCTAATAAGTGAATGATGCAATAATCTAAGAGAAGAATTATCTGCATAATAAGAGATCTGAGCATACGCGAGTTTCCTTAAGGATATCCACGTATATACACTAGTTCTGTTCTGTAACGTAGAATATGGGTTTTTGAGAAAAGAAAAGTAAAAATTTGATTGAAAAATCAAGATACTGATTCCCCCCCGCTCAGTATCTTTCCCAACAATTAGTATCAGAGCAGGTCCTTCTGAAAAAGCTTAGCCGCTAGAAGAAAGATCAAGCAAGTTGAGCAATCAAGATGGAACAACATCTATCAAGCCTCCCCTCTTTAATGGAAGCAATTTAATCTTCTGGAAAACAAGGATGAGATCCTATCTTCAGTCTATGGGAACAGATGTATGGGCCATTGTTCAACAAGGATATCAATATCCAGCTACAATACCAACAGATCCTACTGAAAAGAATAATTATGAATCAAATCGAAAGGCGATCAATGCTATAATGGGAAGTCTGACTGAATCTGAATTTTTCAAATTTATGCAGCTAAATACAGTAAAGGAAATGTGGGACAAAATCATTCTAAGTTATGAAGGTGATGCAAAGGTAAAGAGTGCAAAACTCCAAACTCTCAAAATTGAATATGAAAATTTAAAGATGCATAGTGATGAAAGTATTGCCAATTTCTTTTTACGTCTTGATGATGTTATAAATCGTATGAGAAATTTGGGAGAAACAATAACCGAATCTACTTTGGTTGAGAAAATTTTAAGATCTCTAACGACAAAATTTGAGTCAAAAGTTTCTGCTCTTGAAGAAAAACAGGATCTTCAAAATATTACTGTGGTGCAACTTCATGGGATACTAACTGCATATGAAATGAGAAGAGGAGGACCATCTGAAGTCAAAGAAGCCATATTTAGAGCTTCTACAAAAGGGAAAGAAGTGCAAGAAGCAGAAGGATCAGGATATATCTCAGAAGAAGATGAGGTAAATTTTGTAAAGAAACTTCAACTTGGCACAGGATGGTTCAGAGGTAAGCTTCCTTTCAGATGTTTTGATTGTGGAAGAGCTGGTCATTATGCTGCTAAGTGTCCTTATAAAGAAATATCTGCAAAAGGGAAAGAAGTAGCAAGAAGGAATAAGAACCGGTCTAGCACTAGAAAAAGTTACTATACTCATGAAGATAGTGATGGGTTATCTGATAGTGAGGAAGAATGTGAACAAGATCTTAGACTTCTCATGGCATTTGAATCTAGAGAAGAAAATTATACTTTTGTGGATGCTCTAGAGGACAATGATTTTCTTGAAGAAAACAATCAACTCAAAATACACTTAGAAGAATGTAAAATAATCTTAGAAGAAAGGAAAATAGCCATAGAGACTATGAAAAGGCAGTTTGAAGAAGCGAAGAAACACATTGAGAAATTAGAAAGTGAAGTGGTAAGTCTAAGAAAAGATTTTGAGAAAGAAAAGACTCTGAATCTTAGATTTACTAAAGGATCAGAAACATTAAATGAGATTATCAAGGTACAACGCTCTCCTCTTGTAAAGACAGGTCTTGGATATACCGGGGAATCTTCTCAGGCTTCAGCACCAAATTATCTAAAAGCAGTTACAGCTGGTTTACAAAATTCTGCCACTCAGTAAGGGAATAAATAATATTTACAGGTAAAGCATGATCATGTCAATTCAAAGAACACTAACAGGAATATCTTTCAAAGAAACACCAATCAACAGGTAAATTCAAGTAGAATATTTCATGATCGTAGAAATTTCTTCTTCAACGAACAATGTTTCTCATGTCACAATTTTGGTCACAAAGCTGTTCAATGTGTTGCATATAAAACCATCATGACAAGAGAAGCGAGAAAGAAAAGGATTGATATTGAAACGAAGAAGAATAACTATAACAATTTTTCTCCTCTTCTAAATGAAGTTGAATGTGCTTATTGCAATAACTTTGGGCATGAAGAATCTGAATGCAAGAGAAAAGTTCAGTCAAAAGAGAATTTTTCTTCAAGTTCCAAAGTATGGAAAAAGAAAGATTTACAGGTTGAAAATTGTGGCATAGCGTTATTTGTATAAGGAGAAGAAAATCAATGGTACATTGATAGCGGATGCTCAAGACATATGATAGGTGACAAAACCAAACTTCGTGCATATAGTACATTAGAAAAGGAAAAGAAAGTTACTTTTGGAAATGATACTCCTGCTGTAATTAAAGGAGAAGGGTCTATGTTTCTAAAAGATAAGTTGAAGGCTAATGATGTCATGTATGTGGATGGATTAAGGCATAACTTGTTAAGTGTAAGTAAAATGTGTGATCAAGGAACTGAAGTTGTCTTTAGTTCAAAAGAATGTGTGGTTTGTGATCTTGATACGAGTAAAACAATCATAAAAGGAAAAAGAACTCCAAGCAACCTATATGTATTGAAGAACTACAAAGAACAATGTTACTTGAGTAAATCTTCAGAAAACTGGCTATGGCATGGAAGGTTGGGACATCTAAGCTTCTCTCAAATCAACAAATCAAGTAGACTTAATGCTGTTCGTGGTCTTCCCAATATTACTCTACCTGAAAGTATCATATGCAAATCTTGCCAATTCGGCAAGCATACCAGAGTACAATTTAATGCCAAGGAAGGATCATCAAGTAGGCCTCTTGAACTCATTCATACTGACATATGTGGACCTATGAGGAAAAAGTCACCTCATGGTGAACAATACTATATCTTATTTATTGAAGATTTCTCTAGAATGTGTTGGATTGGGTTGCTTAAGCACAAAGATGAAGCATTTGAGAAATTTCAGATCTTCAAGGCGCTGGTTGAAAATGAAGTAGATCTAAAACTCAAATGTCTTAGATCTGATCAAGGAGGAGAATATACTTCAAATGAATTTCTTGAATTTTATGAACAACATGGCATAAAAAGACAATTTTATGTAGCTGGAACTCCACAACAAAATGGCGTAGCAGAAAGAATGAATAGAACAATTCAACAAATGGCTAGAGCTATGCTTGATGATTTTGGAACACCTGACACATTTTGGGGAGAAGCAGCACATACAGCGGTAAACATTCTCAACAAGGCACATGTTCGTGTAAATAGTGACAAAACTCCATATGAACTCTGGTATGGTAATTCTCCATCTGTGAAGCATTTTAGAGTTTTTGGAAGTAAATGCTTTGTCAAAAATAATGATGAAAAACTTGGCAAGTTTGAACCTAGAGCAGATGAAGGAATACTTCTTGGTTACTCCTCTACGAGTAGAGCATATAAATGTTACAAGAAAAGACTTCGGAATATTGTTGAATGTATTGATGTTGTTATTGATGAGTCTCCTGCAGCCCCAAAGGAAGAAAAATAGATAACAAATGAAGACGATGGTGACTTATGTCCTTCTACATCAAATAAGAATGATATAGACAGTGAACCCAATGAAGAACTTGAAGATGACTTATCTAAAAAGGCTCCATCCAGATATGTTCAAAAGAATCATCCAGAATCTCAAATTTTGGGAGATAAGGGATCTGGTGTACAAACAAGAAGGAATCTTGTGGGATGTTCTAGCTATCTGGCATTTCTATCTACTATTGAACCTCACAATGTCAATCAAGCTAGCAAAAATGAGTTTTGGGTTCAAGCCATGAATGAAGAGCTTGATCAAATTGAAAAGAATCACACTTGGGAATTAGTACCAAGACCTCATAACAAAAATGTCATTGGAACTAAATGGATATTCAAAAACAAGTTAAATGAGAATGGGGATGTTGTAAGAAACAAGGCTAGACTTGTTTGCAAGGGGTATACTCAACAATAAGGTATAGACTTTGAAGAAAATTTTGCTCCTATAGCTAGAATTGAAGCCATAGGAATGTTTCTTGCCTTTTCAAGCTTTCAACAAATCAAAGTTTATCAAATGGATGTTAAATCTGCATTTCTCAATGGTGATCTAGAAGAAGAAGTTTATATAGAACAACCAGAAGGATTCATTTTGGGAAATGATGAAAATCTTGTTGTAGACTTAAAAAGGCTCTATATGGTCTCAAACAAGCTCCAAGGGCATGGTATTATCGTCTTGACAAATATCTTCACCAACAAGGATTTTCAAAGGGGTCTGCTGATAGCAACTTATACACAAAAATTGAAAATGATAAACTTTTGATTTTAGTTGTATATGTTGATGATATCATTTTTGGAAGTAATGAAGAATCTATGAGTCAGAAATTTTCTTTTGTCATGCAGCAAGAATTTGAAATGTATTTACTTGGGGAACTAACATTCTTTCTTGGTTTGCAAGTGCATCAAACTACTGATGGTATATTCTTATCACAAAAAAAATACCTTAAGCAAATTCTGAAGAAGTATGGCATGGAAGAATGCAAACCTATAAGTACACCAATGATAACCAGATGTAATCTCAATTCTCATGATGATTCCCCCATGGTGAATCAACCAGAATACAGATCTATGATAGGAAGTCTACTTTATCTCACTGGGACTAGACCAGACATTATGCATGCTGTTGGGATTGTTGGACGATTCCAAGCTAATCCAAAAGAGTCTCATCTTCAGGCTATCAAAAGAATATTCAAATATCTACAAGGAACTCAAGACTTTGGACTATGGTATCCAAAGAATGCTGATCTTACTCTTCATGCTTACACTGATGAAAATTGGGATAGAAATGTTGATGATCAGAAAAGCACTAGCGGTGGAGCATTCTATATGGGGCCCCAGTTAGTATCTTGGTTCAGCAAGAAGCAAAACTCTATTTCCTTTTCTACAACAGAAGTGGAATATGTGGCTGCCGCATCATGTTGCACACAACTTCTTTGGATGATGCAAACCTTACAAGACTTTCAAATCAAGTGCACACCTCATGTCTCCATTATGTGTGATAATATAAGTGCCATCAGTATTTCAAAGAATCCTATTATGCATTCCAAGACCAAGCACATTCCCATCAATTATCACTTCTTACGTGACCAAGTGCTTGAACAAAAGGTGAAGTTGGAGTATGTTCCCTCCAAAGAACAAGTTGTTGATATATTTACCAAACCTCTACCCAGGGAAGTGTTCGAATATCTCAGACAAAATATGGGAGTAGTCTCTGCCTTGCAGAAAATCATAACTGCTTAAATTCAGAAGATTAAATTGGATACGCGGGTTTCCTGAACGAAAGTCGCATATATACGCGAGTTTATGCAAAGAAAACCGTGTATGGTTAGTTGCTGACATTTTTTTGGGTCAGCATTCTTCAACACAGTTGCAGTGCTGTTTGGTATCTCTGATGTTATTTTGTATCTCTGGTGATGTTCTAGTTTTCATAATTCTATTTCTTTCTCTGATGTCTCTTGATAAAGATTCCTTGATGATTTGCTGTTGAAAGTGTTCAGGATGCACAAGCTAAGGGGGAGCATTGGTCATTTGGAAAGGATGCATTGAATGCAAAGTTTCAGGGGGAGCATTAGCCTTGCTGAATGTAATGTGTTGTTGGCATTATGATGATTCTGAAATATGATCTCTTTCTTGAGGTCCTTTTGGTATTTGTTATAAAAAGTCATAATTGTAATTTGATGAAAAGGTTATGTTGAGACCTATGATGTAAATTGTAATATTCAGTCTTGTAAAGGGCTTGTTCAAATTTGTAAAACCACTTGGTTGGGTAGTTGAGTCAAAATGTGTAAACCCACTTGGTTGGGTACTTGTGTCACATATGTAAATCCCCTTGGTTGGATCATTGATGTAATTATGAGTCCTTGGTGATAGGAAAGGTCATAGAGTCATGTACTTCATTGAATATTATGTTGAAGACTCAACATGAACTCAGAGGGAGCATGGTAACTTCAATGCACATCAGATCTATAGAGCTCTTCTTTCTACATGAGGAGAAAAACATTGTCTTGGCTTTGATCTGCCCTTTGCCCTTGATGTCAAAGGGGGAGAGTAGCGTGGTGTTTGAATAGGGGGAGAATATCATGGTGTTTGCATAATGGTTATAATCAATGTATCTATCTATTGTTGTGGTGATTATCTGTTGTAGTGGTGATCAAACACCATCATGGTTGCCATCAAGTCCAAAGGGGGAGATTGTTGGCATATGTTGTCCTTGATGGCAACCTACTTGATGAAATAAGACTGTCGGCGATATGATGCAATGTGTTGTCCTTGATGGCAACCTATTTGATTAAGTTGTTCTTGATGAGTTGCCTATGATACGCAAACTATGTGTTAAATATGTAAGGATGATGTATCTATGTGTTAAAAGGAAGGATGATGTATCTAAAGATCAGCTCAGAAGGAACAGAAGAAAGGAAGTGACAGAAAAATGATAAATATGATGTGTCACAAAGAATACGTGGGTTTGTTAAGGCGAAGTAGCGTATGCACGCGAAAAATTACGTGCCAAGTTGCGTATGCCCTTTTGCACTCCAAATTTAGAATACCAAGGGGTGTTACCATGGTATTGACCCATTGTATTGAGCGCTTGATTATCTATTTGGTCCCGTCTAGTAATACCGTCAGAAGTGGTGTGGTTTTGACTCATGGTATTGATAAAGGCTAAACCTATATAAGGAGAAGAAGATCATTGTGCAAGGGTGTGCATGTGTCTGGGTATTGAATGAATACTTCACTTTGAAGTATATCTGCATGATTGAAATTTGTTCTTGATTGAAAAATCTGAATCTATGATGCACCCATGGATGTTTCTAAATCCTTAGATCTGATGATGATGAATCTCTAAGATGATCTGCAGAAGAAGAACTGGTGAAGATCTGGCGCAAAGTCTACTAAAGGTAATGAAGAAATCTGGGTAAGCTTATAGATCTGGTCTGTTTTGCAAAGCTTTCATTTACAGATCTATACGTGAGTTTGTTGTGGAAAAAAGCGCGTGTATATGCGGATCTGATTTGATAAAAGCGCATATGGGAAGTTAGGGTTTACTGAAAATGCACATATGTATACGCGGGTTAGTCTAATGAAAAGCGCGTGTATACGCGGGTCTGTTTAAATAAAAGCGTGTATGTAATTTGAACTAAAGGTTGCTAATGGTTGAATGTGTTTCTGCATATCTATTCTGAAGTCTGGGTAATCTCTGATATTCTGGTTACAGTGGTTTCACTATTCTATTTGAAGCATTGGGCTAAGTATGTTTTTTGAAAAATGAAAGGTTAAGTTGAAGCTGTTTGATCCAGTTTGAAAATTGATGAAACATGGTCTGCAGTGGTGCTGAGGGTTGAAGCCTTCAGTAAGGGCGTAGTAGCTCCCTTCCAGGAGAGGCTGGTAAACGAGAGAATGTTGTAGCCTTCTGCAGGTGGGTGCCTGCGTGCTAGTATGAGTCTGCACTAGTACATAGTTGTAATATGTTTTCTTTATAATAAATATTGAAGACTGAGACGACGGCAGCGGTGGTTTTCTCCCGAATTGGGTTTCCACCTAAAATCATGGTGTTCATGTGTGATGCTTATGTGTGTTGATTTATTCTGTTCTTACTATACATGTTTACTGCTTACTAACATCTAATAAGTGAATGATGCAATAATCTAAGAGAAGAATTATCTGCATAATAATAGATCTAAGCATATGCAAGTTTCCTTAAGGATATCCGTGTATATATGCTAGTTTTGTTCTGTAAAGTAGCGCATGGGTTTTTGAGAAAAGAAAAGTAAAAATTTGATTGAAAAATCAAGATACTGATTCACCACCCCCCCCCCCCCCTCTCAGTATCTTTCCCAACAAATGAATATTTAATTCCCACCATTCCTTAAAAACAAATTCCATTAATCAATATATATCGAAATCTAATTGCAGTGACAACTAAAGAAACTTAATTCACACAACTAATGAAAAGAAATAAACAATACACACAAGGGAGAGGACTAAAGGTCTGAGTCCTGGAGGTATTGTTTCAAATTGCAAGTGGATCTCGGGGTTAGTAGCCTCTTACACATAAATACATGGATCTTCACATGCAGTAAAAATTTTAAAAATTCACTATGAAATACTCATAAAGAAATTAATAACATTAGTTGACTATAACAAAATAACATTAAATAAACATTCATATTGAAATTATAAATCAAAATAAATCATAAAGCATCACACCATGTATATACAACATCGATGCAAGTGCATTCTAGACCAAGGGGCCATTCCTGGCTAGAAGCACTACAGGCTAAAGAACTAAGTTACCACATCAGATAAAAAAACAAAAATATAATTATATCATAACATAAAGTCAACAAAATGATACAAAGTCTAGATGTAGCTTAGACGCTCAACAATATCATGAAAACATTACAAATAACTCCTATAAGTTGGTTACAAGAAAATATATAATGTGATTATTGATCAAATCCAGACTGAGAAATGTGGAGAAAGGTAGAAACTGAGCAATACATAGTTACAAAAATATAATCGATGAAACTACTAGTCCATTGGTCATAATATTGTTTCTAAATAAAACTTCAAATGACAAAAAAGATACTAACAAAACAATGATTGTGTGACTATGTAGTTTGTAGTAAAAAATATCCAAGTTCACGTGTTGATCTAGTCATCACAGACTCTTCTGAAATAGCCATCTAGGATGTCCTCATTTGATATATAAGCTAAAGAAATGAATCTGGTAACTGATGATCATTCCCCTTGGTACTTAGGAAAAAATAGATTCCATAAAACTTTCCATACATTAGATGGGTGAATTCATTGAAATGCAGACTAACTTAGCAAGAAAACACATAAAAATATGGATAGTCACCTTTAGTAGCGAGATGCAATTGAAAGCATAAGATAGTAAAATATAAAAATAAAGTGTAAGGAAATTTGAGGCGAAGTTTAGGGTTTTGAGACACTTAGGGTTAGGGATTTTTTTAATAAAGTCAATTTTGACACTCTTCATCCCCCCATGCTTAGACAATTACACATCCTCGTGCTCAATTCCTATAGGAGCCTAACCTGGATGGTCAAGTTGTTCCTTGCTGTCCTCATGTTTCCTCTTGGAATATTTAGTTTTCATCTGTTGATAACATTGTGCCAAATAATTTACCTCCTTCTACCATAAATCAGTCTGCTTCACCAGTATTTGTTTCCTCACAACTAAATGATCTTGAGATCTTCTCAACCATTCATTGCTCTGAAGTAGGGCCTGATTATTGACTTTCAATTGGGTGCATTTTATTTTAAATGTGTTAAATTTTCTCTATAGATTCTTTACTTTTAGAGGCCTCTCCGAGCACTTCTAATTTTCCTCTATTTTAATTAAACACCGAGTTTCAATTTTAGGTAACTTCTCTTCATCTGTATCTTCCATTGCATCCTTCCCAGGGGCTTTGGAATTTCTTTTGTAACTTTGATTCCACCAACATTATCACTAAGCCATGATGAAACATACTAGTTTTGACATTATCAAGATGAGCCTAAATGATTTTAACTATTTTTATTAAGTTTTTTACTCATAGGTAACGTACTTTTGAATCAAATACAAAATTTCATGCCACTCCTTTTTTACCCATGCCCTCAGTATGCCCTTCCTCTAGTTCAGAACTTGCTTCACTATTATCAGAAATTGGTCACAATCAAACCCTTTCATGTTTCATTTGAAATAGGACTCGCCTCCTTGCAGAAGGCCTATACTCTCTACAATATATTCCTCATAGGAAAACACCTCGAGCTAGTTTAAATGGGACACCCTTCTATTGAAATCCTTAGCAAAAGCTCTCGTAGTTACACCCTTAGAACTTTTCGCAAAATGGAAGCCAACCAACATCCTTAAAACATTTGCATCCCTGAGGGAATTTTTTGGAAATGCAGGGTTGGTGGGTTCAAAGCATGACACTAGTGGCTTTGGTGCCATAATATCTTCAGTGGGGAAGAAATTAGAAGCCTCGAATTTGTGCGAAATTGGGTAGTAGAGAGAAATGATGTAAAAATGGAAGTGGAAGATTTCTAATATGAATAAAGGTCATGCAGAATAAAAAACATAAATCATTAAATTGCATGGGAAAATTCACATGTGCGATCTCATGTAATAGGATAGAGTGATAGCATGATAATCATAATCTCAAGTACGATGACAATTTATATATTTAAAGTGAAATATTACCCAATTAATCCATACATTAAAACAAAATCACCACACCATGATTACTTGAAGTACCTAGGGAGTCATACTTACCGACATGTCTACCACAACAAGGCTCGTGTTATGATGACCGTTGCAACAAAAATGAACATTCCATCCACTTGTCTGACGGTTACAGGAATAGGTGCCTTGATCATGAAAATATGTATCATGTTATGAGATAATGTGGACAAAAAATTACCAATTATTCGTCTCGTAACTACCAAAATAAAATTTTGGATTCGATGACTTCGATGATGAATATTGACACTTTGATGGCCAACATATGATAACTTCACTTCTTTTTTCATTCATGTTGTCACTAATAACTTGCATGTAATAAAATGTTGCTACAGGTATAGGATCTAGTCATAATTATCACCATGAATTTTGGTAAATTCCCTGACTAATCCCACATCCAGTAGTTGCTAGCTCAAACAAAATCACAAGTATTCTCTTGTTCTGCCACTTTGGGTACAATATCCTATTATGCAAACAAAGGAGATGGAGTCTAGCATGTTGTAGAATCATTGAATTACCAACTATTGATATATGTTGTTAATCAATGTGAGGCTATCCACCTTTAATGTCAATGGAAGCCAAGGTACCTTAGTACATCTTGTGAGGTATGAATAAATGAGTTGAAGTTGAGTCACCTACAAGATGAGGTAACAAGGAGACATTAATGTATTTTCGCTGATTTCGAATGAGAGAACTTTCCATTGATGGATGTAAGCCTCAAGGTATTGTATAAATCCCTAGTTCCCATCCCCAGAGAAGGTGCTAAAGTCGATGGGGTTAGAACTGTTAGAAGGAGGCCTTAAGAAATCCCTCATCAACTAACATGAGATAAGTAGAATTTGTTTAGAAGATTCATGATTAGAAAATAAAAGAAAATGACAATTATATCTTAAAAACCTAATCATGCCACAAGGTAGTTTTCATAATTAGGCCCCAATTTTTATTTTATTTTATGTAATTAATTTATTATTATTATTATTATTATTTATTAATGTATTATTATTATTTTTATTAATTTTTGAATTAGAAAGAGGAGAATTAATAAATAACAACATGAAGAGAATATCCCTGCTCCACTACTTCCATTCCATTCTCCTTACATATTTCAGCTACAAATTCCTCCTTGGAAATAGAATTTTGGTAGAACGTCAACCTATGTCCATTGAAAAGAAAATAGATCATCTAATCATCAATGGTTTTAATTCAAACTAACCCATTTTCCAAAACATTGTCTAATTTCTATGGCCCCAACCTGTAGGTCAGGAATTTTCCTTTAAAATCCTTAAATATGGAGTTAAAAAGGAGCACCCAGATTCCATGCTAGAACTTCTTCTGTCAAATAAATTTATCCTGCCACTTATTCCTATGCTCTTTTACCAAGACTATTTGTTGGACTGCATCCTACATAATTTCATCAAGTTGTTTCATGTGCAAAGGTCTTTGTTCCCGTGCTTCACCCAAATCTAATCCCAACTAAGAAACAACCCAAAAAGTATGAATTTGAAAGTTAATAGGCATTAGAACCTATTTCCCATAGAATATCTCATATGGTGTGCATCCTATAGTACCCCTCCATGTTTTTCTGTAGGTCCAAAGAGCTTCAATTAATCGATCCTCCTAGCATTTATGTTATGCAGACCTGCAAAGAATATTAGAATTCCATAAATACAAGAAAAATATTTCCAAAAACATAAAAATAACACATGAAATGAGACAAGTTGCAAATATAGTATATTATTTAGAATAAAAATGAAATTTTCACTTGCCTCTTTGAGGGGGCAACTTCCAACAGAGCAAATCTCAATTAATAAAACTTGACCAAACTTCTCTTGCTATCTAAGACTATATATAGCTTCATGACATCCAAAACCTTAACTACTCATGGTCCCTTACAAAATACATGTTAAACACCTTATTTATTAACTATGGTCAGTTTGTTACTAATTGTGGTCCCTTTACTATAATGTGCTTCAACCACTTACAATCATTTTTAATGAAGATAATTGCTTATGGGTTTTATTGACTCAAATAACTAATTATGAAACTAGCAAGGCCCAATGAAATTATTACGTAAATAAAGGGGTTAGAGTTTCACCCTAACATGCCCTTCCCATTCAAAATCAATCTTATCCTCAAGGCTAAAGCTATGAAAACTACTGAAGAATAGTGTATGGATCCAATTTCACATCCTATGAAGAGGTGTTTTTCCATTTGATGAGTACTTCCTTGATCATGCAACCATGGAGATGTGTTTCTCGAGCATCGATGACATATTCAGGTCTGAGCCAAAGTGAACTTTCCTCGTCCAATTCTGACAGAATTGTTTGAACCCTGGAATTGTTCCCCACGACTTTCTTGAGGCTAGATATATGGAAGAGATGGTGGATTTTTCAAGTGGGCGACAGTGCGAATTTGTAAGTGAGTTCAACGATACAATGAATTACCTGATAAGGCCCATAGAATTTTGGGGATAATTTTTATCAATCTATTCCTTCGAGATAGGTTTGCTTATAAGGCTGGAGTCATAGAAACACTTGGTCACCCACTTGAAATGACCTCTATGAAAAATTTTGGTCAACTTGTTTCTTCATCCGGTTCTGAGATTGATGGAGATTGTCTTTGTGATGAGTGATCACGGTGACACGGTTCTGAAGGAGCTTATCAACTTCCTATAATTTGGATGATCCTTGGAGATAAGAAGTGGGTGAAGGTGGAAGTTGGAAATTAACTGCCTCATATGACGTCATCCTCATGGATTCATGATATTTATTATTATACCACCATTCAACTAAAGGAAACCAATGTACATATTGATAATTATTTTCTGAAGTGGAGCACTGTAGATAGGTTTCCAAACATTTGTTGACTACTTATGTTTGGCCATCTATATGGGGATGATAAGCCGTAATAATTTGGAGTTTCATTCCCTGTAGCTTGAATAGTTCTTGATAGAAATTGTTGGTGAAAGTGGGATCTCGATTAGACACAATGGAAGTCAACATTCCATGCAATATTAAAATTTGATCCATGACAAATTGAGCCACCAATGTTGGGGTAAATGGGTGTGGTAAAACGAAAAAAAGAGTATTTCAAAAGTATGTCAATAACCACCATGATGGCGGGTTTGTTTTTGGAATTTGGGATACCTGTAATGAAATCCATGGACACATCTGTCCAGACAGAAGTAGGTAGTGGCTAGGGTTGTAAAGTGCCCGGTGTCTTGATCGTTTCCCCTTTTTTGCACTTACAGAATTCACATTCAGCTACAAAAGTGAGAGTGTATTATTTCATTTTGGCCCAAAATAAAGAGTGGCATTTACATGCATAATTATTTTGAAAGCTCGAGTGTCCTGTGATAGGCGAGGAGTGCAGTTCTTCCAAGATGCAAATTTTGAGGGTGGATTTTGGGGAGAGCACCACATGATCCTTATAGCGAATAATTTCATCCTTCCAAGAGTAACCCTCTAATGGATTAGGGTATACTCATAACTTGTTGATGATCTGGGATAGAGAGGGGTGGGAGAACCATTCATGACAAGCCCCTTCAATCCAATATGGCATAAGTAGAAAGAGGGAGAAAAGGGTGTCATCCTCCTCAAACTGGTGAAATAAGGAATCCACCACAACATTGTCAAGTCCCCTCTTGTACACTATCTCATAATAATGGCCCAAAATTTTGGTGAAATATTTATTTTGTTGTGAAAATGATAGACATTGATTCAGGAAATACTTTAGGCTATGATGGCTAGTCAAGTGTCAAGTTTCTACTACATGTAAGATGGCCACTATTTATTTTTCATATGTAGATTGACCCAAATTATTTCCACTGAGATTTTGACTGGTGAACGCTAGTGGTTGGCCTTCCTGTATTAATACTTATCCAATTCTCATACCTAAAGCATCACATTGAATCAAAAAAGGTTTTGTGAAGTTTTGTAGGGCCAATACTCGTGTGTATCACATGGCCTGTTTGAGAGCCAAGAAGGCTTGTTGAGCTTCGTCAGTCTAGATAAATGCATTTTTCTTGAGAGGATTGGTGAGGGTCTTGTAATTGCGTCCATAATTGATAACAAATTTGTGATAGTATCCTGTGAGACCCAAAAATCCCCTCAATTTGTTTAAGGTTTTTGGTTGGGCCAATATTGCATTGCCTGAATATTTTTAGGATCAAACCTTACTCTAGCGTGGCCCACAATGTGTCCCAAGTACTCCACTTCTTCCATGGAAAATTAAAATTTGGATAGTTTGATAAATAATTTGTGATCCTGGAGAAGTTGTAATACCTTGTTAACATACTGAAGATGTGTGTCCCATTTTGTGTTCTAGATGAGCATGTCATAAAAAAATACTAGGATGAATGTTTTGAGATATGGTTTCAGAAGGTGGTTCATGAGGCACTGAAAAGTGGATTGGGAATTACAAAGACCAATGGCATGACCAAGAATTCATAATGGATTTCATGGGTTCTGAAGGTTTTTTTGGGGATTTCATCTTCCTTCATCCGAATTTGGTGATAGCTCGAGCAAAGGTCCATGTTGGTAAAATTTTTGGCACCATGTAATTCATCAAGTAGATCATCAACTACTAGGATGGGAAATTTTTCCTTGATGGTGAGTTCATTGAGGGTCTGAAGTCTGGACACATGCGTCATTCACCATATTTCTTTAAAACCATGAAAATTGGGGATGAATAAGGGCTTTTTTTGGGACAAATAACATTGGATTTGAGGAGTTCCTTGATAATTTTTTCAATCTCATTATTTTGTGACAAAGGATACCTATAGGGGAGGACACTGGGTGGATGGGTTCCCTAAATCAAAGAGATTATATGATCATGTTCAACCCTATAGGATGGAAACTCCTTGGGTTTTTCAGAGACCCATTGGTGGTGATCCAATACCTGTTGCATATCTTGATGAATCTTAGCAAGAGTGAATTCAATGGCATGGATGGAGTTGAATTGTGTGATTACCCCAAGATGACACTTTTTAAATATTCTCCATTCAATGTGACTTAATCATAGTAGGATCACCTGCCTAAAGTCACAACAATGTACGAGTGTGGCCATTCTGCTTAAAGCTCATATAGAGCTCCTGAAATTCCATGGTGATAGGGCCCAGTGTGTGAAGCCATTCAACATCAAGAACAATGTCACACCCACCAATTTCATTGGAAAACTTGTGGGATTTAAGGTGGTGATCTCCCATATGAAGCTTAACATTTTCAAAATGTGATTCACATTTCATGGTCCCTCCATCAATGGTCAAGACTTGGAAATAAATTAACTGCCTAACAAAACAATGAATGGCCTACGCTACCATCTTAGGGATAAAGTTATGTGTGCTTCCAATATCAATCAACACCACCACTGGCCTATGTTTAATAAAACCTATGATTTTGAGAATATGTGGAGTAGAAATTCCTGCCAAGGCATGGAGTGAGATAACTGGCTCATATGGTGTAGTTGTGATATTTGTGAAATCTGTGGTTGTTTGAGGTTCACCCTGTTCCTCTTAATTTAGTTTAGTTGGCAAAACCTCCTTCGTGGAGTTGAATTTAGTAGTATTGAGTTGAAATAATTTTGGTTCTTTGCATTTATGTCTGGAGGAAAATTTCTCATCACAGTAGTAACATAGTCCTTGTTTCATTTTTTCATCCATCTCTGCTAGTGACACCTATAGAAACTTTAGTGTTTG
This sequence comes from Pinus albicaulis, assembly GCA_034641835.2. Classification (NCBI taxonomy): domain Eukaryota; kingdom Viridiplantae; phylum Streptophyta; class Pinopsida; order Pinales; family Pinaceae; genus Pinus; species Pinus albicaulis. The sequence continues at coordinate 770,628,058 of CM076583.1, read as the reverse complement.
GGTGGGACTTGTGGCAGGAGTGGTACGTTTCCATGATCCGAAATGTGGACAGTTGGATTGGGAATTTAGCATTGTTTCTACATCTAAGGCATTGCAACATGCTTCCATCCAAGTAGTCAGTTTATGCATTCAAACATGGGTTTGTATGGATTCCTTTAGGCTGATGATGAAACATTCCATGTAAATGAAATCTCCTCGGCACTCAGTCTTTATGACTAATTTTTCAAAGGTTTTAATGTAGTCTCATACTGTACTATTTTTTTTTAATCTTAGTGAGGAGATCCAAAAAGTGATATTCCTTATCAAAACAAGCATAGAGGGCTTTCAAGAACATGTTCCAAGTTGGCATTGCTAGATAAAATTTATGATGCCACTACCACCCAGTCATCGCTCTTTGTCCAAGTAAAGACTATCATCCTAGATATTGTTGAGTTGGAAATATTACTCCATTTGTACCACCCATACTGCCAGGTTAGAGCTATCAAGTTTGTACCTATTAAGCTTCAGTGACTTGTGGCTCGAATATTGGTGACCCCCATTGAAATGAACATTAGGGGAATTCTGAGGTCTAAAATGGGCCTCCTAATGAAATTATAAAATAATAGTGGAAATAATAAAGCAAGATTAGATTACATCATCAAATTTTAGAGGGTAAAAAGAAAAAAATTCTTTTTCAATTCGTATTTTCAACTTATCTCCCTATGGGTTTACTCAAATTTCGAGCGAGAACACTTGTTGGATGCATAATTTGATTCCTCATCCAAGGAGTACCCATGTTGCATACTTTAAATGGACCTTGCTATTAGCGTAAGAAGGCATTCCTTGAATACTTAAGGAGTAAGCCTTAGACATCATAGTTCATTTCAAATTTTAAAGGGGTTGTTTGAGTGGTGGGATGGCTTTCTCAAATATTTTGAAATGATTTAATGCTCTTTAAGACTTTCATGCATTTGGAAAGCTGTGGAAAGTATAAATTATGTGGGTAAAGGTGGTATAAGGAGCAGAGTACACAAGTGGAATAATATGAATAGCTGGTACCTATTTCAAGAGATATTCCTATCCTAAATTAGTCACACAGCTATGATGATGACCTTTAACACAAACTCTATTTATGTTAAGCAAAAAAAACTTAGAAAATAGATTGCATGTATAAATTATTCCAAAAATACTTTATGAAATCTTCACTGACATGTTCTATTACACACATATAAGTTGCAGAAAACTGAAAGAATATAATTTACTGTTAAATCCTTTAACATATTCTCACTCACACTTTACTAGTTGCTACAATTAATATTTTAGAAGAAATTAACAAAGAAAAGACACACACCACACATTATATGTTCCTTGAGTCACAAAATCCTTTAGCATGAAGCAAAAAGGTTTTTTATTATATTGAATCTTTAGGTAGACTAATATCCAACCTAGAAATAATATTTACAAGTGCTACATATAGCAAGAGAGGAACCAACTCCATCTGTTCTAAAAAGAAGGAAACATTAACTCTAACATAACATATGTGTCAAAAGACATTACATCCTTATCTCCTCAAAATCTAACGGAAAGGACAAATGGAGAAATAAGAAGAGAATAATTGTGGGCTGGAATGTTGAGTGTGCTACCATGATGCCCCTTTTTCTGCTAAATTATCTCCTTGTGTCTTAGGTCTTTAATAACCATGTAACTCTATTTAATAAGACCTACAACAACCTCATAACTGCCTCTCACCATCACTTGTATTATCCATTTGGTTACGGGTTCTTATCCATCCTTAACTGGCTTAGAAAAAACTTGCTAATGTGTGTCAAAATTCAATTAAAACAGGTGATGCCAGAAATTCTGGTAAAACCTTGTAACTGCGCAAAATATGGAATGTTACTGGAAATTTCGGTAGCGCCCTGTTTATTTTTTCAAAATACATAGAAAATGTTGAAAATTCTATGCTAACTTGTATTCCATGACACCTAGGCTATTGTTCAAAATTTTTAACTGATAAGGAAAAATGGATTAGTACCAAAAACCTTTTTTTACCTCTATGTGTGTTGCAGCTTCAGCCAGTTTATCTAAATTATTTTTTCTGTCAGCAAATGATGTTTTGGATTTGGTTTCTCTTGTTGTTGCCTCCTTGATAGGGTCTTTGTCCTTTTTAGTACCCTTTTGTGTTTTTCTTCTTTTTGATGGCTCTGAGTGATGATATAAAGGGGCTGTGTTCTTTATTTTCTTCATGTTTTTTTCTGTTTTTGAACCTTCAGGTTTGCCTTCAATGTCAATAACCTCTGTCATTAGGCATGGCTTATGTAAAGCCTTGGAATTGAGCCTAAACTTATTGTTGTCTATTTTATGTCTCTTTCTGGTGCTAGAAATAGGTTTAGCTTCTTCCTCCTTCTTCTTGTTGTTGATTTCATATCCAACATCCTTGAGGAGTTCTTCAACTGATGATGTAGGTTGATACTCCTTCTACAAATTTTTCTGAATAGGTGCTTCTGGAAATTTTGGTAGCACCTGTGCTTTTAGCTTATCTACTATTACAGACCTTCCTCTTCTAGCTCTAGTGTAAACATTTGGAAATGTAGGAACAATGGGTACTATATCATGGAATTGGGCCTGATTGTTGAGGAACTTTCTGCTTTTTCCACCTTTCTTTCAGTTTTTCCTACATAAACCTTTTCTTTCTGACCTATGGCCTTCTTATGAATGTTTTCTTTCTGGGCCTTTCTTTTTTGTTCTTCTTTTTGTAGGCTGAGGGTTTTACTGTGGAACTAGAGGTGTAGGTGCAGGTTGGCATACCCTATAAAATAGAAAGTGGTCCCAAGTCCGGTTTCTCTTCCTCAACTCTTCTTCAACCAGAACTTTGATCAAAACTTGATGGTACAATCTATACTCAGAAACATCATTATGGTTCTGAACCCTTTCTGACATCTTGATCAGGCTTTTCAAAAATAAAAATGGACAATTTAATGTCTTCATCCCTGCAATATGAAAAATAAACCTCATGTGATAGAGGAATACCATTGTGTACCTCCTTTCACATGTGAGGTATATCTTGATAAGCTTAATTGCCTCTGCCCAGTCATTCTTAAGGTAGCTTCCTGGGATGAATTTTTCCTAGTTTAGATATGTGTGAGCATCCTTGAGGAAGCTATTGAGATCACCTCTTGTAATAAATAGTCCCTTGAACCACATTTCTCCTTCTTAGGAAAGGTTAAAGGCTTCAACAATGGAGGCTTCAGAAACCTGTGAAGTGAGCCCATAAACTGTAGCCTCGTGTCCATTAAAAGAGTTAGAAAATTGTTGAGAAACCTCTGAATGAGAGCTTCCCAACCTGGTACAAAGAGGATACCATCCTGACTGCATAAAAAAATTTCTTACCCTCGGATTAGCACCAACCAAATCCACACCCTGTGGCTCTATTCAATTTATCTTAACCAAATCCACACCTTGTGGCTCTATTCAATTTATCTTACCACCCGTTTTAGTCATCTTCGGAAAAATAAATGACTATGTCTCCTGCAAATTATAGGTGGCACAATATGAAGAGTTTACCTTACAAGTGTGGCATGTATTCTCCTTTGGAATCTTATCGGATATCCAAACTTCTTCTCCAACTATGACTCTTAGCAAATTCAAATCCACTAGCTCAAACTTCAAGTGATAATATCCCTTTTTTTTAGGTGGTTTTAAAATTAAATCTTGGTTCACCACCCCATGCAAATCACCCTCCATCATTAAAAATATTGATGATAATGATGTGCACCATGTGACACACCATAAAAACCTTCATTTGGCTATGTTTTCAATATGGAAGCTCCAGATGGCTTATGGAAAGTGTTTTTATGACTTGTAGTCACCTTCGCAAACTGTGCTGCTGATTGGCTGGGATTTTTGGCAGCACTCCTGTGCAGCCAAACAAAATGTTATGGTGTGTGGTGTGATCACCATGATCCCCATAATTTAGAAAAACAAGTAAATTAATGTCTTGATAACTGACTTGGCCTAGACGGGCATGACAGGTAATGGTTCAGTCATTAACTATAAATGACACATGTGACTCAACATATACAACGACTTGACCTTAGATAATTAACTATAATATGAAACCTATTATTATATCCTAAAGGAATTAAAAAATATTTGATTCGTATTAACCCTACGACGTGTGTTATAACTAAATCAAATGCGCTTTTTCATTTTATTTTAAAAACAGAGTATGATTTCAGAAATTCTAGTAGCATTGGAAATAAAAATAAAGAGACATAAATAGGAAATAATAGACTGACTGAAAGGCTAAACAAACTGGTGCTTCTGGAAATTCTAGTAGCACCCAATTTTTTTTTTTTTTTTGAAATTTAATCCTAAAAATAAAACTATGGAATGGACTCATGACTTAGAAAAGAACTGTGCTAGCATTGCCTCCACAAGGGATAGAGCTCTCCCTGCAAGGCTCTAAGAATCTTTTGTAGTTTCAGTTCCTTGTCATTGGGCTGTGGAGTCTTATTATGAAACACATCAATATTTATAGTGAACTTAGGCTACTGACGGCATTAGTAAAAGAATTTTTTGAGAAAACACCCATTGAATGGGCCTCCAAACAAATCTTCTCCATCAAGATGTTGCAACTCAAAATTTTTGTTCTACAAAATGTTTGAGATTCTGAAAGGACCAAGCCACAAAGCATCAAACTTGGAATGCTTACCTGAATCTTGATGTTGTGCATCACACTTCAACACTAGATCTCCAATCTAAAAATATTATTTTTTAATTCCTTTATCAAAAACTTGCTTCACATCTTGCTGATATTTTCTCACTAAATCATATTTTTGTTCTCATTTTTGTTGCACTTCTATGATTTGATAAACTCTCCAAGTCATATCATCTGGTTCAGATTCTTGATCTTGCATAAATTTAGCTACAGGAATGGCTAATTGAACTGGAAAAAAAACATCAGTTCCATAAACCATTTGAAAAGGTGATGTATTGATATACTTTTTGATAGTCACCTTTTCTTCCCATAAAGAAAAGTTCAGTTTTGAATCCCAAGCTTTCTTGTTTTTCTCCAACAGTTTGGTGATGATTCTTACCAAAATTTTGTTTTATGATTCAACTAAACCAATCCCTTGGGGATAGTAAGTTGTAGAGTGAGTGAGCTAAATTCCATAATCTTCACAGAAGTGAATCAATGGAGTGGCTTTAAAAGCAAATGCATTATTTTATACTAACCTTGATGGACGTCCAAATCTGGTTATGATTCCCTCCAGAAAATTAATGATAACTTTATGAGTAGCATTCCTGGTAGGTATTTCTTCAATATATTTGGTGAAGTAATCAGTTGCAACAAGGATCCAACGATGCTTTCCACTTGATGGTGGATGAATTTTTCCAATGAAATCTAAGCCCCATTGTTGAAAATGTGCAAAAACAACTATGGGCATGAGAGGCAAAGACTTCAAATGTTTCTTTCCGGTGAATGTTTGACATTTTTTACATGCTCTCACCTCAGCACATACATCAGAAAACAAGTTAGGCCAAAAATAGCCAGCTCTCAATATTTTGTATGCAATAGTTATCCAATAGTGATGTCCTCCATACACAATATTATGCATTTTAAAGAGAACTTTCTTGGACTCATCTAGGTCTATGCATCTCAGAAAAAATCATGTAGGATTTTTCCAATATAAAAAATTATCTTTAATAAGTAATTTAATAGTTTTCAGCTTCAAAGATCTTACTTTGCTCTTATCATAATTTGGAGGAGGTCTGAAGTGCTACAGAAAATAGTTGATGTCCTTGCACTAGCTGCATTGAGAAATATTTACAACTACTGCCATGATGTCTATAGGTTCAGAAATCTTCCCTTCAAAGTTTTCATCCATGAAATTCAAGCCCAAAACTTTACAATTTTCTTCAGCTAGTAGTTTGGCAAATCCTTGAACATTGATTAGTTTAGTAGGTTTTATCTCTAAATCAAACTCAAGAACTTTAGTCACCCACTGGCTTCTTTTTCCATCAATATCAGGCTGAACTAATATCTCTCTAACAACAGATGAAGGTACATAAGAAATAACTTGAGCATGCAGAATATAAAATCTAAAAGCTTTCAGAGCTTTTACTAATGCATAAGCATGCTTTTATAACATTTCATAATTCAATTCTACATCTCTAAGTGCTTTGCTGAAAAATGCAATGGGAGCTTCCTTATTTTCTGAATATTTTTGTAATAAAACATCATAAATGGTATCTTGTGAGGAAAATGCGAAGATCAAGAAATTCTTTGAGTATTTAGGGCTTACCAGCTGAGGTGCTTCAATGATATATTTTTTTTATCAGCTCAAATGAAGTTCTAGATTCAATGGTCCACTTGACTTATTTTTCCTTCTTCAACATGCAAGTAATATGCTTCACCACTTCAACAAAGTTTGGAATGAACCTTCTCAAGAAATTGATCTTACCAAGGAAATATTGAACCTCTTTCTTGGATCTTGGAAGTGTTAAATCTTGAATTGAAATCACTCTCTTAGGATCAATTTTCCCTCCATCTTTAGAAACTATGTGACCCAACATATTACCTTCTTTGAGAGAAAAATGAGACTTCTTTGGAATCAATGATATACCATATTTTCTTCATTTAACAAATACATGTCTCAAGTGCTGAAGGCGTTCTTGATCTGAAGTTGAATAAACAGTAATATCATCTAAATAGATGACCAAGAATTTGTCCTTTTCTCCAATGAATGAAAATTCCATAGCACACTGAAAAGTAGTTATGACATTCATAAGCCCAAATGGAATATTTGCATACATGAATGTTCCCCAAGGAGTAGTAAATGTTGTCTTCTCTCAGTATTTTAGTCAAACTAAAACTTGATTGTACCCGAAGAACCCATCTAACATAGAAATTTTTTCTAAACTAGTTACCTTTTGAAGAATATGATCCATCTTTGGCAAAGGATAGTTATATTTCTTGGAGAATTTGTTAAGATTTCTGAAATCTACACATACTCTGACTCCACCACTCTTCTTCCTTACTGGAACTAGATTAGCAACCCAATCTGAGTATCTTAAAGGAATGATGATTTTGGAATCCAAAAGTTTCTTAACTTCCTTCTCCATCACTGGTAACAATAGTGGATTGATTTGCCTTAATTTTTACCTGAATGGTTTAGTACCATCCTTCAATGGTATTGTATGCTCAATGATAGTTGTACCATATGTCTTAAGATCCTCATATCTCTAGGAAAAAACATCAACAAATTCACAAAACAACTTGTGGTATTCAACCTTTATTTCTTCTGATAAAACTTTTGAAAAATTCACACACCTTGGCTCTTTTTCTATGCCCAAATTGAAATCTTCTAATTCTATTTCTATTTCAGCTAACTATGGTTTTATTGAGACATCATTGTGATCGAAGAGCTTCTCAAGTGGGATTAACCCCTTAGGAATGTGATTGGTAGGCAACTGAATGATAGTCTGATCAACAATCTGTTTTTGCAGATTTTTGGTGTCTTGCAAATCAACATCATTCTTTGTGATATTTTCATCTTGATCAATGTTTAGGACAACAAACTCTTCAACAACTTCAATGAATCTTATTATCTCCTGATAATCTTCAAAAACTTTCCAATGCTTGACATTATCATGAATGTTAGGTCTGAACCTAGCTTCCACTTCATATTTCAGCTTCATAGGTATTGGAATCTTGAATGAGTTTTATGAAATAGAAAGTGAGTAAGCCAAAATATAACTTTCTCTTGGAACAAAAGAAATGTTAAAAGCTAGGAATGAGTCTTCTACAATGCTCCACACTGCATTCTAGTAATCTATGAGTATGGGATGCTTATTTTGATAAACATTTTTGATTTTCTGAATGATAAGTTCAACATCTTCATCTTGAAAGTGATCAGTCAACTTATTCCTTTTTCCTAATTAGTCCAGTTCAGTCTGAAAAAGGGGTAAACTTATATTGAAAGGAAAATTGTTTATTTACTTAAATGAGCTCAAATAGTCAAGTACTCAATGATCTTTTCATAATTCGAGAGTCTAAAAAGGGCTTAAAAGAGGACTCCAGGGTTTCACTTTTTCATATTTTTACAGAGCCTGAAAAAGTGATAAAAGTATACTCAATGTCAAAATAATTCCTTTCACTAAAGATCCTCTATCCTGCATAAAAACTCAAAATATTACAAATATCTTCTTCCAAAAAGTAAAAATATTTAAAAATAACCTTTTAAAAGTGAAAAATAAATAAAATAATAATATTTTATTCATTAAAAACTATAAAAAGGGATTTAAACAAGTCATTTTTACCTTTTGTTTTCACAATAGTGCATAGAGAGCTTTTGGCCAAAAAAAATTCGAAGCAAATATCAGGAAAACCGACCATTCGTTTCTCAAACTGTCAGAACCAGGTAACCCACATCTTCCTTAGCTACGCTTTCATCCGTTTCATTTTTTATTTTGAGCTTTTATTTAATTTCTTGGGAGAAAATTATGTTTCAAAATACGCCCTTGGGGGTGCATGGGCGATCCATGTGATAACGACAGACCCCGACAATTTTTTAAAAGAAAAAACATTGGGCTATCACGGGTTTTGTGTGGAGCGTGTGCGTACGAGCACACTATATGCATACAGAACCTATGTAGGCACCGTGAACATTTTAAAAACTAAAATTTCTTTCTAAAATTGGTTCATTTTTTCTTCCAAATGGTTTTAATTGTTTAATTTGTTGATTTGTAGGTTGTTTAACCATGTTGGAGTGGTGAGAATGAGAACACGAGCTCATAGATAATGAAGCCATGGATGAAAATGCAACCATGAGTGCATTGAAAAACTGTGGTTTGTACAAATTCTGGGCTATTCAAGGAATGAAGGAACAAGTGGAGCTAATGAATTGGCTTGTGAATGCATGGGACATTCAAGACCAATGTTTCATAATCGGTGACCACCGGCTCGAGATTGAGCTAGAAGACATATATTTACTTACCGGATTATCTCGGAGAGGGAGAAACATCTCCTTCTTTGGGACCAGACAGGGAGGGCTTCCCACTGCCGGCTACAAAGCTTAGTATTGTAGAAATAATGTAGAGTTGAAGGATGGTTGCATAGACATCAAAACTATCTTGTGACTGGAACTTAAAGTCATAGCATTCTCAATGATCTGGTTGTGTGGGAGTGCAACTCCTCATGTGGCTATTAAATCACAGATGAAAACTAAAGTCGAGTGTTTCAGAGGAACTATATTCAACTAGTGTGAAGGAGTATCGGCCAATATGAAATGCCAATTGACAAGAGAAAAGAATGCGAAGTTGAAAAACTTCAGATATGGTGCCAATATTATTTCATTTTCTCTAGAGAGAATTCCACTTCTCACTCCTCAACTGATTCCAATGGATCGTGGGACTCCTTAGGAACCTCGGATGGTGCGATGGGTAGCACTAATGTCTCACCATGGTGGCGAGGGTGTTTCAGTAGTTCAGTTTACTCCAAATTATTTCATGTGGCTCAGGAACCAAGTCTTCACCATTGAAGACTTTCCTTATGCAGGAATGGATTATAGAGGTGATCCTGAAACATCTTTGCCTCTAGGGGCACAGGGAAGAGATAGGTTAGTGAATCATTTTGATGTTTTTAATCTAATTTTTATTTTCCAATAATGACAAAATGTTTTACCCATGGGGTGGTGGCTTGTTGGTGATTGAGTGTTCTGTTAAGGCACATTTTTTTAAAGGTCACCGGTTCAAACCCCGTGGGGAGCCTGTCAGGCGTAAGCCTGTGAAACTTGTTGTGCATTGTTGGCGGGGAATGATGCCAGCCACGGGGGTTTCCATTAGCAGCAATGCGATGTGATCTTGGGTGGCAGCTGTGATTGTATGGTTCTAGTTACTGATTTCCCTCCTAACAAAAAAAATAAAAAAATGAAAAAATGTTTTAAATACAAATGTCGGAACACAATGACCAGCAATGCTTCGTCACTTTGACAAGCGAAAAGCACAACCTGTAGCACCTCCACAGGATAATGAAACAGAGATCCTAGCAGACATGGAGCACAAACTTGAATGGTTAACGATTGATATTCCTGAGACAGGAACCGATGATATCCCTCTCAGGCTCCAAAGACATGTAACAGGTGTTCCAGGTACACTCAGGAGATTTTTGTGCAAGGTGGCGCGTGATATAATTTATTACCGTGATCATCATCACAGATAGTTGGTGGTCAATGTAGATCGACATTTTTTTTTGTATCAGTATCTATTAGATCATAAGGTGTTTGAACCTATGATCACAGATGATGTAACATTTTTTGAACACAAACTTATCTATTCTAATGATATTACTACTTTCGTTCTATGAGTATCTTGTTCAACATGGATTGAATTTTGTTTTCATTTACTTTTTTAATGTTGAAAATTTCTATTTAAAACACGCTTAGCTAATGCATAAGCCAATGTGTTTACATTTCTTGAAATATGTTGATATTCGATATAATCAAATTGTCGTTCCAAGAGACGAACCTTCAAAAATAATCTTAATAACACTATATTTCTAATGGCATAAAATCTGTTTAAATGTAATACAATGAGTTGTGAATCCAACCTAATGATCAAACTTTGAATACCAAATGTAATGGCATCAGATAATAACTCAATTACTGCGCTATATTCTGCAATATTGTTCATTGTTTGACCAAGGAATATCCCATGAATATTGGTGGGTGAATAAATAACCCAAGCCATGGAAGAGATATTTCGTGTACTACGACAGGCGCCATCATCGAAACCAATGTATGTTTGAAGGGATGTCGACATCTGCAATATCAAGAGTAATCAAGATAAGGAATGATAGTAGTAACAAAAAAAACTAATCTAGGCACACTTGTCTAATCTAAGGCACACTATTCTAAAATGTAACTATTGTACAAGCTAGATATTCACATGAAATTCAAGCATAATATCTCTTAAGATAAAGACCATTTATAGGTTTATTTAAAGATACCTTATCATAATCAATTAATTCATATGCTCCTTTTGCAAGCACATGCTTAAAAATACAGGGACCATGCCACATTGGTTCAAATTTACCAGTACCTAGCTTGTTGTTAGCTTGATCGCATACTAAAACTAGGTCACATTCTGAATGAATGCGATGTTTAACACTTTTATCATACTAAGCATTCACATGTTTCTTGTGAGCTTCGGCAGCCAATGTAGTGGTGCGCTGAGTCTCATCTAAGTGTGCTAAGTATAGAAAGTATTTCTCCTCTTCAGAGGTAGCTGGTAGCAACTCAATGGCTAACTTGAGTGACGATATTTTTCATTCAGTGGGTAGCACAGCTTCTAAACCATAGAAAAGTTGAAAAGGAGTGATCCATGTAGCATTTTTTGCAGAGGTTCGATATGGCCATAATGCCGAAAAAATCATGGTATGCCAATTCGATTTATAAGTCCAAAAAATCCATTTAATCATGGTGGTTAAAACCTTGTTGACGACCTCAAGTTGACCATTAGCCTGTGGGTAATACAGAGTAGAATTATCATGGCATAGGCCAAGTTGATAAAAAAGTTTAATCATCATAATATTTTAAAAATGACTCCCATGGTTTATGATAATAGCTTAAGGCACACCGAAACGAGAAATTACATGATTGAATATGAAAGTAGCTGCAGTTTTTCCATTGGCCATGAATGTAGGCATCACCTCAGCCCATTTGGTAAATTAATATATGGCGAGAATAATATACCCATGCCCCTTGGCCAAGTGAGGGTTACATGTAATGAAATCAATGCCCCATTTCACAAAAGGACCGACAACAATGATTGGGTGAAGAGGAGTTGAAGGTGCATGCATCTTTCAATAAAAAATTTAGCAGTTGTGGCATTTTCAGACCGCAATGATACAATATTTGAATAAATACGGCCAAAAATAACCAGCGTGTAATATCTTTTGGGCTGTGGCAAACCCAGACATATGACCACCACACGCTCCAGAGTGGCAATCATCCAAAACCTTTTCAACTTCTTCGTGAGTTATACAAAGTATAAAAATAGAATCTGCACCACAACAATAAAGAGTGTCACCAACAATATTGCATTGCTGGGATTGATGTCGTATTCTCCATCGATCTGAATGTGAAAGCTTTGGGCCAAAGGTTTGGGTTTGAAGATATATAATGATATTTCCATACCATGTGTCTAAAGTAATGATGATAAACAAAGATTCATCCGCGATTGGATTCTCTGCCACGGTCTCCATCTTAGTATTGGGAAAGTCACACATAAGCTCAGCAAACACTAGTGATTTCTTTGACTTGGATTTTTCGAATTCCAAATCAAACTCTTGTAGGGTGACAATCCATTTGGAATATTTTCCCCCGAGAATTTTTTTTTTCAAGATACACATCATCGGGTTGTGATTAGATATCACTATTGTTTTACGTAACAGTGTGTAGTGACAGAATTGTTGCACAACTTGAACTGCTTCCAAAGCCAATTTCTCCACATGCGAATATTTGATTTCCGTCGGGTTGAGATTCAATCTTAGGTAATAGATCACATGTTCATTGTGATATTTATCCTCTTGAACCAATACCATTCCAATTGTGGAATCAGAGGCAGCTACGTATAAAAATTAATCCTTGTGGTAATTGGGTGCATGGGTCAACACAGTTTTTAGTGCATCAAAATATTTGTCAGCAATCTCATCCCAAATAAAAGGAACATTATGTATCAACAACCGGGTAAAACCTTTTGTTAACTCTGCATAGTTCGGGATAAACCCACATAAAAAATTTTCTTTCCCTTCCAAACTCTAGAGTTGACAAAGAGTGTAAGGAGGAGGTAAATTGATGATAGCCTCAACCTTCAAAGGGTCGACATGAATGCCATCTTTCAAAATGATGAATCCAAGTAATCGTCTTGATTGTACACAAAAAAACACATTTTTTCGGATTCAAACGAATTTTTTAATGCCTGCATCTCATGAAGATAGCTTGTAAGTGTGTAGGATGATCTTCTCTGCGTAAAGAATGAGTAGGTAAATCATCCAGATAAGGTTGTACAATATGTTTGATATCATGAAAGGCATAAGACATAGCTCTTTGAAAAGTTGCACCATCATTTTTTAGTCTGAAAGGTAATTTACAGTAAGAAAATGTGCCCCAATTTCATATAAATGTTGTTTCTGGTTGATCAGCAAGGAGTATGTTGATTTGATTATAGCCAGAAAAATCATCCATAAATGATAATATTTCATTTCCGGCATAATCATCAATAATTTTGTCGATATAGGGTGTAGGGTAGTTGTCTTTTGGACAAGCCTTTTTAATGTCCCTATAATCAACATATACTCTTATAGTCCCTTGTTTCTTCGTAACAGGAACTATGTTAGATACCCAATCTGTCAATGGAATTGGGTAAATAAATCCTTCTCATAATAACTTCTCAAATTCATATTTAATAGCTGTAGCTATCTGCAGATGTATTGGACGTAATCTCTATTTAATAGGCTTAATAGCTAGGTATGTCTTAATTTCATGAATTACAATCTTAGGATTGATTCATGGCATCTCTTCGTAAGACCAGGAAAAAATGTCTTAGAATTTTTGAAATAGTCTTTTGTAAGTGTTAATCTCTTCCATCGAACAAGAAGCACCAATATGAATGTTTTCAATAATTCCAGGTTTAATTGATATGTCGATAGGAACTGTTGTAGAAATATTTCCCAAATTTGTCTCAGAATCCGAATATGTAATCGATGTGGGATTCTGTGGTTCCTTGACATAATCAATCATAAAAAGAGACAAAAAATAATTTTCAAACTTATCAAGATTAGGTAAAAATGAAGATCTATGATGTAGATCATCCCAGGGTAATTCATCTGATGACAAAATTTCCCGAATACTTTCATCAGTGTTAAATACATGTTGAAAGGGATCTAAAAATGATGTCAAGGCTGAGCTTGATAGAGAAGAAGATTCTTCGTTGATCACATTAATTTGATCAGGAGTAGTTGAAGATGTATTAGAATATGATTTTACTACTACATATGTCGTTTCAAAAGGACTCAAAGGCATCTTGCCATTGAAAATTTCAATTTTGATTCTGAAGGCACTACCCTTGTGTCATCAAATGGTATAGTGCTTGATGAGATCATATTTATGTTGGAAATTGTTAGTGGTATGTTGGGTGGAGGTATAGAGAAATTTCCCATGAAAGCAGAATCCTTCACTAATCCTACACCAACATCTTTGTATGGGATAACCATTTTTCCGACATGATGGATGTTGTCTGTAGAAGTAGGGTCTGATGAAAAGTATGAAAACTGATCGATTTTCACAATATTTCCTTTATGAGGAAACATGATTACCCGAAGGACTAATGAAACTACAACATTCATGGCATAAGACCAACTACAACCCAAAATAAGGTTGTAATCAAGAGGGGCATCAACAACTTCCACCTCTAGATTAATGATTTTTCCTTCTACTTCTATAGGTAGATCTTGTAGTATTCCGTATGGATGAAATCCTCGTCCATCAAAGGCTTTAAAGATAGTCGATGATTGGTTGAGTGTTGGAGAACCAAGGGTTTTCCAACAGTTTAATGACATTATACACGTAGATGCCCCCCCATCAATTAAAGTATGAAAAACTCGTCTTGATTTGACTAATACTAGAATATGAAAAGCCATCTGATGAGGGAGTCTTGGCGAAAAATTTCGAGGTCAAATACCATGACGTTCAAATCCTAAGGATCAATAGCTCCGATAGCTTATAATAGTAATTTACTTTGTGCTGGAAATGTTTGTAGCACTTCTAAGGCCGACATTGCTAAAGGGGATATCACTAGATCCTCAAAAATGTTGTAATTCTGAGTAGCTCTCGCATGTGGATTAAAAGCTAACTTTCGAAGTACACCTTTAGCAGGTGGTTTAATCACTAAATCAGGATTATTTTTCTCGATTTGAAGTGGTTCGGAAACTGAAGGAGGTATGGCTGGTGTTTGACTAGAATTTTCTGCCTCTTTACCAGTTACAGGATTTTTAGTTCCATATTCTTGAGATCGCGTCGCAACCATGACCTAAGACATCATTAAAATATCTGCCGATGAATTTGAAGAAGATACTATAATTTTACTATCTTGAGTGGGAAAAGGATCCTTCAAGACAGCTGGTGTGGGTGAACCTTTGAAAAATTTGGAGACCTCAGACTGATGTGGACACCCTTTAGTATAATGATCCTCATCACAGATAAGACAAGGATAACGAGGTTTCCTTTTTTCCTCAGCTGGTTCATTTTTTTCTTCTTTCTCTTTGGGATATGTGTTGTGTTTTTTTATATTCTTTCCTTTCTTGTTATTACCGGTTTTATGTCTAGCTGCAGATGAATCTACAACATGAATGTCGGCATAAGTTTCAAGGGAAGAGTCTCCTTTAGGTGAATTTGGTAAAGTTATGATGGGAGAAGTAGGTTTGGATGACTTCTTCTTACTCTTATTAGCACTAACTATACCAATTACACCATCTGCAGAATGTGAACCAGAAGAAGTTGCAGTTATTTGACCTGGACATGGCAAGTCAGGAACTTTTTCATACTAAGTACCCGACTGTGTGTCTACAAGGTCTAAGTACCGTGCTTGAGATATGACATGTTATTCTATAACAACGCCTCCCTTAGCTACATCTTCAGTGATCTTTGGAAGTAATGATTTTATAAACCATTCCACTAAGATTTGATCCAGAATGAAAAATTTCACTAAACGTCGTCTACCTCTCCTTTCATGTATGTGATCTGAAATGTATGTAGACGTACTTTGTTTATATGAAGTTAGGAGTTCAGTGAGGTTGTCGTAACGGACTGGAAACTGAAAGTGTGTTAAGAAAGTTGTTGCTAAAGCATTGAAATTGTCAAAAGAGCCGCGTGGTAGTTCAATATACCACTTTGCAGCTAATCCTATCAATGTTCTTTGAAACAGTCTCAATCGAATGGAATCATCGATTAAAGAATTTGATGCACACCAAAGGTGGTAAGTCATTACATGATTTGAGGGGTCTTCTCCTGATTTACCTTCAAACTTAGGAATGTCACTTGGCAACTTATTCGGCATTGGTGGCCAAAATGGAAGATAATAAATCGGATCGTTTGTCAGGCGCGAAAAATTTGGAAAGTCCAAAATAGCAATGAATGGTAACCAACGGTTAGGGTCTTGTTGAGAAAATTGATAACCTTAAGGAATGATACCAGTACCCAGAGGAGGATATCTAGGGTAGCCTAGAATATCTTGTGCAGTTGGGATTGGAAGTCCTCCAGGGTATCCAGGGCTATCCATACCAAATTTAGGTTGAGTTGGTATCTGATATGTATAACTAGGGTATGGTTGACATTGATAGAATGGATTTTGTCCTACGGGTCCATATTGAAAATGCCCTTGATACGGTTGATTAAAAAACTGACCTGTATAAGGTTGGCTTGTTGGAATTGTAGATGTACCAGGTTGTCCTGTAGAGGTTTGAACAATAGACTAAGCCATAGATCCAGTTTCATGAGTAGTGACTTGAGGTATTTCTTGTGATATAGTTGATGTCGTCGTTTGAGGGGTCGTAGTAAAAGGAACTTGGGAAACTCTAGGGATAAGTGTACTTGGTTGTTGAACATAAGTTTGAACAATAAATTGGAGAGGAGTTTTAGGCGTACTTGGACCAGGTTTCTGACTACTAGGTACAAATACCTAATGTGCAATTTGAAGCATAGGTTGGACAGGTTTCTAGATTTAGGTATAACCAAATTGACCAGTTGGCTAAACAGGCTGATTATAAGGTATTTTCATTGTAGGTTGCAAATTATGTTGGTTCAACGACAGGTTCCACACTGTGTTTACTTCAGGATAAGGAGCTCCCATTAAAGGTTGTGGTATGTAAGGTTGGCCATAACCAGGTTGAGGTATTGGAATGTAAGTTTGATAATTTTCTCGATAATTTCCAGTAAAATTTTGACCTCCTTGAAAGGATTTTTTCTCTTGATTAAATTGTTTCCCTAAAGGAGACTGCTATCCTTTAATAGGTTATAGCCCTGGCATAGGGTACTTCCCTTGAAGAAATTGTGGCCCTGGGATAAAGTACTTCCCTTGAAGAGGCTGTGGCCTTGGTATAGAGTACTGCCCTTGAAGAGGATGTGGCCCTAGGATAGAGTACTTCCCTTGAAGAGATTGTCCTTGAGGAGTATACTGCCTCCCAGGTGGTAAATTGCTACCTTGAGGGTCAAGTAAAGGAATATTTCCAGACATCATGTAGACTTGTTTCATTATCATATTTTTAGTATCAGATTCAATGGGACCAGTTGATTGTGTAAGTTTTTCAGAAGAGGGAGATGCTCTTGAGAAAGTACCAGAGAGTGACTGGTATCTAGTAGGAAGTGATGGACCACCATACAAAAAAAATTCTGGCGATGAAGAAAACATGGATGACTCACCAGACATGTTTGATGAAGGCATGTAACTACCTCTGGGTATGGAGTAAAAAGGAATACATGGTGGCAAATAATTAAGACCAGAATTATGTAGAAATTTGGTTAACTGAGAATACCAAGGGTCCAGTTTAAAAGGCCTATAAGGGTAAATCGATTCACTATACCTTATATATAAAGATTCTTGACGTGAAGGAAGTTCAACCTCTTCTTCCATGCCAGTAATCTCTTCGATACTAATCAGGCTAGGAGGAAGGTTCTCAGTGATGCGAAAATTCACTCGAGGTGAACGAGGACGACCAGGTGTTTGGGTTATGAACTCTGAAGTTGACTCATATGAAGTAGGTCCAGTTTCAGGTTTAGATATCTGGGCTCCAATAAGTTGACTATATGAAAATTCATCGGTTGCAGACTCAACTGTGATTAATTCCAAAATTTCTGGCTTTTTTTCCGTCTGAGGTTTATTTCCTTCATAATTAGGATGTATAATTATTATTGTTTCCTCTTGTTCAGTACATCCAGTTCCTGATTGTTGACCTCTTTCAGTTTTAAGATTTTCTAATTGAATTGGCATGTACTCAGGGGGTTTCCCTTGCATTCTACGAAAATATCTCGGTAATTTAGCCACGGTTAATGTTTAACACATGAAATCAAAAAATATTTCAACAAAATAGACCTCAGGTCGGTAAGAAAACAAGCAAATTGAACACACGCCTATAAAATCTAAGAGACAATCCACACAAAAAAATATGTTTCCACACTAAAAACACCATTTGGTGATGAAATCCAACGTCGTAGAATTTTAATGTGGAAAACTTGGCAGTTGGAACAGTTACCCTGACAACCTGCTTAATCAAACGGTCTGGTGCAAGTCCCTCCACTTATGCCATCTCGAAGTGAAGAGTACCCTCCCGAAAGTCTAAGTGAGTCTAGCCGATGTTTGTTCCAGGTATAGTGGGACCTTCCCTCCATCGTCACCTTGGGAAAAATACTGAAGATTATAGCCAGTAATGTCACCAACAAAAACAAAAGTACCTGGGAGAACAGTCTATGATCCGATATACACGTAAGGGCATAGTATCAAGCTCAATCACCTTGAAGGCTCCTCGACATGGTAAATCCGAGGTTTTCCAACAAGAGACCCCAGGCTCCTCGACAATGATTAATCTAAGGTTTACCATTTGTATTACATGCACATCTTCTATATTTTCCAATGTGATAGGTATGATTACCTCACTGGGTCTGACATGATCTTGTTCTTGACTCTTTTAAGAAAAGATTCCTAGAGCACAAATGCAACAATTGGATTTTCCTACCACAAGATTCTACTTGTTTGTTTAAACCATTTTGGAACGTTTATTACAACCTATTCCAAAACACTAGCCTAAGCTGTGTTGGTGGAATGAGCCCTAGAAAATGTAAAATATCTAGATTGATTTTATTAACGTGTCGTATTAATTTGGCTATTTCTTAAGACAATGGGTATGGGGTCGAAAATTTAATGATGTTTGTGACCCAACTCAAAAATACTCTAAATTCATCTAAATGAGAAGTGCAACTCTTTCTTTTCAATGAATCTTATTTAAGGGAAAATTTAGAGATTTATCAATTTTCAAAACACAAATTCTTTCATTCATAAACAAAATCCTTTTGAAAAGAAGACGATTTCATGAAAAACTCAAATTTCAAGAATGATCAATTACTCTTTTGAAATGAAATTCCTCGAACAATAGAATCAAAAAATAAAATTCAATAAACAATCCATTTCCAAAGGGAAAAAATCTCTAGAAAATCTAAAAGAATAAATTTTAAAATCAAAGAAAATTCTAATTCTGAAGTCTATCTAGAATGTTTGAGGATCATTTCTCCTAGTTTGTGATCAGACTAAGAAAATTTCCACTTATCTCAGTATAAATGAAAAAATCCAAAAGTTCTTTGGTGTTGTATCAAGCTTCAGTAAGCTAGAAGCTCTTCCAGGTTTGTGAACGAAAAGGGAAATAGTTTTCATAAAAGTAAGGTTTATAATGATCCTAAAGGCTCAAAAAATACAATATCATAACACCAGTAAGCTAAGGCAAATGAAGGTATATTTTGTATAGAAAAACAATAAAATAGGGCAAAATCTCACTTATAAAATGCAAATAGGATGATAAATCACACAAATGCAAAATTTGGTGAAAAGAAATTCTCACACAAGATTTGACAACTAAGATAGATCAGGGAAAAGATAAAGAATCAGGTTATATGGCTTTAATAAAGAGAAATTTAATTTTTTCAAAAAATTTCCTGGGGTGTGTAGTTTATAGTGGAAAACAGAGCACATGCACACTGAATTGAACTAAAATCTGTGTAGGTTTCTGCACTGTTTTTTGTTGAAAACCATGCAGGCAAGGAAAAAACTTGGAAAAAGTAAATAATAAACTTTATTTTTTAGGGATTCTTAAAATTTATCTACCCAACCAGACTTAGAGAAGTCAAAATTAGAAAACTTTAAAATTCAAATTGAAAATAAATAAGGAAAACTAAGCTCTAGTTCCCTAGTATGGTCGCCATTTTGTTACGTGGATTAATCCCTCTTGCGGACAAGAGTGATCTCCCTAGTACTCTAGCGGGTACATAGAAACAAAGATCCATTTGGAAACCTTTTCCTCTAGATTAATTGCATTTCAAAATTATTATAATAAAGTAGAGAGGACATGCCCCTACCTTTAAATCCAAATGTTTTATGTATCCTTTTGTCCCATTGCTCTAAAGTGATTTCTCCGAAGAGTAGAACCTGCAATCAAATACAAGAAAAAGAGTCAAAACATCTGCAATGTATAGTAATCAGAAAATGCTAATACAACTTAGTGATCAAGGAGTCTAAGTATTGACATTATTCCAATAAGAATATAAAAAAATCAATGAGAAAAATATATCCATATGTATTATCTTGAATAAAAAGAGTAATCTTACAACCTGATGCCTTGATGTCATACAGATTTCTCCGGGGGTCTTGAACAATTATTTCTCCTTCAGTCTGATAAGCCTTCCTCTCTGAATACCAACATGGAGTTATAGACACAAGGGTGTGGTCATTCTCATGCCAACAACAACTCATTAGTGTAGAAATTATGAACTCTTATGAACTCTCTTCAGCTTAGAAATTTTAGAAATTAGTCTTTAATTACATTGGTATCTACCATGTGTGTACCCTTCAACCTGAAACTTGAACTCAATTTATAGGGAAATGGAGGTAGTTTCAGTTCCATGAAGAGGGGGATGGATTCCGCTCATGAAGGGATTTGAGCTCCATGGACCAAGGGATAAGCTCCAGAGTGGAGGGATTGTTACACCATTTTTTTGTCATCTAACCTGTTACTATTAGATGGACCTAAGTACACCATGTAAGACCAATTTTACCCTAAGTAAAATTTCTTTCACTATGAAAAATAACTTAGTAAACCACCTTTATTAGGTTGTTTATGGTCTAAACAGGAAACCCCATGAGGAAATATTAAATAAATCCACATTTGTTTGATTTTCCTCAAGGAATAATTATTTAAACAATAGTTTAATTAATATTCATTGTCATATTTAAACATCCTCCTCTTCCTGGTTCCATCGCCTTCCAAATCCAATTCAAGATCCGGAACGCCAAAATTTCCCATTGTATCATTGATGAGGGGGCATCCACTTGTGTGATGTCTGCTTCGATTTGGAAGCAACTCGGATCGCCTACGTTGGCCCCCTCCTCAATCACTCTCTGAGCGTGGGATGGTCATGCCTCCCAGCCCATTGGCCTGTTCCATAATTGTCCTATTACTTTTGCAGGCAAGACTATTTGCATTGACATAGAATTCATTGATGCCCCCTAATATTACAACATTCTATTGGGTCGTAGCTACACCTATGCGATGTCTACTATCCTATCTGTGGTCCACCGCAAGATGTCCTTTCCCCATAATGGAAAGATAGTCACCATTGAATAGTTGACATATTACGAACTGAAGTCTCAGACCTCCCCTGAGTCTATCATCTTTTCGGTGGCCAATAAGAAAACCATCGATCCTTTGACCAGTGTCTCACTTAGAGTCTACAAAGACTCCTATTTGCTTGGTACATTCCCTGGTCTTCCTCCTCCTGTCTCTAATCCCAGCTCACCAAATGTTTGCATGATGTAATCATCTCGGGCTTCCCTCAAGAGGCCTGCTTCAGCTAGTCAACAACCTTGCCCTCCGCAGCCTACTGCTAGCCCTTCGATTCAGCCTTCTGGACCCCATCCTCCTGGCCCTTCACCTACAGTTGGTATCCGTGAGCCTCTCTACCCTCCTGGAATGATTCCTCTAGGCCTTAACCATCTTGGAGTCATCCTGCTTTGCCATTACCCCTCTGGTCAGATGTTGTTCCTAGCTCCCCCTCTTGGAGTGTACTCAGTACTTGTCATGGCTACCCTATCTCTTCCTAACTTGACCCTGGGGATCCCTGTCTAGTACCTTGATCCCCCAGCCACTACCCTGCCTGGTCAACCCAAACCTTATCTTGCTTTGACCCCAGTTCAACTGGTCCCTATGACTTCTCCTGCTACTACAGTGCCTCAGTCACCTCAACAGGAACCTCCTTCTGTTGCGACAACATCGGGTAAAGGGGGTAAAGCTCGCAAGAAGGCATCTAAAGACAAGACTACCCTAGAAAACTATGCTCCTCATCAGCCTCTAAAGCATAAACCTCCATGTGCTTTGTGTGATGTTGTTGGTCATGCCACCCATAATTGTCCTGAACTTCCTCATCTCAAGCCCATGGTTAATGTTGCGTTCCTTGAGTTGATGGTCCCAAAAACCTCTGTTCTTTCCTCGACTATAGCCAAGAACCCCAATAATATTCACACCAACTACCCCTATGCTTTGTGTGATCTCCATGGCCATTATACCCACCTCTATCCCCACATTGAGGACTTCCGCACCTCTCTAGCGACAGTTCACCAATTCGAGGCAAAGTGTAATGAGTCCACCGCTCCCTTATTTGCGTGTCTTTCTTCAGTAGAACTAGAGGACACATCCACTCCCATAGACATTCCCCCTCTGGATGTCAAAATGACAGAGTCTTCAGCCACTGTCCACTACCTGTAATCATTTATGAGATCCACGGTGGAAGACC
This sequence comes from Pinus albicaulis, assembly GCA_034641835.2. Classification (NCBI taxonomy): domain Eukaryota; kingdom Viridiplantae; phylum Streptophyta; class Pinopsida; order Pinales; family Pinaceae; genus Pinus; species Pinus albicaulis. The sequence goes on along the minus strand of CM076583.1, from coordinate 770,605,469 downwards.
CCCCTGGGACTTCCTCTTCTGATTCACCTGACCTCCCTTCAGTGATCAACTTGGGCTCAAAATTGGTAGATCCTTCATCTACTTGTTTTTTTGTCACCCCTTGTGACAATGTGCATGTGAACCTCTCTTCTCATGATGATGAGTCAGGTAGCTTCGCCGCGTCAAGTGGTCTTTCTTCTACCAGTCACCCCATCTTCTATTACGATGATGACATTATGGAAGTAGTCACCACCCCTGAATTTATCTATTCCCCCTTTCATCGAACCCATGCATTTGAACCACATACACCTTGTGGCCATTACATTGACACCCAATGTTTGGGTAAGGGGGCACCCATATTTGAGAGACCAGGAGAAGTAATTCTCCATAACTCTCCTAGTGTATCTGGTCGTGTTGACTCTAGTACCCTTATTCTTCCCCATTTAGAAGAATGTCTAGAATCCCATATCACGTCAGATCACTCTAGGGATGATACCCGTCATCATTCCTTCATCTTACATCAGGAACGTAGTCCCTTAGACATTATTGTTGACCAACCTATGGGTTTTCTAGGAGAACATCTATTCATTATCTTCAAATCCACTCTTTGGGATAGGAACACCAGGTATGCCAATCCAGAAACTTAAGTCCATTTGCTTCATATATACAGTCCCAAAAAATATTGGTAATCCTCCATTCCCTTTCTCAAACTGCATAACCATAACGAAAAAAAATGGTGCACCATGTCATAAAAATGTGTTTAGATTCTCATTTTTCTAAATAATTTTTTGCATTACCATAACATGCTTGGGGGCACCTATGCCCCTCAACCATAAAAAAATCCCAGATCTCAGCCAAAAACAACATTGAAACCCCCTTTCTCTGACAGGTCACACTTTTCAGGTCATTTCCTGAGACAGGTCACAATTTTTCTGCCCTATAACTACTACCCAGGTCACAGAACAGACCCCAAAAAGTGCGACCTCGCCTGTTCATGAGCTCTAGGTACCTAAATTGAAATTTTGATCCCCTTAATTGAAATACTATGGTTAGGCCTCTTACCTGAAATTGATAGATCTTGATTCCAACGGTAGGTTTTTCCACTACGCTCGCTGCAAGATTTAGGGCCTTCTCTCCTCTCTACATTCACCATAACTCCACTTGCAAATGAGTGAATTTGGAGGGAAAACGCCTTACTAAAAGAGAAACCCCTGATTTTTCTTTCGCTTGCAGTGGCCAAACTATAGCTCAGTTTGAAAAACCATATGTATCGTTGGAAAGCTCTCAATGAGCCCTCAAATGGGTATCTGTTAGTTTTTTGTGATTTGATACTTCACCAGGACATATTTTTTCCCAGAAGGGTCACTTCACCACTCTTCAAAATCAAATTTATTCACTTGCTATGCTTGTACTTGGGGCACCACTTTTCCTCCATACTTTTCCATGCTCATGTTGATTTTCGTTGTGAGTAACCATCTTGTACTCATGTTTTCATGGGCGCCATTGGACCTTTTCTGTGTGGTAGCATCATCGAGTCACCCTTGTTTAGAGCATCCGAGTTGAGTCATCATCGCATCCATGGAGTCTATCCCAAGTCCCTTTTATATCTCGCTATAGTCCTCCATCCTTCATTGCTTGGTTCCTCTCTCATGTCGCACATTATGGCCTTTAATCCTACTGTCGCCTATCCCTTATGATATTGTGTCAGTTGCTACCAGGTCATCCATGCCCTTTATGCTCTAACAAGGGAAGTCGTTTGTCCGCTACTCAGTACCCCCCATTTCATCATCATCCTTGGTGTCAGTCTGTCAGTTGCTCTACTATTTTATCTCGTGCCTTAGTTGAGGATCCATTATTGCCTCACCTATGGAGGACATCCTTTTGTCGACATCAGATCATTCACTCTAGAAGACAGGTCTAGAGGGAGGTGTACCTTGGTTCCAGCTTCCACTCTTGTTTGGTGCCTCATATCAGGCAAAGGGACTCTTTATTGCCCTTTTATTTGATTGTTTCTCAGCACCAGCTCCTTACAACATGATCAAGATTCGTATAATTGATAGTTCAGTGATGCAGCAGATGATACCGGTGATTCCCGGTTATGTGTGAGATGTTTTCAGACCTCATGAGGGGGTGGCCCTTCAGGTAGCCGCCCACATGCCCGGATGACCTCTTCATCACAAACTTTGATGTAGCTCCATAGGTTTGACAATGTCGGCCTTAGCTGTTTGCAACGCCTTTTAGTTTGCATGTATAAGTCAAATTTTCAGATCCCTTTCCTGTTTACAGGGGCATTTGGGTTGCATTTGTATCTCATGTACTTAGATATTATTGTATAAGTCTTGGCTGTTATCCCAGGCACAGTATGTATGTGGGATTCATTATCATATTTTTATCTGGCTCATGTTTATGCCAACATGTACTATATTGTTCAGTCCCTTGTTTACTGGATGCATTATTCTTTGTACTTTTTCTCGGCGGGCATAGGTATGCCTCCCCCGCCACCTATAGCATAGGTACTCATTCATAAAATAGACTTGTCGCACCTGTAAGTCTCACCTCCTCAGGGTTTAGTCCTCTAGCGCTTTGGTTTACCTTATATTTCTCTCTCTGTGACTTCCCCTTCGGTGCCTAGTGATTGAGTTCTTACAATGTACTTCGGTCATACGATTAGCTCTTAACGCTTGCATGCTGGGGGGAAATCTGTTACACCATTTTTTGGTCATCTAACTTGTTACTATTATATGGACCTAAGTACACCACGTAAGACCAATTTTAACCTAAGTAAAATTTCTTTCACTATGAAAAATAACTTAGTAAACCACCTTTATTAATTTGTTTATGGTTTAAATAGGAAACCCCATGAGGAAATATTAAATAAATCCACATTTGTTTGATTTTCCTCAAGGAATAATTAGTTAAACAAAAATTTAATTAATATTTCTGGTCATACTTAACCAAAAACAGGAAAATTAATTAGATAAATTATTATTTATCTTATTATTTTCTAGGAATAATTATTTAAACCTTATTTAAATAATATTCCTTGTTAAATTTGACTAAATCACTCATAAATAATTAAATAAATCATTATTTATTTGATTATTACTCAACCACATCCTTAAAATAATAAATAAATGATTTATTTATTTATTATTTACAAATAAAGGGATTTGACCCAAGTCAAATTCTTTTTCCCTCCAACAAATATAATAAAATATTCCATAAAAGTTGGATCTTGATTTGGTTAATAATAATTTAATTATGCACCAATATCTAGACTAACTCAATATTTTGTTATAAATAGAAGGGTTTTTCCATTCATTCACTACCTTTTGTTGCCTAAAGATCACTCTAGATCTATACTTTTGGTCTGACTTTGATCCACCATCATTGTCATATTTTTCTACCATTTTTCTTGTGAGCTCCCTTTGAGTTCCATTTTTGTCTGGGTTTTCTACACCATCAAGAGAGAGGGATTTTAGATCTGAAGTGCCGAGGACTTACAAGAACCCATCCCATTGAGGAGAACTGGTAACATCTTTTTATGTTCGCCTCCCAGGTGTCATAAATACAAAAAAATATTTAAAACAATCTTGTCTTGTCTATTGGATGCATGGAGCAACTCTTGCTTTTATTTATTGGTTAATTTATTTTAATGCATAGATCTATATTTTGTAGCATTTATCTTGGTCAACTAATTGCAGATCTAAAGATATTGGTAGCCAAATGTTAGGGTTATTTGTTATGCATGGCTAAAGTGAGCCTTTTTCATACACTTGCGATTAAGATTCATACTAAGAGGGATAAAGCTCGAACCAAGCACGACTCTAGAAGCTTCCAGTTGGGAGAATATTTGACCAACTAGGCTTCTAGAATTTATTTTTTTCTTTTATTTTATTTTCACGGGGGTGCGCAGGTAATAGTGGAAAAAAGTGCGGGAGTTGCCATAGTTTTTGGATAGAGCAAGAGCGCATGCACAGGGAAAGGCTAGAAAAACTGCGTAGGTAGAATTTTAAGGGTTTTACAAAGCTTTTCTCCAATTCCAAGACTTGATTTAGGAAAATTGGTGTTTTTTACCTCTAAGGGAACATGATATAGGTGGTGATAGACCCATATGAACATTCAAATGTCATGGTGAAAAAATGACATGTAACAATAGCATTCCGTAATAGAGGATAAACTTTTTGATCATCAACATCTCTCCTCTCTCGCTGTAAAATTTGAGGAACATTAGGTCTTCTAAATTGCTGCCTATTAGGAAGATCAAATGAAACATTTCTAGTAGTAGCTGGTCTTGCTTCCATATTGAGCTGGGACATTTCAGTAGTCAATGACTTGACCATATTGGTCAGCTCATCTGACTTAGGATCAATGTCTGAAGTTCCTGTCAAAATTTTTATACAAATTATGTTTTTCCTAAATTCTCTTGATCTAAAAATTATATGCCATTTTTAAATACAAAATCAATTCTACAAAAATCTTGCGGAATTTAAAACATGATTGCTAATTGCAATATCAAGAAGAAAGATCAATCACACATAACACAAATGTTTTTATTGGGAAAGCATAACGCTAAAAACCCCACTATCATAGATTATGTATATATCATGGATCATGAAACAATATCATACAAAACTCTAATCCAAGAGCTCTCAATACAATATACAATCATCTCACACTGTCATACAAAAATTGGAAAATACATGCGCCAATTTATTGCCTCCACACAGCTTGCCTCCACTGCACAATCCCTGCTGATAGAAATCATTTAATGAATGGAATATTGCTTGCCTTGACTTTGCAATCCTCATTGGCACATCCAATGTGTGTGTGGTTGCATGAGTGCACCCACTAATGTCACAACTGATAGTCAAACTATCCCTTCCACCTACATCTCAACTAGGTCTCCATTGGATCTGACACACATGTAGTTAACAATAGTAAATATTAAGTTGCATGTGAGACCACTGATTGTGAATTAATTAAATAATTAATTCATTGATCTCTCACTGGTGTATTTTCAGTTACAACTAGCACAATTGAGTTTAGCTCACTTAACTAAGTTAAACTACTTTACAACTCACATAACTACACATCCAACTCTATTACAACTTCGAATCCACTTGCATGTCCCACCAACCAACCTTTTACCTCAAATTTCCTATAGCTAACTGGTTTGCCACTTTAGTTAACTATTTCCAGGTGCTCATTTGGAATAGATTAATGTTTATTGTCGAGCTATTATTAAGGGATAATAATAGTCGACATGCATCTATAAATAGACATGCGATCTATAAATAGAACTCGCACATACATCTATAAATAGAACATCATATATAAATAGAATATTCTCACCATCTATAAATAAACATCATCTATAAATAGAATTTTCTCATGCATCTAAAAATAGACTTCCACCTAAAAATAACCTGAGGCTCCATCCTAGTGTAGGTGCATAATTTTCACTAGGATCTTCTTGTTGAATCTCAACACTCCCTCTCAACAAGAAATTGATTATCCTTCACCTCCATCCTATCTCTATGGTATTCAAATTTTCTCCTGGTGAGCGCCTTCGTTAGAATATCTGAATCTGATATTCCATAGGAATGTAATGAAGCAACATGATCTTTCACTGAACACAATCTCTGATATGATGATACGAGATATCTATATGCTTAAATCTATCATGAAACAGAGGATTAATCGAGAGTTTAATGAAACTCTGATTATCACAATGAATCACTCTCGGATCTAAATGAGAACCAAACAAACCAACCAAGACCTTTCTCATCCATATAGCCTCACATGCAGCTTGAATCGTTGCCATGTATTCCACTTCCAATGAACTGAGTGCCACGAATCTCTATTTCTTATTGTACCAAGAAATAACTGTAGATCCAATACTAAATATCCCTCCTGATGTGCTCTTTCTATCCATTGGGTTGCCTGCCCATACTACATTCATGAAGCCATGCAACTTCACCTTATCCATGTATTTGCACCATAAGCCATACTCATATGTGCCCCTTGGGTATCTCAAGACATGCTTGCCCACCTTCCAAAAGAGCTTGGTAGGTTTAACCATAGCTTGACTTAGCTGGTTAACCGCATAGCATATGTCCGGTCTCGTATTCACTAAATACATTAGTGAACCCTCTAACTGTCGATAGATAGTAGCATCCACTACCTCTCCAGATGTAGCATCCTCTTTACTCCAGTTTCCTGGAAGAGGAGTATCCATGGGTTTGCATCCCTCCATGTGAAACTTACCCAGTATCTCCCTTACATACTTACCTTGAGACACAAAAATTTCACCATCTCACTGCCATATTTCCAATCCAGGGAAATAATGAAGGAGGCCCATATCCTTCATCTCGAACTCCTTTGCAAGGTCCTTGCATGAGTGTATCAACTGCTCATCACCAATCAGTATTAGATCATCAACATAAAGAAAATTATTAAAAGCTTACCATACACCACAGTTTGGTATAGTTTTGCATCCACCTCACTCTAGGTGAAGCCAAATCCAATGAAATAGCTGTCTATCCAAATGTACCAAGCACAGGGTGCTTGCTTCAGCCCATACAATGCTCTTTTGAGTTGACACACATGTGACTCACTGCTGAAGATATCAAATCCTTTAGGCTGCTCTATGTAAACCTCTTCCTCAATGATCCCATTGAGAAACACAGTCTTCGCATCTATCTGATGAATGCGCCAGCCCATCTACGCTGAGAGAGCAAGGATGCTCCATATGGAAGAATACCGTGCGACAGGTGCAAAGGTTTCTTCATAACCAATCCCCTCTATTTGTGAGAAGCCCCGGGCCACAAATCTGGCCTTGTATTTCTGAACACTCCCATTAGCAACTTTCTTTATCTTGTAGATCTATCTTGAACCTACCACTGATTTATCAACCAACCTTAGAACAATTTCCCAAGCAGTGTTTCTGAAAACGGAGTCATACTCCTCCACCATTGCATCTATCCATGTGGGCTCCTGCACTTCTTCCTGAAAGGAAGATGGCTTAATCACAATACATTTTTTCATGAGAGCCATGTATCCATTAAATCGGTCAAGAGACTGTCTTTGTTTGCGCTGTGAAGTAGGGGCTCCTACATTCTGCGCAGCATCAAGCCTCAGCCTATCAGCTTCTGTGGTATGCCTTCTGCCAGTTTTGATGTTTGGCTCTGCGTGAGTGGACTCCTCCACTCCATGAACCTCCTCTTGTGGCTGATCCACATCTAGAGACTCATATTTGGGAACCAACAGTTCCTCCTCCGCATGCAAGTCTAGCTCCCTCTCAAGCAACAACCGCATGGCTTTCCCCTCATCGAATTTTATATCCCATCGAATAACACTCATCTTGCAGTTAGGAAAATACACACAAAAATTATGGGGTGTTTTTTTGTACCCCGCAAATATCCCAACTTTAGCAGTTGGCTCCAACTTCTTCCTGACGTTCTTGGTCACATGCACATAAACAGATGAGCCAAAAATCTTAAATGAGAAACATTTGGTTTCTTACCAGTGAAATATTCTTCAGGTGTACTCATGCCAAGTACTCTATGAGGAAAACAACTTTGCACATAAACCATAGTGTTGCATGCTTCCACCCACAAATGCATTGGTAGGTCCTGATCATGCAACATCGCCCGTGCTGCACCCATGATCATTCTGTTCTTCCTCTCCACGACCCCACTTTGTTGTGGGTTATGAAGCGCTATGAGTTCTCTTCGAATTACTTATTTGCTGCAGAAGTATTTGAATTATTTAGAGATTTATTCTCCACCAATATCACTCCTCAGAGCCTTCACTTTCTTCCCCGACTCTTTCTCCACCAATGCTTTAAACTCACAGAAATTTGAGAATGTTTGATCCTTCTATTGCATGAAGAATATCCATCATTTACGAGAAAATTCATCAACAAAAATAACATAATACCTATGTTTTGTTGTTGAAGAAACTGAGAATGGTCCACACATGTCTGCGTGAACTCTCTCCAGGATCACCGAAGCACGATTCTCCTTTTCATGAAAGGTGGATTTTACATACTTCCCCATGGTGCAACCCTTGCACTGATCTAACTGAGCAAGTCTTCCCATTATAAGTCCAGTAGATATTTTCTGCATGACTTTCAAGGCTCCATGATGAAGATGGTTGAATCGCCTGTTCCATAATTCACCCTCATCCCGGCTCACCACTTTTTCCACCTTGCCCATCATGGCAGTGTAGCCATATACCTCCAACTTGTAGAGATTATTAACTTGAATCCCTATCCTCTTGGCTTAACCTGTTGTTTTATGTCACATGAAATATTTTCCATTGCTGAAAACAATGTCATATCCTTTGTCCTCCAACATTGTGACTGAGACCAAGTTCTTCTGTAGACCTAGAACATGCATAACATCTTTCAATTGAAATGGTTTACCTGACTCCCTCACAAAGTTAATGTAACCAATTCCATTCGCACTGTATCATCCATCATCGCCCATCTCTATATGCATTTGGAGATCTTTCTCCTCCAAGTCACTAAAAAGCTCATTATCTCCTGTCATGTGGAAGGAAGCGCCACTATCCAGATACCACATCGATCCCAATGCACTTGACACCATGCATGTGATCAAAGAGAAATCAAGTTCTAATTGTGAGGCAAGGGCCTCACCCACTGTAACTCTAGCAGCCTTCTTATTCTTCTTCTTCTCCAGACAGCTAGTAGTGAGATGCCCATGTTCATGACAGTGAAAACACTTCACTTTGGAAAAATCCAACCTCTTGCATTTAGACTCATATTTTGAATGGAATTTCTTCCCTTTCCCTTTCCTTTGCTTGGTAGCCAAAGCAAAATCCTCTTCATCATCATGCTTTGAGGAAGAGCCATCTCTATTGTTTCGCCTAAACTCCTCCTGCACTAGATCTGACCACAGTCGTTCCCAATCCGGCAGTTTTTCCTATCCGTTTACAGAGTCTTCATAACTGTGCCAACTCTTAGGAAGTCACAAGAGAGCCAAGCTCACCAAATCATCATCAGCAATAGTGATTAACACACTCCCCAGTTCATCGTGATATTGGACAAACATTTTGAGATACTTTGGAATGTTGCCGCCCTTTTCCATATTGATCTTCCTGAGTTTATCTTTCAGTGCCAATTTCCTATGATCATTGTTACTTTGGAAAATATCCATCAAAGCCTTCCACTTAGCATATGGTCTGGCTTTCCCATGAAGGCTTGAGACAATTTTGTCTTGTACACCTTCCAACAGAATCCTTCTTGCCTTTGCCACTTTTTTTTTCCATGCATCAAGTAATGCAGAATCCGTCGAAGTGGGCTTAGGAACATCATTGTCGATGAATTCCTTCAAGCCATTATCTTCAAACATCATCTCCATCCTGTCCTTACAGGAAATTTAGTTCAAGTTTCCCTCGAGTGCATACTCTAGCCACAAGCCATTGAAGGCCATTTCGATGTTTACTCAACTGTAGCACCAAGAAAACATTTCTGCAAATTCGAATTTTTTCCACCAAAAAACTCAGCTTCTACTTCAAAATTGCAATCTTCTGTGCTCTGATACCATGTAAAAATTTTAATACAAATTATGTATTTCCTGGATTCTCCTGATATAACAATTATATGCCATTTTTAAATGCAAAATTGCTTCTAAAATAATCTTTCAGAATTTAAAACATGATCGCCAATTGCAATATCAAGAAGAAAGATCAATCACACATAACACATATGTTTTTACCGGGAAAGCATAAAGCTAAAAACCCCACTATCATATATTATGTATATATCATGGATCATGAAACAATATCATACAAAACTATAATCCAAGACCTCTCATTATGATATACAATCGTCTCACACTGTCATACAAAAATTGGCAAATACATGCACCAATTTATTGCCTCCATAAAACCTGCCTCCATTGTGAAATCCCTACTGATAGAAATATCTGAATGAATGGAATCCTACTTGCCTTGACTGAGAAATCCTCATTGGCACATCCAATGTGTGTGTGGTTGCATGAGTGCACCCACTAATGTCACAACTAATAATCAAACTGTCCCTTTCACCTACATCTCAACTGTGTCTCCACTAGATCTAACATGCATGTAGTTAACAGTAGTAAATCTTCATTGCACGTGAGACCACTTATTGTGAATTAATTAAATAATTAGTTCACTAATCTCTCACTACTATATGTTCAGTTACAACTAGCACAACTGAGTTTAACTCACTTAACTGAGTTAAACTACTTTACAACTCACATAACTACACATCCAACTCTGTTTCAACTTTGAATCACTCAGCTACAACTAATTCCACTTGCATGTCCCACCAACCAACCTTTGAACTTGAATTTCCTATAGCTAAATGGTTTTCCACTTCAGTTAACTATTTCCAAGTGCTCATTGAGACTAGATTAATGTTTATTATCCAACTACTATTAAGGGATAATAATAGTCGACATGCATCTATAAACAGACATGCGATCTATAAATAGAACTCGCACATACATCTATAAATAGAAAATCATCTATAAATAGAATATGATCACCATCTATAAATAGAAATTTCTCATGCATGTAAAAATATACTTCCATCTAAAAATAGCTTGAGGCTCCATCCTAGTGTAGGTGCATAGTTTTCACTAGGATCTTCTTGTTGAATCTCAACAGTTCCTGAAGTAGAAACTTCAGCTTTTTTATTTCTTTTTTCTCTATCAATCCCTCCTCTGAGCCTATCAGCTGCAAACACATTAGATTCTACCTCCAGTGCATTGTCCTGCATTTGTGTTAGTGTTGTAGATCTTCTTTCTCTCAATAATAAACAAAAATTAGGATCAAAGGCACCAGCATAAGTGATTTTGGCTGAAGCTTCAGTAGGCTTGATTTTAGTAGGAATTTTTCTATAAATTTTATTGAATCTCTTATAAATTCCAAAATTGATTCTCCTTATTTTCTTTTTATTGCACTAAATTCAGTGATATAATACATAAAATCTTTCTTATCACCCCATTTCCTTAAAAATGTATCATCTAGGGTTTCAATTCCAGTGATGCTACCAGCTGTCAAGGATCTGAACCATTTTCATACATCACCCTCAAGACTCTGAACAAAAAATCTCATCCAGACATCTTCATGCTCAATTTTCATATTGTTAGCATAGGCATAAAAATTAGCAAGGTGTTCTTTAGTTTTTACCTTTCCCTCACCACTAAACTTAGGCATGCACTTGAGATAATCTCCTGTAGGTAATTCATTCATAGGATGAGGTAAAACCAAAGGGGCATACCTAGCAACAACAATTGCATCCATTCGGTTAGGGGGTAGGTTTGGACCTGCCATGGTGTGAGTTGTTGGGATTTGTGGAATAACAATAGGTGGATTGTGAACATCAGATGATGAAGCACCAAATTGTGATGTAAGTAATGTTTGTTGGTTGGAAAACAAGGGAGGTACAAGATTTTCTACAAAATTAGGGGATAAAGTTTGTAGGACTTTTTTAGGAACAACCTTTGAGAAAACAATGGTAGAAGAAGCAACCATTCGTTTACTCTTTTTCTTACTTAGATTTTCAGGGTCAGAAACTGGGATTCTCAAAGGGGAATATGGGTTAGCCCCGGTTCTAGTCCTTCTAGGAGCCAGAACTTTTCAATGGAGTTGCCAGGTGTAAAGCAGTCTAAAAAGACAGTTGGAACTGTACACCTTAGAACCAGATTTATAACTTTGTCATTCACCCAGGGATAAAATTCAATTCACCTCCCTAGCAACAATGCCAAATATGTTAGCATAAGAATTCACTCCTTCACTGCTTAAGGAGTAAGCCTTACACATCATAGTTCATTTCAAATTTTAAAGGGGTTGTTTGAGTGGTGGGATGGGTCTCTCAAAGATTTTGAAATGATTTAATGTTATTTAAGACTTTCATGCATTTGGAAAGAAGTGGAAAGTATAAATTGTGTGGGTAAAGGTAGTATAGGGAGAAGAGTACACAAGTCGAAGAATATGAATAATTGGTACCTATTTTAGGAGATATTCCAATCCTAAATCAGTCACACAGCTATGATGATGACCTTTAACACAAACTCTGTTTATGTTAAGAAAACAATACTTAGAAAGTAGATTGCATGTATAAATTATTCCAAAAATACTTTATGAAATCTTCACTGACACATTCTATTACACACATATAAGTTGCAGAAAACTGAAAGCAAATAATTTACTGTTAAATCCTTTAACAACTTCTCACTCACAGTTTACTAGTTGCTACAATTCATATTCTAAAAGAAATTAACAAAGAAAATATACAGATCACACATTATATGTTCCTTGAGTCACAAAATCCTCTAGCATGAAGAAAAAAGGTTTTTTATTATATTCAGTCTTTAGATAGACTAACATCCAACCTGGAAATAGTATTTACAAGTGTTATATATGGCAAGAGAGGAAACAACTCCATCTCTTATAAAAAGAAGGAAACATTAATTCTAACATAACATATGTGTCAAAAGACATTACATCCTTATCTCCTCGAAATATAATAGAAACAACAGATGGAGAAAGAAGAAGAGAATAATTCTGGGTTGGAATGTTGAGTGTGTTGTCATGCTGCCCCTTTTTCTACTGAATTATCTCCTTGTGTCTTGGGTCTTTAATAACCATGTAACTCTATTTAATAATACCTACAAAAACCTCATAACCACCTCTCACCATCACTTGTATTATCAATTTCATTATGGGTTCTTATTCATCCTTAAATGGCTCAGAAAAACTTGTTGACATGTGTCAAAATTCAGTTAAAACAGGTGTTGCCTGAAATTCTGGTAAAAACCTGTAACTGCACAAAATTTGGAATGCTACCAGAAATTTCAGTAGCACCCTGTTGATTTTTTAAAAATACATAGAAAATGCTGAAAATTCTATGTTGACTTGTATTACATGACATCTAGGCCATTTTTCAAAATTTGTAACTGATAAGCAAAAAGGGATTAGTACCAAAAACCTTGTTTACCTTTCCTCTATGTGTGCTGGAGCTTCAACCAGTTTATCTAAATCAGTTTTGTTGTCAATAGCTAATGTTTTGGATCTGGTTGCTCTTGTTGTTGCCTCCTTGACATGGACTTTCTCCTCGTTATAACTCTTTTGTGTTTTTATTCTTTTTGAGGGCTCCGAGCATTATTTTGAAGGGGTTGTGTTCTTGCTTTTATTCATGGTTTTTTGTTTTTTGTTTTTGAACCTTCAGGTTTGCGTTCAATGCCAGTAACCTCTGTCATTAGGCCTGGATTATGCCTTGGACTTAAGCCTAAACTTATTTTTGTCTCTTGTATGTATATTTCTAGTGCTAGCAATAGTTTTAGCTTCTTCCTTCTTCTTCTTGCTGCCGATTTCATATCCAAAATACTTGAGGAGTTATTCATCTGCTGGTATCGGTTGATACTCCTTCTATAACTTTTTCTGAAGCGGTGCTTCCGGAAATTTTGGTAGCACTTGTGCTTTTGAATTATCTGTTGTTGTAGACCTTCCTCTTCTAGCTCTAGTGTAAACATTTGGAAATGGAGGAACAATGGGTAATATCTTCATGGACTTGGGCCTGCTTACTGAGGAGCTGTCTCATTTTTCTAGCTTTCTTTCATTTTTTCCTGCATAAAACTTTTCTTTCTTACCTTTGGCCTTCTTATGAATGTTTTCTTTCTGTGCCTTTTTTTTTTCTCTTTGCAGGTTGAGTATTTGATTGTGGAACTGGAGGTGTAGATGCAGGTTGGCCTGCCCTATAAAATATAAAGTGGTCCCAAGCATGGTTTCTCTTCCTCAACTCTTCTTCAACCAGAACTTTCATCAAATCTTGATGGTACAATCTATACTCAAAAACATCATTATGGGTCTGAACCCTTGCTGACATCTTGGTCAAGATTTTTAACAAGGAAAATGGCAGATTCAATGTCTTCATCCCCAAACTATGGAAAAGAAACCTCATAAGGTAGAGAAATACCATTGTATACCTCCTTTCACATGTGAGGTATATCTTGATAAGCTTAATTGCCTCTTCCAAGTCATTCTTAAGGTAGCTTCATGGGATTCATTTTTCCCAGTTTGGATCTCTGTGAGAATCCTTGAGGAAGCTATTGAGATCACCTCCTGTAATAGATTTTCCCTTGAACCACCTTTCTCCTTCTTGGGGAAGGTTAAAGGCTTCAGAAATTGAGTCTCCAGAAACCTACAAAGTGAGGCCATAAATTGTAGCCTCCTGTCCATTAAAAGAGTTAGAAAACTCTTGATAAACCCCCCTATGAGAGCTTCCAAACTTGGTACAAAGAGGATACCATCCTGACTACATAAACTGGGTACTTAGCCTCGGATTAGCATCAACCAAATCTGCACCCTGTGGCTCTATTTAGTTTATCTTACTGCCTATTTTAGTCATCTTTAGAAAAATAAATGACTATGTCTCTTGCAAATGATAGGTGGAAGAATAGGAAGAGTTTACCTTATAGGTGTGGCCTGTATTATCCTTTGGAATTTTATCTGAAATCCAGACTTCTTCTCCAACTATTACTCTTAGAAAATTCGAATCTAGTATATCAAACTTCAAGTGACAACATTCATGTATTTTAGGTGCTTTTAAAATTAAATCTTGGTTGACCACCCCATGAAAATCACCCTCCTTCATTAAAAATATTCATGATCATGATGTGCACCATTGGACACACCATCATCACCTTCAGTTGGTTGTGTTTTCCATATGGGAGCTCCAGATGGCTTATGGAAAGTGTTTTCATGACTTGCAATCACCTTTGAAAACTGTGTTGTTGATTGGCTAGAATTTCCAGCAACACTGTTGTGTAGCTAGCCGAACAATTATAGTGTGTGGTGTGATAACCATGATCCCTCTAATTCAAAAAAACACTTACCTTGACTTAAGATAACTCACTTGGTGTAGACAGTCATCACGGGAAATGATTCAGTCATTAACTGTGGATGACACATGTGACTCAACGTATACAACGACTTGACATTAGCTAACTGACTGTAATACGATGCCTATCATTAGATCCTAAAGGATTTAAAAAATATTTGATGCATATTAACCCTACGACACATGATATAACTAAAGTAGATGAATTTTTTCATTTTATTTTAAAAAGAGAGTATGCTTTTGGAAATTCCGGTAGCTTTAGAAATAAAAATAAAAAGACAAAGACAAGAAATAACAGAATGTCTGAAAGACTAAAAAAACTAGTGCTTCTGGAAATTCTGGTAGCGTCCAATTTTTTTTTTTAACTTTAATCCTAAAAATAAAACTATGGAATCGACTCATGACTTAGCAAAGAACTGTGCTAACACCTATTACACGAAAAATGACAAATACATGAAAAACATGATTGCAATCATGTTTTTTCATGTATTTCTCACTTCCTTGTAGCATGGATGAACGAAAGTATGCGACATGGGCACTCCATGGATGAGGAATCAAATTTTGCATCCAACTAGTATTCCCACTCAAAATTTGAGTAAAACCTTAAGGAGATAAGTTGAAAATACAAGTTGAAAAAATAGTTTTATTATTTTATTATTTTGTAATCTTTTTATCTTTTTACCCCAAAAATGGTGAATCATCCCCCATGGTTGACATCATCATCTTGAATCTTATTGGTTATTCTAAATTTTATTTTGGTTGTACATTTTTCTTAGGAGGACCATTTTAGACCTCAAAATTTCTCTAATGGGTGGTGGTTGGATTCTCCTTCTACGTGGGCATCAACACTGTGCTCATCTCCCATGGATGATTTAGCCTTGCTCGGGGCTTCTATCACTTCTGCTTCGACTTTGGCTTTAAAGGACTTCAAGAATTCTTGGAATTATTTCTCTAATTTTTTTGCCTTCTCCAAAGCCATATTTTGAGCCCAGGTACTGGTCATATGCTTTCCCTTGTCAAATTTTAGGCTTACTTAAGAGTAGTATGGTTGGAAAGAGGAAAAAATAAGGATTCTATTGATGTGGTTCACTTGAAGTCGCTCGTGATATACATAGGGGCCCAACATTAATACTCAAACCAATATTTCAGAGCACTAACTAAGGAGGATCGATCGTACCCTTATCCATACTACCCAAATACCTTTGTATGTGCAAGTAATATCACCTAGTGCTATTCTCAGTGTACTATAGTGAAAATAAAATCGACGAATTATCTAAGGTTGGGTTTTAGGTTAACATAGGGGGGATTCTAATATACCCAAAGGTACATGGAAGTGTAGTTTGTGCACGGTTCTATCTAATGTGCTACTACTCAAAGGGGTACCCACAAGGGTTATAAGGGAGCACAAAAAACATGACCACCTGTTTTATTTCATGCATGCATGCCTCCCAAAATCCACAGGTTTATGCACTTAATGATAGATATCATGGTTGAAAGACATCATAAAATGTCTCTATCATAATAAAAAAAAAGATCTGCTAAAAATTGGAGGTGAAACGTGCCCGAGAAAGTTCTCTGATACCACTTGTTATGCACTTGAACATCAAAGAATAACATAATGTTAGACATAAAAGAAAAATATTTCCATAAACACAGAAATAACACATTAAATGAGACAAGTTGCAAATATAATATATTATTCAAAAGCATAATGCAATGTTCACTTGCCTCTTCAAGGGGGCAAACTCCAATAGAGTAGAGCTCAACTACAATAAAGCTTGACCATAATTCCCTTTCTATCTAAGACTATATATAGCTTCATGACATCAAAATACCTTACTACTCATGGTTCCTTACATAATACAAGTTAACCACCTTATTTATTAACTATGGCCCATTTATAACTAATTGTGGTCCCTTTTCAATAATGTGGGTGAACCACTTACAATCGTTATTAATGGAGATAATGGCTTACAAGATTTATTTAAAAAAATAATTAATTATGATTCTAATGAGGACCCTTGGTCTTATTACATAATAAAGCGGTTAGGGTTTGAACCTAACAATTTATGGTGTATCTGAACAGTCTTAGTAATAATGTCCTCCAACACTCTATTTGTGGAATCTACTTTCCCATTATCCTAAGGGTGATATAGTGTTGAATTATAGTGTCTAATATGATATTATTTTGTAATAACTTTAATGAGGTTGGATGTAAATTACATCCCTTTGCCTCTAGCAATTTCCTGCAACACCTTGAACTGAGAAAATATCTCCTCATAGAGAAAAGGTTTCAACTGATTATTCATTCACTTGAGGTAACACCTTTTCCTAAACCCATTTTTTAACGTAGTACATACACACCAAAATATAATTCTTCTTTCTGGACATCGGTGCGATTGGACCTACAAAATACAAGGCCTACCTTTTGAACGATTCAACTAGTACCTATGGCTGCAATGGAATCTCGTCTGCATAAAGTAACCTCCCCATCCTTTGGAAATTGTCACACTGGCACACATACTTCTTCACATATTTAAACATGTTGGGCCAATAACATCCAACCTGAAATACTTTATATGCAATGTTTTTATCTGAAAAAATGAATCCATAGGGTTCATCATGACAAGCTCTCAAAATTTTAGGCACTTCATCCTCTCAAACACATCATCTAATAATAATATTTGCACCTAGATAAAACAAATAACCATTAAACCAAACATAATAAGCACTTTTATTTATGATCTTATTCTTTTCTCGAGCATGAAATTTTGTTGGTAGTTTTCTTGTAACTAGATAATTTGCAATATCTACAAACTAGGGAATGTAAGTAGAAACTGCAAATAATTGTTCATTAGGAAAATCTACATTTATAGGAACATCATTTCTTTAATATTACGACTTGAAAATAAATCAATAACCAAATTATCTCTACGAAGTTGTTCCACAATCGTAACATTAAATTCATGTAACAAAAAAATCCATCTCATGATCGGCCCATCGATTACAATTTTTTTCATAACCTTTAAATTCGTGTGAATGAAGAATTCATAACCTTTAATATAATGTCAGAACTTGTTAATAGAGTGAACTACTACAAGGGAATCCTTCTTTTTCAGAATATATTTCAATTCAGTGGGGGTCAAATTTTTGCTCGTATAATAAATTTCATAATAAAAAAGATCATCTTTTTTCCTAAGGATGGCTTGAAAATTCATATATAAAGAATCTATGAAGATATGAAAGGGTAAAGCCCAATTGACCCCCCTCAAAACAAGAGCAACCAAGAGTTTTTTTTTTCATTGTTTTAAATGCATCTTGGCATTGGTTAGTGTTGGAAAAGGGCTCCCTAAGCTGCAAATTTCGTATATTTTTTGTATTAATTAGTCTAACGTAGGGTTTTTGGGGCAGGACAAGGCCCCGAATGAATTGTAATGGGTCAACAGGTAGACCTAGAGTCTGCAAACCACAGTTTGTGGACTATAAGATAGCGTAGGCTACATTGATATAAATATATGAATAGTTTGAGTCTAGAGGTAGGCATAAATTAAGACCAATGCTACGTGCGAACTGTTAGATCTGTTTTGGGGTTGTTCTGGATAAGGACTCCTGCTGATTGTGTGCACGGAGATCCTCAGTCCTACTGTGTGCGGACCCTGTTAGGTTGTGTGTGTGGACTGGTTTTGGTTGTAAGTGGATCTGAATGTTAATGAATGTGAAGTATCATTAAAGTATCTGTGTGCTATATAAATTCGTTATGTTTACTATTGAAGTGTATCTATGATGACTATTTAGCTGCGAATGTATTTGTGTTTTGGCATAAGTATATCTGTGATCTATTATTAATTGCGATTATAAGTGCTCTGTGATGGTATTTGGTAATGCGCACGTGGATGCGAATGTACTAATCAAATATGATAGCTTTGTTATGGTTATATGCTGAGTATACTGTCAAAAGGGATGCGAATAGATTAATTCTAGGTAAACCTAGCAAGTAATCATACAAATCTGCCTCACATTACCTACTCTCTCCCAGGGTGTGAAAACCTG
Organism: Pinus albicaulis; assembly: GCA_034641835.2. Lineage (NCBI taxonomy): Eukaryota > Viridiplantae > Streptophyta > Pinopsida > Pinales > Pinaceae > Pinus > Pinus albicaulis. The sequence goes on along the minus strand of CM076583.1, from coordinate 770,586,520 downwards.
GTTCCAGCACCCTCCCATAGTACTTCGGGTGAGACCTTGGCCTTCACGAGTAGGTCATTGCTGAAAGGGCCAGTAGTGTAGGGTTTTGTTGGAAAACCTTAGCCTCTGAACCTAGGTTAGGACCCCTCAATCCAAAAAATGGTTCCGTTGCTGAGACCAGGAGAATTTTGAGAGAGAGATCAAGTAATGCCACGAGGTCCTTGGAGACCTAAGAGGGTGGAAATTGAAGATTGGTTTGAAAGATAGATTCAGGATTTTGTTTAAAGGATAATCGCAGCACGAAGTTGATGGCTGAGAAGTGTAAGAACAAGTACATCTTCACTGAATTCTATGAAATTTTCTTTGTAACCTTTGCACATGAGTTTCAGGAGTGGTTGGCAAGGCTCGTAGAATTCCAGACCTGTTGGAAGGATGATCGGGTAACGCAGTGGACACCAGAATTGATTCAACAGCTAGAAAGGACTGAAAATATGATCACTTGTACTATAGATCACTGGGTAAATAGCGTGTTGGGCAGATTTGTGACAAAATTCGTAGTCGATCAGTTCATGTCCTACTCTGAGGCAGAGCGAAGGTTCTTCAAGGGTTTCCAGGGTAAGTTCTTGAAAGCATTTCCTTTTTTAATCAACATATTACTTTGCAAAAAGGGTGTCATTTGCAGCCACACTGAGTGAATGACCTCTGATATGAGTGAGAGCACAACACAAAGTGGTAAGTACTACCGAACTAATCAAGAAGGAGATAGATCTATCTATAGTCCATTAAGAGAATCGGCTGTGCATAGCGCTCCAGCTACACCACCTTCAAGTCAGCATAAGGGTAAGAACTCACCCATACCTCCACTACCACCAGAATATGATATGGCCACATACATGAAGCTACCTACCTTCAAGGGTGTAGGGGATGAAGATATGGACTGATTTTGGTTTGTCGCAAAATTTGTATCGGCTGCTCAGAATGTGGCTACCGACGCTGTAAAGAGAGCACAAATATCACTTGCCTTTGAAGGAAGGGCCTTAGATTGGTATATGGGGTATGTAGGATAGCATGCAGATCCATCTATTTCGGATATTAAAACAGCATTAAAACAGCATTTTCGGAAGCCTAATTCCTACTCTCAAATAGTGGTTGACTTGAAAGTTTTTAGATAGGGACCCACTGAATCAGTATGGGAAGCTGATCAGCGATTAAAAAAGTTTATCAGAGATGGGGAATTTCAGTACGATGATAGGAAACACAAGGAATGGTTTATCGCTATGCTGCTGCCTCACCTATGTGGACCTATGGGTCAGCAATCAATCTTAACGCAAGAGAAGGCCTTGGAGATTGCTATGAAACTAGAGGCTGTGTTGAGGAATGATGCTTAGTTTGGGGTATAGCAGGTCCAAGGGTAGTTGGAGGCCATGCACCTTGAAATAAAAAGCTTGTGAAAAGAACGAGGGAAAGAGGCTAGTCTAGACATACGGTGCATAAGATGCAGGGTGTCTGGTCGTACCAAGTATCAATGTCCTTTGCTGGCAAATTACATGGAGGTTGGGGGACCTAGCCCATTACATCCTAAGGAGGCTGTGGGACCAAGTGGTCCAATGTTATGGTGTGCTGATTGTCATGTCACCAAGCTGCATGATACTAACCATTGTCCCCGTCTTAGTTCTTACGTTCCAGAATTGAAGCAGAAATGGTGTCGATTCTGCTCCTTTGTTGGGCATGACGAGAATAATTGCTGGAGCTATGACTTGATGATAGATCAAGGAAACCTATATAGAGTACAGGCTGACCCTTCTTCACCACTGTCTTTCTCAAGAAGAGGAGGATCCCCAGCTAGGGGAAGGGGAGGGGGAAGGGGTGGAGGCGTAGGTCAAGGAAGAGGACAATTGATTTGTTACAGCCATGGGGATATCGGGCACTTCACGAGGGACTGTCCAAAACCTACGCAACAATCTTGTCCTTATTGTAGAAAAATGGACCATGTGATTGAAGATTGTCCAATTCTGATAGAAAAAATGCAGGAAAAACAACAAACACCTATGCATAATGTACAAAGGGTTAAGTCGGAACCAGGTGATTAAGGACCAAGTATTAATTTCATAAGGCGCAGTGGCATGGCTACTGGAGGAGCTGAGGAAAAAGCCAACTGAAACTCTTATCCAGAAAGCAGTGGTCAAACAGGAAAGCTTGGACCTATAGAAGGAAAAGGAAACCTTCATCGCAACTCACAAGGACTTTACTAAGGATGAGATGCCTACTTCAAAAGCTCCAGCATACTTGAGAACAGATGATGAAGTTAAACCATTTCTACAGGCATGTATGAAGCTGCTATGCAACCAGAAGGCAGTAGAAAATATGCAAGCACTAATATACAACTACGCAGAGAGAACTAACCCTCCCTCAGAAAATAAAGGATGTGCACAAACTTTACAAGCATAAGAAACGCATTGGTCAGGAAATGTGGCTAACAGTGCAGATTGGTGACTATGAAATGGATCAAGTTATTTTGGACCTGGGATCAGATGCGAATGTACTGCCCAAGAAAACTTGGCAGTGAATGGGAGAACCTAAGTTGGAATGGTCCACTATTCAGCTACGCATGGCCAACCAGCAGAAGATTATACTGTTGAGAAGACTTTCAAAAATTATAGTAGATATCACAGGAGTTAAGGTCTACGCCGACTTTGAGGCCATTCATATTGTGGAAGATGCGGACCCCTATCCTGTGCTCCTAGGATTTGATTGGGAAATAGACATGGGAGGTATTATCAACCTAAAGAAAAGAAGCATGGTGTTTAAGAATGAGGGTACAAGGGCGATAGCCCCCCTAGACCCTACGGAAGGAGAGCGGTATACAGAACCAGTGCATGAAGGAGATGATGTGGATCACATCTATAAGTTAACCGCTCAGGATGAAGATTGGATCAATCCTATGGCTGATGGTGTGATTTGCTGGGAAAAGGACAATGAATGCTTCTCTAACTCTGACAGGGAGATAGAAAATTGGTAGAATCAGTTACATGATGTATCTGCGCTGCGGTATCTTAGAATCACAAAGAAATTCTGATGCATCTCCTCAGAGGTAAGAGAACTTCCCTACTTTGATGGTTTTGGTAGTATTAGGGAGTTTTTACGAGCATTTGAAGTTGAAGTCCCACAAGAGCGAAGGCTCTGGGCCCTTAATATAGCCATGCGCACAACCCCAGAAAGGTGATGGGACACGCATAAGGGGGCATTCTAGGATTGGGAAGAATATCACGACATGATGGTCTTACAGTTTGAACCTTCGGCTCACCTATGCATAAAGACTTTATTGGGGCTGGGGGACCTGCACGAGCACTTGTCCACATGGATGGGAGAATGGGGCAGAAGAACCACAACGAAATGGGTCCATCTATTCATTCATGCCTTGGGGCCAATCTCGACTACATGTTATTTAAATGCAGAATTACACCAGCACACCCGCCACTGGGAAATCCTGAAGGATGAGTTTGTAGGGAAATTCGGGTTGATAGGAGGAACAAAGGCACTCGACGAAGCTCTCCAGGATATTGATGCCTTCATTTTTGATGAATCACGCCCTTGCGCAACACATGGGGCACCAACATGGGAAACACAGATGCAGGATATTGTCAACTCCTGCAATTTATCAATAGAGGAGTGCGATGAAGACTCACAAAATGTCTTTATCCCAGTGTCAGAAGGAGAGCACGCATTTTTTGGACCCCCACTATAGACCGTTAATGCCACTAAGCCTTTGAAGCTATGAGAAGTCAACATTGGAACAAAAACGCAACCTAAGTTAGCTAAAATTTTGGACTACTGGAATGATGATACTGTGGGAAGATTTGCATAACTCCTCACGGAATACCAGGACTTATTCTCGACAAAATGTTCGGAACTCAAAGGGTTTACAGGGGACCTAGGAGTCATGCGCATCACTTTAAAACTAGATGTGTGCCCTATGAAGCAACACCCTTATCGGTTGAACCCTAAGTACAAAAAAAAATTCAAGGAAGAAATCAAAAAAATGCTTGCCATAGGTATCATCGAACCGGTCGAACAGTCAGATTGGGTAAGTCCTATGGTGGTTCAGGAGAAAAATACTAAGGGAGAGATCCGGATCTGCGTTAACCTGTGAAAATTGAATGATGCATGCGTATATGATCCCTTCCCTAGGCCATTCTTAGCTGAAATCCTTGATAGAGTGGGGGGAAGGAAGCATACTCATTCACGAACAGGTTCTCAGGCTACCATCAGATCATAATTGCACCTAAAGATTGTAGCAAAACTACGTTTGCCACTGAATGGAGATCTTTTTCAATATAATGTCATGCCATTTGGGCTCAAGAATGCCCCTGCCATCTTTTCGTGGGTGGTGGTCGCAGTATTCAAGGAATTCATCCACAAGTTCTTTGACATATATTTTGATGACTGGACCATCTTCAGATTGGTAAAGAAGCGTGTCTCAAACCTGCGCATGATGTTGGACACTTATAGAAAGAACCAGATTTCCCTGAATATCAAAAAGTGCATATTTTTCTTATCCTTCAGAATCTTTCTCGGTCACATGGTTTGTCGACAAGGATTGATGGTTGATCCCGCCAAAATAATAATTATCATCAATCTGGTAGTACGTACAACCGAGAAACAGTTGTGTTCTATCCTTGGACATATAGGCTACTACCGAAAGTTCATTCAAGGATACATGCTGATCACAGCACCTATGGAAAAATTACTAAAGAATAACATTTCATTTTTTTGGGACGAAGAGTGTCAGAGGAGCTTCAAGCTACTCAAGGAGAAGATGGTTTTTGCACCTATTCTCATCTTTCCTGACTGGGCGAAGGTTTCCCATGTTCACGTAGATGCATCGGGGATCGCCCTGGGAGTTGTCCTTACATAGCCTGGAGATAGAGACATTGACCATCCAGTTACATTTTCTAGTAGGAAAATTTTTGGTGCGGAGCGCAACTATTCCACTACGGAGCGTGAGGGGTTGGCCATGGTATACACCCTATAGAAATACTGGAATTACCTATTAGGAGGGAACTTCAAGATGTTTACAGATCACTCAGCTTTGAAGTCCCTAGTGAATAAGCCTGTGTTGGGGGGGGGGGGGGGGAACTACCGGTGGCTACTGCTGTTCCAAGAATATGATTTTGATATCATCGTCAAGTCGGGGAAGTTGAATGCTGGGTTGGACCACTTATCCTGAATCAACAGTGGTGAAGAACCAACCAACCTAGAAGAAGGATTGCCTGATGCACAGTTGTTTTCTATTAAGGTAGTTGATGCGCACTTCACCGACATCATTCACTTCTTGACTACAGAGACGGTACCTATAGAGTATTCGATACAACAGAAGAAAGATTTGGTAACCCGCGCAAAATATTTTACCATCATCGCAGGCCATCTGTATAAGCTAGGAGCTGGTGAGGTGTTGCAAAGATACATTTTGGAGCATGAAAGGCATGCTATCTTAGCAAAATCTCATGGGGGCATACCAGGAGGTCACTACACAGGGCAAGCAATAGTGAAAAAGATCTTTAGAGTTGGGTTATGGTGGCCTACACTGCATAGTGTCTCTCATGACTATTGCAAAGCCTGCAATATGTGCCAAAAGATAGGAAGGCCATCATGCAGAGATGAAATACCCCTACAACCACAAATGGCCCTGCAAGCATTTGACAAATGGGCCATTGACTTTGTTGGGCCCATCAACCTGCCAGGAAAGAAGACATATGCGTGCTACATCATCACTACAACTGATTATGTAACCAGATGGGCTGAAGCACAAAATGTGAAGGATTTCACTACAGATACCGCTACACACTTCATTTTTTAGCAAATTCTGACCAAGTTTGTCTGTCCGGAGATCTTAATGAGCAATAGAGGTATGCATTTTGTTAATGAAATGATACAGGACTTGACTGAAGAATTTCAGATCCACCACGCGAAAAGGACCCTGTATCATCCACAAGAAAATGGAGCTGTAGTAGCTTTTAATAAGATCTTGGAACAGACACTAACCAAGGTCTGTAATGCCGATCACAACGACTGGGATGTGTGCATCCTATCAGTCCGTTGGGCCTATTGAACCACCTGCAAGAAGTTGATGACGAAGACACTTTTATGATGGTCTATGATAAGGAGGCCATTATGCCCATGTAGTATATTATTCCTAGCCTGCGCATCGTAGCCTTTACTGATATGGCAGAGCCTGATATCATGGAGGAATGGTTAGCGCAACTTTTGGCCTTGGAGGAAGATTGTTTCATTTCTAACTTCCATCAACAAGTTCAAAAGTCATGGCACGATCGACATATTCGGAAAAAGACATTTGTGAAGGGAGAATTGGTCCTGTTATATGATAGCTAGTTTGTGAAACACCCAGGGAAGTTCTGTCAGCACTAACTAGGTCCCTATATGGTAAAGGAAATTACTAATGGATGAGTGGTCCGGTTAGCCATGCAGCGTGGTGATATGGTACCTGAATATGTCAATGGCAGCCAACTCAAACCATATAAGATCAAATGACTATATGGTCGGAGTAGATGCATGGGGTGGAATATGCGCACAACTGGAGACAATTGTAGGCAGGACCATGGTACACGCAGGGATCAATCGCAGGTTTGGAGGCCCAGAGAGGTGCGCTAGGAGTGCAGGGGTGTGATTAGAGCACAAGAGGTGCACTATGAGTGTAAGGGTGCACTCAGAGTGCAGAAGGTATGCTGGAAGCACGGAGGTGATATACAGCTACGAAAACTAGCCGTTGGAACAGTAACACTGGGTAAAAAAAAATTTTACTATTGAAAGGAGCGAGTGGCCAGAAATTAATGAGGTGATTTCCAAATATTTTTTACCGTTTACTTTATCGTAAGCTCCTGATAAGTTTCACCCAACCGTTGGTTGATCTCCAAGGCTATAAAAATAGAAGGATAGCTCAAAAGAGGGTTCCATGTATCTTGAGCAGTTTGTGTTTTGTACAAGTCTATGACTATTGCACCTTGTTCATGTCTGAGCATGCTTCCCCCTTAGATAGTATCCACCCTGAGTTCATTTTTCGCACTAGAATGACTGCAACTAATCTTGCTGAATCTTCCCAGACCATGGCCTCAATGGGGAGAGAATCTGAGGAAGTGTTCGAATTTCACCCTGAAGTTGAGGAGGTTATGTCCATTCTGAGCAAGGGAAAGTAGAAAGGGAAGGAAAAATGCCAAGGGTTAGGGAAGCTTGCAAAGTGGGATGGAGGGAAGCCCCACACCTCCCCTCAGAATGTGAAATCCCCCTGAATGGTGCCCTAGGCACATTCGCCTAACCCTTTGAAGTGGCCTCTATCTGCTCAGGAAGAGGCCCAGATCCCTGAACCAATCAACTGGCTGCCACCCTATGTCTAGCCTCACATGCCCTTGATGCGTACACCTAAGAATCTTGATGGCCTGTGCACATACCTGCAAATGCCGCTGATTCCGGGAGAGGTCCCCATAATTGGCGATTCCTTTGGAAAATTTCAATCGATAATTTTTTTTGACCACGACCTGGCCAATTTGGATGCCTTCCCAGAACTGGCACCTAAGCTATATCTTGAAAGGGTATTGGAGGATGATGTGCTGAAGGTAGTTCCCATGCCATGGGTGCGTGTATTGTCTGGTTCGAGGCTCTTAAACCTACTGAGGATGCCTCATTTTGGCCACTACAACGTCACATACCGACTTGTGCGCCAGCTGCTTGCCCTAGTCCATGATGGCAGCTTATGGATCCATGATCGAATCCCCATTGATGCCGCACTTATTCACCAGATTACTAGTCTCCCAATGGAAGGGCCATATCCTATGTTGCATGTCAGCAAAAAGTACGAGAAACAAATCGCTGATAAGGTGCATGAGGAATACCATGTGGAGTAGAACACTCAAGGATTCATGATCAACACTATCAATGACCCTGGTGCACACATGGGCACCTTATTGTTCGAATGCAAGATGATGCACGAGTGCCAGGTAGCCATGGTTCCTGCATATGTAATTCAGCTGGCAGGCTGCTGCAAAAAAGGGGTATGCTACAACTGGTCCCAGTTTTTGTGCAATGAATTTCGGAAGAATGTGCGCGACGCCCAGGACTAGGGAAAAGCATTATGCTACTCATGGCTATTGCTCCTCATCACATTGGTTGCATGGGAAGCCCCTGAAGGGTCAGTTCTCCCTGAGCTCAAGCTAGGTATGTGCGAGGGAGCACGATACACGAACTTGTGGGATTCCAAGGATGCATAGCGTATTGAGGATAATCAAGTCTTCTGGGTCCTATTTCAGAGCAGGCTTGCAGCTGCTATCAATTCCCGGCCACGCTTGTCACCAGTCATTTATGATAAGTACAAGAGCATCACAGCTTTTTAGGTGACATTGCATAAAGTACAGATCAGGGGCCGCAAGGATCCAGCATGGGTGTCACTCCCATACATGGCCGTGGATGAGGATATTGACCACATTATTGCTAGTTTTCCTCCGCACTGGAAGCTCAGATTCAAGTCAGGAACGAAGGAAACTATAGGTACGAGCACCATAAAGGTCACCCCACCCACCACTACCAACAAAGTGGACTCGGGAGCACAAAAGAAGTTGTAGAAGGATTTGCATAAGGATCTAGGCACAGAGGGTCTAGATGCGGGAGTTTTTGAGTCCCCTCGAGGAAAGAAACAAATGGGTAACACTGTTAAGGGACCACGGAAGAAGAAACATGCTAAACAGCCAGAACGATATGTAAGAGTTACACTGATAGAAGAGTACCTAGAGCATATCGCAGATGAGGTCACCCTGGCTGCAGAAGACAAATGGCTAGCTCTGGAATAACAACAAAAAGCTACATTCGATACACTCTAAGCTGAGCTCTGGGCTCTACAGGTCAAGATTGATAACTTGCAAACAAGTATGATTCAGGCAAGGTTGACCCTAGCAATAAGCAGATGAGGCCCTCAAGATGTTTCAGGATGTCGACGTCGCAGTTAAGAAATTGAACCAAACTTTGGAGAGCTTCACTACTGCTACAGAAGGCCAAAATTCACAGAAGTTGGTGGAGATAGCCTAGAATTTTGTTGCGCAAAGTGAAGGATTGCTGCCCCTGCTGGTTGATGTGATCAAGTAGCTTCAGGTGAATATGAAAAACCCATGGCCACAATGACTCAGGATGAGTCACAAGATTGTGTTGGGGGCCTGTTGGAACGGGGCTCCCTAAGCTGCGAATTTTGTATATTTTTTGTATTAATTAGTATAATGCAAGGTTTTTGGGGTAGGTCAAGGCCCCGAACGAATTGTAATGGGTCAAAGGGTAGACCTAGAGTCCGCAAACCATGGTTTTCAGACCACATGATAACATAGGCTACATCGATATAAATAGATGAATATTTTGAGTCTAGAGGTAGGCATAAATTAAGACTGATTCTACGTCCGAACTGTTAGATATATTTTTGGGTTGCTTTGGGTATGGAATCCTACTAGATGTGTGCATGGAGCTCCTCAGTCCTACTGTGTTCGGACCTCGCTAGGCTATGTGCGTGGGCTGTTTTTGGTTGTAAGTGGATCTGGATGTTAATGAATGTGAAGTATCATTAAATTATCTGTGTGCTATATGAATTGGTTATGTTTACTACTGAAGCGTATCTATGATGAATATTTAACTGCGAATGTATCTGTGTTTTTGCATAAGTATATCTGTGATCTTTTATTAGTTGCAATTATAAGTGCTCTGTGATGGTATTTAGTAATGCGCACGTGGATGCAGATGTACTAATTAGATCTGATAGCTTTGTTATGGTTATATGTTGAGTATATTGTTAAAAGGGCTGTGAATAGACTCATTCTCAGTAAACCTAGCAAGTAATCATACATATCTTCCTCACATTACCTACTCTCTCCCAGGGTGCAGAAACCTAGTTCCAACACACTCCCATACTACTTCGGGTGAGACCTTGGCTTGCGCAAGTAGGTCATTGCTGAAAGGGCTAGTAGTATAGGGGTTTGTTGGAAAACCTTAACCTCTGAACCTGGTTTAGGACCCCTCAAGCCAAAATTCAGTGCATAAGGAAACAACATATTTAGACAATAACTTCATCAAAGGAAAACATTTATAATATAAATCCCTCGATGAAACATTGATAATATCCTACAAAAAAATGAAAATCCTCACCAATTTTTGCATGGTAGGGACCACGAATTGGGAAATTTTTTTGATCTTAGTAGGATCAACCTCGATGGCTACAACAAAAATAACATGAAAAAGAAAAAACCATTATTCATCATCATCCTAAATTTTTTGTTACTCAAGTAAATATGTGCTTCTTGACATCAAATTAATACTTTTTAAAGATTTTCCAAAGCTTCCTGGAAGGAAACCCCATAAACAATAAAATCATCCATGTACACTCCAAAAAATTCTTCTATAAAATATGAAAAAAATACCCAACACTGCTCTTTGGAAGGTAATTGGGGTGTTACACAACCCAAAACGTAAAACTTGATAAGAAAAAGTTCCCGTGGGACAAGTGAAAGTATTTTTCTATTAATCCTCTAGAGTGATCTCAATTTGGTTATACCTATTAAAAGGAGAAGTATTTATTCCATGCAAGGTTGTCTAGAACCTTATCTATAAAGGGAAGGGGGAAATGCTCCTTCATAGTGGATTTTTTTAATTCTCAAAATTTTATACACACTTGCTATTTTCTTGAAGATTTAGGGACCATAATTAAGGGGAAACCCATTTTCTATTAGATGTCGGGTAGATTAAGTTTTCATTAAGGAGATTTTAAAACTCCTATTTCACTGCTTCCTTAAGTTTTAGGTTCATATACCTTTGGGGTTTCCATCTAGGACAAGCGTTGGCCTGCATATAAATGTGATGAGGATGGACTGCATGATCGATCCCTTTCATGTCTCAGTAATCCCATGAAAAGGCCTTTATCTATTCCTATAGAACTTGTGTCAGTTATTTTCGCTGCTCATTAGTAAGTTCAACACTAACATTCAAAAATTGACTAGGACTTACTTTAGCAGAGATACAACATGGTTCTTTTTCTTGAGATGGTACTTCAATAAAATGAATAAAATGCATTCAAAGCATCCATTTCCTATACATCCTCTTTTATAATATGCTCGAATGGATGACTATTATAACTATAAGAACTTGAATTACACATAAAAAATGATCCCGAATTTCTTTATAACGTTCCTAGAAATCATTTACCTAAGTGACTATACACATAGGTTGAATTGTTTCCTCATTACTGGCCAAGTCTGGGGTTTCCTCTGATTCCACAGGATACTTTGCTGGTGGATACAGGGCAATCTATTTCATAGCTCCACTGTGAGAGATAAACATGCTTGTAGATCCACATCCTACGAAATTATTTTGAGTAGCAAGGCATGGCCTCCAAAGGAATATTGGATTCCATCCATATTTCAATTAGTTTGCATGACCATGAAGTCCATGTGATATTCCCATGAATCTAAAGAAACATTTTCATTACCCAAAAATATTTCTAGATTAATCCTAGACCGATCTGTTAGTTCCATAATGGTTGGTTTTGTAGTGTATTTGACGCATGAGTGGACGAAATACACTGTGCTTGATAGGGGAGGCTGCTTTCCTACAAGTAATTAATAGATCAATTGGTTTTTTAGGTTGTTAGTGGAACAAAATAACATGTAGTAAACTAAGTAAAGAACATAGCATGCCACAATAAATAAGAAACAAGAAACAAAATACTCATGTACAATAAAAATCTCAATCGAGTCAAACACACTAATAATCCAAATGGAAAAATCTACCCCTTTTATTAGATGTTGATGGTATAAGAGAATAGGATGCTAAATCACTTGCAATGAATATTTACATCTATGGAGCTCTAATATTCAAGGCAAGGGGGTCTCTTCCCTTTAAGCTTGTTACAAGCCTCTCTCTCCCCTTGACATACGGCAAAATAACGAACACTTGGGGAGCTTCTTCTCTTGGATTGAGGTGTTGGATGGCCAAAAACTGAATCCTTCCACTCCTTGTTGCTTGGACAACATAATTTTGGTTTTCTCTCAAGAAATTTTGCCAGGATAACAATGTGTTCTCCCATTCTTCTTCCCATGGTGGTATTTTATAGGAAAATTTAAAATTTTCCCTCCCTCTCTTGGTACAAGATAAATGTTGACATAAGAGTGGGAGGATGATTCCATTGTGTGCTACACTTAAGGCCTCAAGGTGGATGTACTTGGCTGTCTTGAGTGTAAATCTTCTTCTTCAAGTGTGCCAAGTGTTCCTGGATGGTGACTTTCCACATACCCAGGACCACACGACTATATGAGGGATACTCGTGATGATCTTCGCTATTATCGAAGAAAAGGGCACGCGGATTGCTTAGGGTTAGGGTCAGTGATTTATGTGTGCTATTTGATAAATTTTCCTGCTTGACCTTAGGAAAAGTTAAAATTTTAGATCCTGTAATGTCTTCCTTCCCTTTAAATCCTTGTTTGTACATTCTGCTTGACATTTCATGATGTCTTTTGCTTGTATTATTTTCCAGTGATAACAATTTCCCCCTAATGTATGAGGTCTTGCAAGAATTGTATAGCTGAAATACATTATATTTTATTTTTTTGTATAACCCATTTGAGAGAGAGAGAGTAACTTGGATGAAACCTGAGGTTGGAGACCCCTTGCTGTGAGTAAAAGAGGTACCATGCTTTGTTGGAAACCTACAAGAGATAAAATAAATATAATATATCTACAAGGCGGGCATGTGCCATGCTCGTGATGTTTTGGTTAGTTAAAGCATACATGACATATAGAGGTTCTTTCTATGTCACTTGTGTGGTAGTGACCTGCTGTTTTTTTGGTGACGATGGTTGCTAACGTCGTCAATGGCGTTTTTTCTTTAACAGTAGGTTGAATGTAGTGCCCACATGTGTGATCTTGGTATGGCATGTTTTGATAATAAATACTCATGGTATGCATGGGTTTATGACTAGGGACCTTCCCGTGTAAGCATTGATGAAAGAGACACTTATGATGGCACGGGTCTTTGAAAAATTCTGACAATGGGAAACGGTTGTGAAGTACGATACCATCATGACATGAAAGCTTATGTTGTATTCGAATGTCAAGAGGATCTATGAAATCAATGGGCAATGATGATTCCCATAGTGCCATCTGATAATTCCCCTATTGAGGTGAGGAGCCATCCAAGGTACTTCCTCCTTCTGAAAGATGGTTGTTGAAGTCGATAAGAAGCAAGCCTCAACCAACCGATAGAATTACTAATGCAAGGGACTAGTGTCTCTGATGTAGCAGGCGGGAAGTGATAGGTTAACGTATGCATGACGATGAGAAATGGTTGTAACTAATTATGGAATTTCAGAAGCCCCAAGTCAGAGCTTGTAAATGCAAGCGACGATAGTCATAACAATTTTTTGGTGAAGAAATCCCTGGGTCAGTAGGATGTCCAGGATTGGTATGTGGTTGTTATGAGTGTCATGGTGGGCTTGGGTAAAGAATTCGAAGCTCCGAACAAGGATGATTAGGAACTCCTACCAGGTGAGAAATGTGGATGGATGGGTGGGATTTTTCTCCTAAAAAATATTTGTACACTTTCCAAAAGAATATCGAATGGCTTTAGATGTACAAGCATAGAGACGAATGCCCCAATAATCATGAAATGATCACCCACTTATGGTGTGAGGAGCATGCTTTTGTTTAGGAAGGGGGAACCATTTGTTAATCTTGGTGTGAGGGTGGTGAAGCGGATGAAAAGTGTCACAAATGGACTATGATGATGGGGGTGTGGTAGGCCAAGTGCAAGATGCGGTGGTGCGTATTTGATCTGCTTATGAGAATGGAAGTCTGGGAAAGGTGTTTTATCGTGACATGATAAAACTTGACTTGATGTATGATGGATGAAATGAACATGAATTGCTTCCTATACTTGGATGTTATGGCCATGGAAACATGTTCTTGGTGTATGATCTACTTGAGTGATGGATGCCATGGAGGGTGAGGCTTTATTGACCGAAAAGAATATTTATCATGTGCAAGGTTGGGTGATGATAAAAATGGTCAGGTGAATAGACCCTATGGTTGATTCTTGTGGATAAATGATGATAGGATATGCAAAGCTCCTTTGGGGAGCCTATCATGCTGGGGTAGAATGATACCCGCTCTTGTGCCTTCAGTGGATGGCTGATAGGTGATTTGTCATGCTTGTAGCACCTGCAACCAATACCCGAAGTGAAAGCATATTTTCTATTCAAATATATTGACAATAATGTTGAATGGAAACTGATAAGAGAGGGCGTAATTGTTGTAATTGAAAAAATGAATTTTTCTGAGGTGTGGATGTGTGAAGCCTATGTCGGACATGATAAGGTGCTGAGCACTGTGTTTCTTTCAGTTTTTCCATTGGGTGTTCTGATCTTCTGTTATGGTCTGTTTAATAATTCGAAAAGGGAAATAAATGGGTCAATATGGCTCATTTCAGTTCATTTGTTTTGTTTGAGAGCTTTGAGTTCAGTGTTGAGCTGTTGCTGCCGAGACTTTATTTCTGTTTTTGTCAACCTATGTACCCAAGATTTGTGTCGTCAATGCTAGGTAGGGCCCTTAACGTCCTATAGTTCAATTTTTCAGTTTTTTTTTTGGGAAGGGTCCATACAAATTAGGTTTGTACGGATACCTGCTCCATTTTTTCCTTGATCACACGGAAGATCAAGGCACAAGAGAGCGGACCTCGCGGGGAAATAAAATTTACCGCGAGGTTTTCATGCATGGATAAGTATATTTGAGAAGATCCACATGTTTTTTCTTGATATAGACACGCAAGCATCATACTTGTGTAGAAAACAAGTGCGATGATGAGTAAAGAAAAAATTTGCTTAAATTTGTTGATTTTTTTTTGGTTTTTAGGTAACTGTTTGGTTTTGTTTGGTCATAGGATGTTGCGGCATGAGTGTGATTGGATTGACTTGCGAATTGTTGTGGAACAATATTCCAATGCATGGAGGCTCCTAGCATAGTAGGGCCTGCTAAAGTTCTTGGAGAATGATGTCCTGAGATCACAGGATAGCCTACTTCGTTTCCTGGTCCGCTGCTAGAATAGGAGATGGAAGGTAATTCTCCTGCGGGGTAGAGATGTTTCCATTCATCTAGAGATAGATGTGTACTTTGTGACTAACTTAATGCCTCAGGGTGAGGCACTACCACACCCACTCCCGCTTGGGAGGGTGAGTATTTTGCGCTGGGCGGAGCAGCACTATTGCAGTGTGCCTCTTTCTTAGGGGTGCATCCTTATTGCATCGGTGACTGACCTATCTGAGCGGTGCACCTTAGCGATGATAGTTCACTTGACAAGGTCATCGGCACCTAACAGGGCGTTAGGGCCATATATTGGTGTCTTGCGTCGGCTCTGGGCTGGTCATTTTTATGATTGGGCATGCCATGTATACAATGGCATGGTGACACAGCTGGGGAAGATCTAGGGAGGATCTTCCAAATTGTTTACATATGCTAGAATCCTCTGTAGTATCATGTTTGAGAGGGTGGTGATGTTGCAACCTATCATTTCAGTGCCTATTGGTCCTCGCTGAGACCTTTAGATGCAGTGGTGGGATCCTAGTGGCATAGGAGGGGAGGTGGGTTGCTATTGGGATGTGACCATGGAGGTGTGGTTCCAGATGAACCCGCAGATGTTTATGGATTATCCATATGCAAGGATTGATTTCTGGGGGGATCCAAATATGGGTCTTCCTGCTGGTTATGAGTGGGACCCTGCATGTATGACGTTTTGATGTTTTTCTACATTTTTAGTATTTTATGATTTGTTTATTTATATGTCTATTTTGGTGACACTGACAGTATTCTTGTTTCTCTTGCAAATGTGGGAGCGGTTGGGTGTCCTATCGCCCACTTAGTGGGGCATCATCCATCGAAGAGGGTTCCAGGTGGAACTTCCCAACGCTAGGTTGGGGGTCAGGGTGATGACGTTGGACTCTCAGGGGAGGGTAACAGTGTGACCACTGCTAGGGACACTTCTCTTTTTACTCGTGCTGAGGTGGCTAAGGCGGAAGAGGAGGTAGTTGAGGAGAAGCTAGCTGCTTCTGAGGCTCCGTCAACATACTTAGCCGACTCTTGGGGTCAGGTGGAGAGGTTGACCTGGGGTATGCTGACCCGGGGCTTTTTGGATGACCTGGATGATGGATGGATCAAGATGCTGATGGCTCGAGGGAGGGCGTATCATCCTACACTGTTCCATGTGGCACTTTCTCTTTTGGCTACTCCACCTGTACTGGCACCAGGTGCAGTTGTGGGTCCATAGGATCCACCTGGTGGGGATCAACCCTAGATATGTTATGTATTCAAGAAAAGTGCCCATTATGAGGATGCTTCCACTATTTTTTGATGACATGTATATATATTTTTTGGCTGACCTGTGGGTCAGAAACATGACTTGTGTATTTTGAGTCACACATATTTTTTGATATATATGTGAGATATGTATTTTTGTAGCTCTTGATGATGTCTATGGTTATTTTGTTTGATGGATTTCGTGTACCCTATATGGATATCTATTTGTTATTTTCTTTTCTTTTCTATGGATGATGGTTTATAAGATATGCATTCCAGTATATAATGTGATTAACTATGCGATCAACTGCCTAGTTTTTATTTCTTGGTATATGTGTGAATGTCATATGATAAAATTGATGACTTAATCTTTGTGCATGCTAATACTTTCTAAATAGTTGAGAATCTCGTACTTCAAATTCTTGGTTTAACTGTGAAACCACTAGTTGGGAATCAAGGTAGATATGTAGATGGTGAATGCCTTGGTTGAAGGCATCGCTCATCAGCTCAATGACTGCATCATATTCTACCTGATTATTGGTGGCTGATTTGATGCATACTCCATTGGTGAAGAATGGAAATCGACCAAGATAGTAAACGGCCTAGGTGGCTGCTGCTAGAATTTTGAGACCATCGTGATTCTCCATCAGTGAATCCAAAATAACAGAGGGGAGAACGATCCATCTGTGACACCAGATTACTTTTTTTTATAACAAGTATGTGATGATTGTAATCATTGAAAAACCCATTTTGCTACATGCATCTTATCTCTAGGGCCGAGACCTCCCGCCCCTTATGGGTAAAATTTTTTGAGGTAGATCGCATTGACAAGGTTAGTTAGGCATGTGTCTTCAAGCTCTGACAGGATGTATGACCCCTTGAGGAGGTAATGTTTTATGAAATAGGGACCTTTCCATAGTGTTTCGAACTTCCCAGGTCCTAGGGCCTCTTTTGCGACATCATAGCAGAGGAATAACTCTCCCTCGGTAAATGAGAGAGGGGTGATGTTGCGATCGAATGATGCTTTTACCTGTTTTTTATGTGCCTTATTATGTTGGAGTGATTTTCGTCAATTTTTTTCAATGAGTTATAGTTGTACCAATCGTTGTTCTAAAGGTTGGTTATCATTGAGAAGTTTGATGGCGACTTGTAAGTTGGGGATTTCACATTCAATGGGAATCACAGCTTCGATCCCATAAACGAGTTGGAAGGGTGCAAATATTTTTGATTTTTTCACTGTCATGTGGTATGCCTAGAGGGCGGAGAAAACCATATGGTGCTAGTTTGTCTTATGGTTATTCACCATACATTGTAACATTGTTTTAAGCACCTTTTTGACAACTTCTACTTGTCCATTGGACTGAGGATAGTATGGTGATGCAAATTCTTGTGCGAATCCTAGGTGGTGAGACAAATCTTGGAATATTTATTTTTTGAAATGCTTTCCATGATCAGAGACTAACTCTTTCGGCACACCGAACCGTGCGATGACATTGTTGAACATAAATCGTGCCGCTATTTCTGCTATATTATCATATGTGGGCATGGATTCTGCCCATTTGGTGAAATATTCTATGATGACGATGATGTATTTGTGGTTGCTAGATGACGCGGGTTTGCATGTCATGAAGTCGATCCCACATTTACAGAAGGGACCGACTACAATGACCAGGTGTAGAGGAGAGGGAGGTGCTCTTTCCTTGTGAGAAAAGCGTTCACATCACTCGCATATTTTTACTGTTGTGATGTAATCGTGGAATAAGGTGGGCCAAAAATATCCTGCCCACAAAACGTTTTGGGCGATAGCCATTCCAGAGAGGTGGTCTCCGCAAGCTCCACTATGACAGTCATTGAGGGCTTGCTCGGCTTGTTCATGCGAGAGGCATCAACTTAGGATGGTATTAATGCCTTGCCGATATGGTATGTCTCCCATGAGGAGGTATCAGGGGGCCTAATGGCGTATGCACCTTGGGTCGTCATGTGTGAGCTTTGGGTTGAACTTTTGGGTTCGTAGAAATAAGAGGATATCACCGTACCAAGGATCATTAGTTGTCACTAGAAAGAGGTGTTCGTCTAACAGTGAGTCGTTGACTGGGGATCCTTTAGTCTAAGTTGGGAGGTCAGTGATGAATTCATCTAAGATCAAATATTTCTTGTTCTTGGGGGAGCTAAACTATAATTCAAACTCCTGTAGTATGACTACCCAATGAGCGTATTTTTGGTTCATCAAACGACAGGTCAGTAGGTATCTCATGGGGTTGATAGCTGCAATGGCTATTTTATTCTGCAAGATAATTTAGTGTTGAAGCTTCTAGGCTACATGTATTAGGGCTAGGGTATTTTTCTCTTCAGGTTCACAGATTAATGCGGGTATTGATAATTTTTTAATGACGTAATAAATTACGTGTTCTTTACCATTGGGACCATCTTGGATTAACACCCTGGCTAAAGTGGTTTCTGATGTTGACAGATATAGGGTGTAATATTTTTCGTAATTTGGTGGGATATTCAATGGGGCTGAAGAAAACACATATTTCAACGCCTCAAATTATTGTTGGACTTGATCGTCCCATTTAAACAGAATATCCTGATGAAGAAGGCGTAGGAATCCCTGCACGCAAGTGGCGTAATCTGGGAAAAAGTGTCTCAGGAAATTGGCTTTCCCTTGCAATATTTGGATTTTCTTGAGGGTTTGCGGTAGTGGAACCTCTTTGATAGCCTAGAATTTGAGGGGGTCCACTCTAATCCCTTGTTGGGATTACTATAAAACCTAAAATTCGACCTGCATTGATGCAGAAGGCACAATTGAGAGGGTTCAAGTGTAGGTTGTAATGTTAGCATCTTTGGAATACCAATCGTAAATCTTTTAGATGGTCACTTTGCTTCTTGGATAGAATAGTGAGGTCATATAAGTAAGCAAGAATAAGGTAGGCTAGGTTATGGAAGATGTAGTTCATGGCCCGCTGGAAAGTGGCTCCAGCATTTTTAAGACTGAATGACATAACTTGGTATGTGAAAGTGCCCCATGGGGTGGTGAAAGTTGTATTGTATCGATCGGTATACCAAATTTGAATTTTGTTATACCTTGAGAAACTGTCCATGAAGGATAGTGCCTCGTGTCCAGCGTAAGCATTGATGACTTGATCAATGAATGGGGTAGGGTAGTTGTCTTTCGAACAAGCATTTTTTAAAACTTGGAAATCAGTACAGACGTGAATGGTGCCCTATTTTTTCATGATGAGAATAGGGTTGGAAAACCATGATGTGTAAGCTATGGGGTAGATAAACCCGGCTTTGTGAATCCTGTCGATTTCTCACTTAATTTCTTTTGCCTTAGATGGGTGTAACTGACGTTGTTTCTGGTGTACTGGTGGTATGTTGGGCCAGCTGTCAATATGGTGCTCTATGATTGTGGGAATAAGCCCTGGAATTTTTGAATAAAACCATGCAAAGATGTCTCTATATTATTGCAACAAGTTTGTGTAGGATATTACTTCGTCTGGGGAGCATGTTGCCCCCAGTGGGATTTATTCAATTTTTTTTGTGTTTATAGAGATATTTACCTTGATGGTTGGTGAAATATTGGACGTGTTCCCTTCTTCAAATGCGTTGGGCACTAGGATGGGATTTTTGAACCAGTCTACTTTCCCATATGGAAGAAAATATTTTGATTTGATCGCGTATATCTTGGTTTTTTTGGGTTTTTTGGGCCTAATGTTTTTTTGGGAAGAAAAAGTGAGTGGTGATGCATTGCATCCCACAGACAATCTAGTTCTGTCATGGCCTCCAAAATATCCTTGTTTGAATGGAACAAGGTATCTAAGGGGGAGTGAGTTTGTGTGAGGCTGTGAGGAGGTGGTTCGGTCGTAATGGAGCTGGTCAACAGAGGCGACTAGGATTCCATAGTCGATGTTGTGGAACCAGACGAGGTTGACAGGGTGTATATGGATTGAGTTTGCATCTTCGATCGCACAGCTAATTTTTTAGTTGTAGCAGTCTTGAAACTAATGAAATATGATCAGAAATCATGAGTCATGGTTCCTATGCATGACGAGATGAATCATATGTGGCGTGGTGTGTTGTTGACTTTGGATGGTGGAGGAATTCTCATTGTGGTGGCTTGCATGAGGGCAATCTTAGTTTCCTTATGTGGTGTACTAAGGGTACTTGCACTTTCCTAGATTTGGAATTTGTGTTGAGTGCAGAGGCACCTAAATGTTTCCATTAAGGGGAACGACTTTGTTCCATGATTATGGCTGGTGAAAATGGTGCACGGTATCATGGTGCTTATTGATTAGATGGTATGAGAACCAACAATACTCTTTGTCGCTGAAGTGGGCGCTCGGAAAGGATTAGGCATTGGGGTATGATTTCGCTTTTTCCATCTATGATTTTTTGGTTTTGGAAGGTGTAGCTCCTTCGGGGATTTTAGACTTAACGGTGCTCTTGCCATTTGTAGCCTTGGGAGGTACTCACAATTCATCGTATGGTGGAATTGTGAGAAAATCCTGCAATAGAAGCGTGTGATCTTATCTTGATTAGAGAGATTGATCTACGGGATGGGGTGGGGTAACCATGTAAAGGTTGTTCGTAAGGGTCTTTAGTTCCTTATATTGATTGACTTAGTACTCTATTTTTATAATATTCCAAATTGGAAATAGCAGCAATATAGCTCATAAAAAAATTAAAACACAAAAAATATGAATATGAAATAAGAGAGGTCAATGTCTAGCCATCATTTTATTAATATATCAGCAGAAATGTACAAAAATATCATGAGGGACAAGCCACTAAAGTAATAGGAACAAGCCTCCAATGATCAAAACAATCAACACATGAGTTGCTGCAACTGTATAGAATGCCAGAGAGTAGTGATAGCACTGTCTATATTAGTGTAGCTGCTACTGAATACATATGTGAATGAAATATGGCTGATAGAAACAAAATAAATTCCCAGCAAAGAAGGTGTGGGCTCTAATACAAGATTTCTAGCCAACTCGGAAAATATTGCTAGAAATACCAAGAAATATACAATGTGACAAATAACCTTGGGGTTAATATGCCACTGCAAACTAGATCTGATATGAAAGGAGGCTATGAAAGATATGAAATGATGATTTCCTCCTCCAATGGTATTTCTAAATAGAAGGCCGATCCCTCTACTCAGAAATAGACTCTCCTGATGAGCTCAATGAACCCTCCCAACAAATGCCTCCAAAAATAACGCAGTTTAGAATTGTGACTGTGCTGTGAGGGATGGTAGATGGTTGGCTTGATGCCAAAGATGTGAAAATATTCCCAGGAGCCCTCCTTGCTGATCCTCCAATGGATAGGCTACCTCTCCACTGAAAAACAAGCCCAGAAATAGCTCTATGTGATCCTCCTTTGCTGCACCCTGCAACACAACCCAGCTCTAAATAGAAACAGTGTTGTAGCTGAAGGAGGTAGCTTGGCTAGAATTCTAGAATGAGGAAATGTAGCTCAAATAACCTCTCCTTCCCTGAGGATGAGGTAGGGATTCTACTAAACAGTAAGAGGAAGCAAAAGTCTAAACAGACCAATATCAAATGATAAACTAAAAAATGAATAACAATGGTTGCTATCCCCTCCATATATAGCATGAGAGCCTCCTCACATTGGGTCCCATCCATACTTTCCACTAAGCTCATGCAATTTGTCCTCCACTAAAACTGTGTTGTCTCATCATAAAGACCACTCCTCTATGACAACGATGTTGATTTGGTCAAAGTTGACTGAATCAACATGATCCAATCCCTGTTCACACCCAAAGGTGCTTAATCCAGCTACTTATTCTTCCACCTTTCACATTAGGAGTGTTATTATTCCTTCTAAAGGTGTTTTATGGGTCTCCCCACCCAATTATTCATCTACCTAGTGATAAAACAAACTATAATATTCCATTTAGATGAAGGCTAAATTTTTGGAATATTACAGTCCTTCCCCTAAAAAATGTTGCTTGTCCTCAAGAAACTGTAAAGGTGGAGAAAAATTCCTCCCTTCCTCTTCTTATGGCCTCCTCATCAATAATTTCCACCACAACTCAACATAATCTACAATAAATCTTCGCTCCAATGGTTCCTCCCAAGCATGCAAACCCAAATGGTTCACATCATGAAAAAGTGGAAGGTGTAAGTGGAAATCTTCTTGCTGTCCCATGGACTTCTTAAGGTAGGAGTGATGATAAACATAGGGAATCTCATCCCCAATGAGATTTTCCCATACCCATGCTATCATCCAAATTAAATGAGCCATTTTAGGTAGCTCATCAAAGAAATCCTGAACCCCTAGTTTGTGAAATGTTGCTGGGGCTGCATGGAGAGTTTAGATTTTCCCATCCAAATTGTTTTTCTCTCCATTTATGGTAAGTATGGGGTTGTTGCTGATCTTGGGCTGAAATGTCATGGCCTCCAAGAATGGACCAAGTTACCCCACCAAACAAATCATCCATGAAGTGTCTCCTCCAAGAAATCAAGTTCTCCAAATGGCTCCTCCCACATGAAGAAAAGAGATGTAGTATGGAAATCATGGTTTTCCCATTGTTTCTCCTGAAACATACAACATGTAAAGTAGGGAGAATCATACTCCCAATGGGCACCTCCAACTCTTGTCCTACTCTCCAAACAAATATTTCCATGAACACAGGAATATCAGTAATATATGGCAGCAAAGACCAATGAAAACAAGTTTCCATATGAAAACCTGAGAGTCGATCATAGTTCCACACATGGAACAAGCCCAGTGCATCCCTTTCCTACCTCAAATTAGAGAACAACAAGTGCTTTCCCAGCCACTTGTTTGCTGCCACAATCATCCCATAAGATGGAATCATGAAAGTACAATGTGGTGTCAATGGTGCACACCAAGAATCATGTGGCTTCTCCCACAAACCACCAATAGACTAGCCAACCTCAATGCTTCAATTGGCCTCAAGTACATTATAATATAATATGCAAGAAGGGATAATCCTTATTGGTACAAAATGTTGTTCATATAAAGTAAAGAAGTACAAATCATAATGAAAAATTGTACCTTCTCCACCATGTACTTTGGTCCTTGAGCTAAAATGGCTCAACTGGAAACCCTCCCTTACCCCCAATGAGTAGGGATGTGGCTATGGCATATTATACATCACCATCCGGGCTATGCATATCTCCATATGCTGATATATATCCTACTGGATGCCCTCCCAAGTGAACTCCTGCATCAAAGAATGAAATGCATCCAAGTGCATGGAAAGGAAGTCCACATGTGTTGCATGTAGTAGCTTCTCCTTGAGCTCAGAAGCTATAGCCAAGAAGACTCTACCATAAGAATATATGACCACATCATCCACCATATATCTATCATCTCCCTACAAGTCATCAAGAATCAAGCAGGCACCAAGATCACTCTACCAAAAGTTGAGACCTCCAATATGGATCAATCCTCCTTAGAGACAACGCTGATGATCTAAAATGTGAAGCTCCCCACATGCTGTTGTCTTCTCCTTTGACATCCCTCATGCCAAATTCATCCTCCAAATTTCTTCCATGCCCATCATGCAGTTGCTCGTGCTCAAATAGAAGTGGTGACCTTTGGAGGTTGGCCTCCCATGAGAAGCTTCCATCCAAAAAGAACCTCCTGATCTTGGCCAATGTAAGCATGAGTGGCCTCCATCTACTCCAATGTATGGAGGATTCCTTCCTCAAAGGAAGTACCCTATATTTCTCCAAATCCATGGAGCAGCTCCCTTGCACCATGAAAGTGCCATCCTCCATCACTGCAACAACTTCGATCAGCGCATAATATGTAGTGAGAGTGGGTAATGCTGAAAATGGGAGAATGTCTCCCTCCTCCTTGAGTCTATCCAAAAATCTCTACACTATACTAGACCCCTCCAAGGTCTTCACCCCTCCAGAATCTAAGAGTGGTGAACCAAATGGCAAGATGTCTCTCACCAAATCTAGATCTGGTGGCCTCCCAGGTGGAATGCCCCATGTAGTGAGACATCAAAATCTAAAGTGGAATGTATATATGACTGGACTGACTTGTCCCTCTCTTCACTGCAAAATACAGTCTCCTTCTTTTGTGTAGAAACCTCCAAAAATAAATAAGGGTGAATGCTCATCATCCCTTGATTTTTATCCTTCTCTTCTTCCATCTCATAAGATTTACAACCCATAATAACTTATGCATGCTGCTTCGGAATTGTGTTTTGGTTCCCACATGTTGGATAATTTGGAACTCCTTGCAAAGACACAAGGGCTCCTCTAATGGAAGAAATGGCTTCCTTCCCATATTCATGTGGTGATGGATATTCTCCCAATGGTACAACGATGTTAGCTCTTCTCTCCTCATCCTCTTCATCAATATGTGAGAATGCCTCATTATCAATGAGAGACCCTTGATCTTCGTCTTCCCTTGAAGGAGGAGCCTCCATGTCTTCATCTATAGAAGAGGTCCTTTCAAGAAGTTGGGATCTTGCCCTTGGCAAGGTATCATGCATGTTTCTATCCCTTTCAACAAAATTATGGAGTGGAGTTGGAAAAATAAATCTCTCCAACTCATGCAAAGGTTTTGAGTTTTTGGCTTCAACAAGATATGTTTTACAATGTTTAAGATCAAATCTCCTCACTAATTTCTTAGTGAACCCTGCATAAGTTTTTACATTTGCATGATAAAATGAAGCATAACTATAAAACCACCAATCATGGACCATACCTTTGAGGTGCAGCATTGCTACTCTAATGGCCTCCTTCTCTGAAACTTGGTGTATCTGGAAATAGGAATCTAGCTCCTCCACCCAAGCTATGGTTGTGCACTTTGCTGATCCATCAAATTTGTGTCTAGTCAACTTAGTGTTCCTAAATTGATGTCATAAATTGTCAACCAGGGCTAGTAAACTGTTGAAGTGAAGTGCACTATATGTGCCTAGGTATCTTTTTCCTACTTCGTTGTGTTTAGTGTTTTTATAGTGTTTTTGGTTTTGTATTTTTGTGCTAAGATGAAAAGAACTAAAATGTTGGAAAAGAGAAGTTATTGGTCACACTAAAATAGAGAAAAATCTACTCTAAACTATGTATGGCACCTAAGAACAAAAAATGCTAATTCACATATTGCAAAACTTGACAAGAAAAATAACTCATAAGAAGAACTCAGTCCAATTCATTTCATTAGATGTATGTTGGAACAACTTGAGAAAAGGATAAGTTTAATGCAATGAGGTTCTTCTAAGTAAACCACAACTTACAACATCACAGAGAAAATCTCATCCATGGTTAGAAATTTGTTGGAACACGTTAAGAAAATATTATCTGCAACATAGTAAGGAACCCTATGCTAAATTAACTTTTGACACTAAAATTAACCCATTCTGCAACTCAAAATGTTACTATTAAGCCTCATTCAAGGGTTAGAGATCTCTTGAAATAGATTTTAGAAAAAGGCTGTTTGTAAAATTATGAGAAATTGCAGAATAGTCAAGACCTCAAAATGATATTACTAATTCTTTTCCATACGATGATGCTGTGTTAGCAGAGATTAAGAACAAGAGCATTTTGTAAATAATGAAGGCCTTTTTAAGTATAATTTAACAGGACTAGAATGCAATTAATAAAACTTGAAATGCAATGAACAAAACTGAACTAATATGCAATTAGCCTTCGAAATACTACAACTCTATATCATTCAGTGTTAGTGATATTTTGGAATAATTCATGAGAACAAGATTGACTGCACTATTCGATGTAAATAAGCATAAAACATGAAGCTTAGAAAACTGCCTAAATTAGGAACGAAACAAAGATAAAGTCACTTATCTATAAAATATGCACAAATCCTTTTGGACAGTAGGGGCCCTCTACCATTGGATTGGAACACAAATATCCTCAAGATTTCTTTAGATCATGCATTAAATTTGTACTTCTTTCATTAAAGGAAAACACTTCAAAAACAAAGTATTACAGTCTTGGACAACAAACAACAAAACATCAACTAGCTACTGTCTCTCGGTTCACCGAGTTATTTTTATAAGCAACATACATAACTGACATTGAGAAGAAATAGGGATAAGTGTCTTTTTCAATTAAAATCGAATTAGAACTCCTATTGAGGCCTCGTACTTTGCTGAAGACATCTGCAGAGTCCTTGTCCTGGTAGAAGTCTACTTCTTAGTTTCAGTTTTCTTCCACGTGCATAACCACTTGCTGATTTTTACTCAACCTTCGTAGAGGGCAAGAAATAATGTAGAAGTGTTGTGGAATTCAACCATATGCGTTTTTCCTTTAAGTGACACCTGTAACATGTGTAAACATAAATATGTTTGCGGAATATGCGACTAGCTACAGAATGGCTGCATTCCGTAGCTAAGTCTGATAAAAAATCACTATAACAACAAAACCACAAAATTTTTAGTAAGTTAGTTATTTCATGCATTCTTAAAGTAACTTTAATCATTCATATTGATCTTTTAAGCCTAGAAATAATAAAGGACAAATGGAATGGAGTGAAATTTGGTGAAAGGAAAGGACATCTTTGGGGCTCAACAAGTTGGATGGAAAGATTCTACCTCTCTTGCTTCTATTATGGCTACTGGATCTTTTGTCTTCCTTGATTTGGAAAAACCCTTGGAATTCCAAGTGCTCTTTGAATCTCCATGATTGAGACTCATACTCTTGAAGATAGCCACTCAAGGTCTCCTCCCTTGGTGCATCTTCTTCCTCCATTCCTCTTGCAGTGAATGTGGGCCATAATTTGTGCTGTGGATCTGCATGTGTGGCTGAATTCTCACACCCATCATGTGAAAATCTAGGGCTTTCTTCCCTTTCAAACCCTCTTGGAATTTTCCTACACTTCTCCCCTTTCATGTCCTTGAGATCTTCTTTGATATTTTTCATAGTTTGGAAAAGAAGCCGGGAGATCCTCTCTTCCTTCATTTCTCCAAATAATGGATTCATGCCTTTTTTTCTTCTGTACAACTTCTCTTTTCTGTGAGAAGAAGCCTCTCCTTCTAATGGCATAATGTCTTGAATGCACAAGCTGAGCCAAGATTATGCTATGATACCATTGTAATATTCCAAATTGGAAATAGCAGCAATATAGCTCATAAAAATGTAAAACACAGAAAATATGAATATGAAATAAGAGAGGTCAATGTAAATCCATAATTTTATTAAGATACTAGAAGAAATATACAAAAATATCATGAGGGACAAGCCACTCAAGCAATAGGAACAAGCCTCCAATGATCAAAACAATTAGCACATGAGTTACTGCAACTGTATAGAATGTCAGAGAGCAATGAAGGCGTTGTCTATATCAGTGTAGCTACTACTGAATACATATGTGAATGAAATATGGTTGATAGAAACAAAATAAATTCCCAACAAAGAAGGTGTGGGCTCTAATACAGGATTTCTAGCCAACTCGGAAAATATTGCTAGAAATACCAAGAAATATACAATGTGACAAATAACCATGGGGTTAATATGCCACTGAAAATTGGATATGATATGAAATGAGGCTATGAAAGATATAAAATTATGATGTCCTCCTTCAATGGTATTTCTAAATATAAGGTTGATCCCTCTACTTAGAAATAGACCCTCCTGATGAGCTCAATGAACCCGCCCAACAAATGCCTCCAAAAATAATGTAGTTTAGAATTGTGACTGTGCTGTGAGGGATGGTAGATGGTTGGCCTGATGAAAAATATGTGAAAATATGCCCAAGAGCCCTCCTTTATGATCCTCCAATAGATAGGCTACCTCTCCACTGAAAAACAAGCCCAGAAACATCTCTATGTGATCCTCCTTTGCTACACCTTGCAACACAACCCAACTCTAAATAGAAACTGTGCAGTAGCTGAAGGAGGTAGCTTGGAAAGAATGGTAGAATGAGGAAATTCAGCTCAAAGAAACTCTCCTTCCCTGAGGATGAGGTAGGGATTCCCAATCAGGAACACCCTTGTGCTAAACAACACAGCAACCCTGCTAAACAGCAAAAGGAAGCAAAAGTTTAAATAGACCAATATCAAATGATAAACTAAAACCTGAATAAAAATGGATGCTATCCCCTCCATATATAGCATGAGATCCTCCTCACATTGGGTCCCATCCATACTTGCCACCAAGCTCATGCAAGTTTTCCTCCACTAAAACTACGCTATCTCATCATAAAGACCACTCCTCTATGACAAAGTCGTTGATTTGGTCAAAGTTGAATGAATCAACATAATGCAATCCCTGTTCACACCCAAAGGTGCTTAATCTAGTTGCTTATTCTTCCTCCTTTCACATTAGGAGTGTTATTATTCCTTATAAAGGGGTTTTATGGGTCCCCCCACCCACTTATTCATCTACCTAGTGATAAAACAAACTATAATATTCCATTTAGATAAAGGCTAAATTTTTGGAATATTAAATTTTATCGCATAGCCCACCTGTCATCCTTGGCTTGTCCTGGGCCCAGCTAGGGCAGTGTGTTGATTTGGCTCTCCTAACGTTTTGGTATTGATGGGGGCAGGCTTCCTGGGGGAAGGTTGCCTTGCATTAGGTTTTCTTGGCTCTAAACCAACTATATCCCGGCGGTGTGTCTCCAACGAGCATATGATGTCTATTAGCAGGTGCACTTGGGATATGTAAGTATAATGTTGAGTCTGATGGTTTCCTTGACATACCAAACATTATTTTATTTTTTTTGTATTCCCTTCCCTTTGGGTTGATGAAGTTATTAGATACCATTTGTGGAGCGATTCGAGGTCCGAGCATTGGACGACCAGATGGTTACATGTGTTGGATAATGCATAGCTTGGTATTATCCGTGGAGGGTGGTTGGGGGTGTGGATGTGCCCCTTGACTAGCCGCTTTTCTACTAACATGAAGATAATGGACCTTCTTGTCACATCTTCTTTCATTGTCGATATTTCCATGGATTATGTATTTGATCTATCTGCTAGGGAGAGGCGTACTATGGCCATGTGTAAATTGTTTAACATCGAACAAAATTGAGGGATATAATGTAAATGACGAACTGAATGGTCACCAGAACACACCCGACACGAATACTGGAATGCTCGTAGGCCTTCGTAGTATGCGGGGTCAATAGGCTACTATCTTTGAAACAGATCTAGGGTTGTGCAGTCAACAATGAAATGATTGCATTCATCACAGAGTGAAAAAAGTTGGATAGGAGCTAGAGGGTGATATCGAGGGGGAGGTGGTTGCTCAGGTGGCTTCCTTGCCTCTTGTAGGTATAGTATGACTCGAGGTTCTCCCTTATCCGTCTCCATGGGGGGGATTTGAGGTGTCCTCTTGGTATGATTTCTCTAGGGAATTCAAGGCATCTCTAGGAAATGATGAGTGTAGTTACCATAATGGTCACTGATGGCGAACACATGGTTGGTGCATAATGTTTTCCCTTGATTTTTTGTGGCATGTTCCTTTTTATGGGAAATTGGGGCTGTGACATTTATTTAAGAGCTTAGAAAAGGTTTCAATTCATCTAATTACAGGAAAATATTGGTAGGATGGCCTACGATATTTCATAATTCACAAGGTTTCAATGCCCTAAGTATGCTAGGGTTTTCTATTTTCTTCCCTTTTTGTTGGTTTTCTTGGTCACTCTAACTAGCGCTGCTACGGGAGTCTCATTAAGTGGTTTCACATCCTAAGGAGTGATAGGGGTTACTCCTATAGAAGTGATGTTAGGGCCTCCCAACATGGCTAGTGGGACCAAATACCAGACATGTATTGCGATAGATATGTTTGGCAATGTTATTGTTTCCAAGACATGTTGTGACAGAAAACCAGGTGGAGGGTATAAGAATGGGGTTTGGGAGATGGCGTATGGTAAAAAAATCATTCCAATGGCCTTAGTGTCCATACTGCTAGTCTATATCTCCTGGCTAGTTTCGGTGTTTGATGATAACATCATGCACACGAGTGCCCCTGTGGTATTTGAGGTTGCTTCGGGTATGACACAGAGATATCCTAGGAATGATCCTAGGATTGATGATGGTTTGAATTGACTGGGGCCATATTCTTGGTACTGCATGAGCGACTTTGTAGTTGTGTCTACCTAAGGTAGAACGAAATCGACAGCCATCATGGGTTTCTTATCATAGTATGTCAGTTGGTCAATGGTGATGATTCGATCCTCGTGGGGGTACATCATCACCCATAAAATGAAGGAGGCTATGGCAGTAATGGCATACATATAACTCTTCCCAAGGAGTATATAATAGTCAAGCTAAGCATCCAAGACTTCAATGTCTATGAGTACCATTTTTTTGGCTAATTTAACAAGGACATTTTAATATAAACTGATAGGAGCAGAAGGGAAACCATCGTATCCTCTAAGCATGATGTCAGATGGCTTCAGTTCGGGTGATCCAAGATTCTGCCAAACAGACTTGGACATGATGCATGTAGATGCACCCTTGTCGATGACACATCGATGTATAGTGATATTTTGGACTGACACCGGTATCTGAAAGGCGACCAATGAAGGAAGCCTAGTGGTGGCTTTGCCTAAGTCAAAAGCTATTAGGCATGAATCGGAAGGTTCGATTGTGGAAAGTAAGGCTTTTTGTTGTTTTGGGTATGATTGTAGGTCCTCTAAAGCTAACATGGCAGCCGGAGATTGTGATAAATCATCCACAATGTTTTAGTGATGGGCCCCCTACAAGGGAGGGTACAATCCTCCCTATTGATGGTGGTATGATGACACCCTATTTCTCATATTTTGCAGAGGTACAGAGTGACTATAGTGGTAGCCAGGTTGCATGATGTTCTGGTTAGAATCATATGAGTAAACTAGGTAATGGATATTGTTGCCTAGGTGACCCTGGGTCAATGACCCAATCAAGTCCTCTCCAGTATTCAACGCGCCTGGAAATTATTTGTAAGTTTGCAAGCACAGGGCATTAGGCAGGATGTTGTAAATGTACCCTGACTCGGTGTATATAAGTTCGAGTTGTTAGGCTTTACAAATGGCATCCTCCTTGGAGGTAGGTCCTTGGGTCACCACATATTTTGAAATATTTGCTGTGAGATTTTTCAAAAATAAGTCCAGTAAAAATCCATCATCGAGTTTGGATTTACACAAACTTCCACGTTTCCGCCATTCGTGGAGATGGTCTGAGATATGGAAAACTCACGTTTTCCTAAAATGAGTCAGTAACTCCATCCCCAAATCATGGTGGATTTGTAACTAAAAATATGTGAGGAGCATAGTATTGAGGGCGCTAAAGGTTCCACGTGAAGTAGAAGGCTTCTCCACATACCATTTCGCGGCAGGTTTGGTTAGTGTGCATTGAAAAAGTCTCAGTTGAAGAGTATCATCAATAATACTATTGGACGAACAACAAAGGTGGAAGCCATTATATGATTTTCAGGGTCTTCCTCTTACTTCCCTTCGAATTTTGGAATGTTAAAGGGGAGCTTCATGGGTATGGGGGGCCAATTGGGGCTATGCACAATGGGGTCATTAGTTAGCTTTGATAAATCTGGTAGGTTTAATGATGCTAAAAAAGGTAACTGAGTATTGAGTGACATTGTGTACTATGGAAACACAGGGATCTAAGTGTGACGATGTATGGGGGGTGTCTGGGGAATATTACCCTATGACGTGCCCTGTTGTGTTTTTTTTTGACTCCTTGGAGGGGTAGCACTCCTCTTCCCTCTAGGGGTTATGGGAGGAGTTGTGTGTGGTGACCTTGCTGGGGTTTCCATGGGTGTGGTGTTGGGTGACCCTTGGGGGTTTCCACGGGTGTGGTGTTGGATGACCCTTGGGGGTTTCCAACTAAATATGCCCCAATAAAGGAAGATCCAATAAGGGTGGTAGTGCGTCGTCTTTCACTCCTAAATGGAAAAATACCGGGAACTCCTCCCTCTAATGGGGGGAGGTCCAAAAAAAATCTAGATCAACGAGGTCCCGTTAGGTCCGTTATGGTGTCGACTCGGTTAATTTTGGAAATATTATTTAGTTTTCTAAGAGGAGGGAGATAATTACCAAAGAAAATATGATCATATAAGTAAAAAAAAAAGTGAAAAAAAAAAGGTAATTTTTTCCTGTAATTCAATGGTATGTGATCAAGCAAGCAAAAATATGGTTTTGGTTGTTTCACGTATGATACTAAAAAAATCCTAAAAATACCTAATTGTCCTCACACTCTCAAATGTAACTGGGTCTTGCGAAGATAACTTCTGATGGGTATTGGGGCTAACATCTCGAAAGAACTGGCGATGCCTTCCAGCATCCGAATAATCGACCAAGGTAAAGGTATGAGGATCTAGTGTTTCCTGCACCGTCACCTATAGAGAAGGATGCCCTAGATTTGGTCACTAAAGTACCATCATCCCATGTGAACATTCGATTCTTGAGCTTCTTGGTATTCATCTACCAGTACTAAGCACTAGATGGTTCAGGTAACCCCAAAGAGTTCCACACGCACTGGGCCTAAGCTTAAACCCCTTTGAAACAAGTCTCTATAGTGCTCGAGAATTATGTTATGTGGGTGGATATACAGATTTTAAGCTCCCTAAAAGGTCAACATCTATGTTTCAAAATGTAGAGTGACCATGGCAGATTATTGGATGCCTACCCCCAATAGTCCTAACCTGAACTATAATTTATTTTTTGGCCCCTACGGGGAGAATTTAGTGAGTTCAATTAGTGGTTAGTTTTAGAGTCTTAATTTGCTTAAGGTGTGCCTTGGTGTAGAAATCATAAGAAGAGGACAAATGTCCCAACACACTGGGTTCCTTTTGGATTGGTGCTTATCGATGCTTCATGTGTGCTTTGGAGTATACAATCACAAATTTTATAAGATATGGATATGTGATGATCCTTTACCCTTCTCTAATTACACTATGTGTGATTGTTCCTTGCAGAAAATAAACAATGTGCGGATAATGGGTTGCTTACACTTTGCCTAGTTAGACTAAGTTTTTCACTATAGGGAGATGGAAAATTATCTTAAGAAAACCTTCATATGCATACCCAGGCTCACCAAGAGGTGCAAGGGTGACAGATATTACTTTCCTTCTTTTCGATATTTTGGTCCTTACCTCGAATCCTAATTCAAAAAATTGAACTAAACTAATGCAAGAAATTTGAAAAAACAAAAACTAGCTAAAGATGTGTGGATGTATGGGCCACTTACTTTTTACTAATTATCCTATGTGTTTGGTGTCTTTTACCAACAACTAGTTTGTTCAGATCACATTTGTGGATTGAGGGCCACTTACTCACCCCTAATTAAACTATGTGTGAATTGCAATGATAAAAATATAAAATTAAAACAAACTATTTGCTAAGCTAAACTTCAACAAAAGTGTCCTAACCAGTAATGAAACACCATAACACAGTGATGGAAAATTTATTATGGGTTTCCAATCACTTTACAACTGCTAAAAATGGGAAAAAGAAGTAAAAAATGTGTTCATTGTCTTCCGCGCGACTTATTTTCTCACAGGCGTGTAGTTTGTGCATTTGTTTGGGATGAACGTGCACGGATTTGCAGTGTCCAAAAATTCTGCCTTCTCTGAGCCAAATTTCTCACTGATGGTGACTGAAAAGTGCTGAGGGGAAGTAGGAATGATCTTGCAAAATGTTTGGGTAGGAGAGAGGACTTGCAATCAACAAGAACTAGCTTAAAAGAAATAAATACGTGGAGTTGCCATTCCTGTTGTAGTGTATTTGACACATGAGAGGGCGAAATACATTGTGCTTCATAGGGGAGGATGCTTTCCTTAAAGCAAGGAATAGGTCAATTGGTTTGTTAGATTGTTAGTGGAACAAAATAACATGTAGTAAAATAAGTAAAGAACATAACATGCTACAATAAAGAAGAAACAAGAAACAAAATATTCATGTACAATAACAAGCTCAATCGAGTCAAACACACTAACAATCCAAACGGAGAACTCTTCCCCTTTTATTAGTTGTTGATGTTATAAGAGAATAGGTTGCTAAATCACTCGCAATGAATCCTTAGAACTATGGAGCTATAATATTCAAGGCAAGGGGGTCTCTTCCATTTAAGCTTCTTACAAGCCTCTCTCTCTCCTCGATGGATGGTAGAATAATGGACACTTGGTGAAATTATTCTCTTAGATTGAGATGTTGGATGGCCAACAGTTGAATAATTCCACTCCTTGCTGCTTGGAAAACACAATGCTGGTTTTCTCTCAACAAATTTGGCCATCATAACAATGTGTTCTCCCATTCTTCTTCCCATTGTGGTCTTTTATAAGAAAATTTAAAATTTTCCCTCCCTCTCTTGGTACAAGATGGATGTTGAAACAAGAGTGGGAGGTTGAATCCATTGTGTGTTGTACTTAGGGTACTCAAGGTGGCCCCAAGGCAGCTATACTTCGCTGGCTTGAGTGGGAATCTTCTTCTTCAAGTGTGCCAAGTGGTCCCGGATGGTGAATTTCTGAATACCCAGGATTGCATGGATATCTGAGGGATATCCGCAATGATCTTCACTATTATCGAAGAAAAGGCCACGCAGATTGCTTAGGGTCAGTGATTTCTATGTGCTATTTGATAAATTTTTCTACTTGACCTTAGGAAAAGTTAAATTTTTAGATCCTGTAATGTCTTCCTTCCCTATAAATCCTTGTTTGTACCTTCTTCTTGACATTTCCTGATGTATTTTTCTTGTACAATTTTCCAATGATAACAGTTGGGGTAAGATGAAAATCAATTAAATCAAGGAATCCCATGGTATGAACATTCACAATGTTGATGGCCGCTCCAAGTTTATCAAGCTGTTAGGAATACATACATTAATATGTATTGAAACAATAGGAATTCCATGATTAAACTATTTATTTTCTAATTATTTCCAGTAGTCACACCAATGCACTCCCCAACAATATGAATAATGGGTGGATACTTATGTTTCCTCCCTAGTTTATTTAAGCACAACACCCTTACTTTCTTATCAGAAATAGGTATTTTTAGAATAGATTTTAGTAGGCGAATTTTAACACAAATATTTCTTAGTATATTAACCACATCTTGTTCAGGATGTTTTACTAGTTAATTCTAATTCAACCTCTCAATACAAGGATGATTAGATGGTTTTTTTGAAGGCTTATTCTCTTATTGAGAGGGTGTGGGTCTATTGGCTCTTTATACAAGGGTAACAACTTCTTCCTCTCTTTCCTCTTCTGTAATGATGGGGCCAAAATTTGGCAACACATTTCCTGATCGTAAGTGGATATCCTACACTTCTACAAGAGTAATGGCATAGGTTGGAGAGGGCTATAGCTCAACTTGTAAGAAAATGTGTGTTGCTTTATTATTCAGGTTAGTGGTAGAATGTATAGGAAATTGGTTTGGCCTAGAAGATTGGGTGGAAGGTAGTTGTAATTGAGTATTTGGAGATTGTTATTGAGATTATGATGTGTGGTAGTTTTGTAGAAAAAAATAAGACTATGGAGGATATTGAGACAGAGGAAAATAAGGGTACGAGGGTATGAGTTCATAGCTTGATGCTCGCTAGACATGTTTCCAAGATTGGCTCTAAGGCAGTTGTTGAGGCCACATTTTCCAAGGTGTGGTTGCATTCCATAGTGCATACTATAAGTTATAAAAATGTGAAAAACTCATGGCAGTAGTGTGAAAATATGTACCTTGTGGCATAGGCTGCCATGACTGCTTGGTTTCTAATGAAGTACAACTACTTCATTGTGGGCTCATCCTTGTGGTATGCCGCTTTCAGTCCTGATAAAGAAGTACAACTATTCATGGAGTGATCTTCTGCATATATAATGCATATAGAAAGATTATCAAGTGGGAAATATTTTTTGGGATGCATCTTCCAACATTTGGGAAAAAAATAGCAAGGACAAGACACTCTTCTTCCTATTTCTTCTTGAAACTAAGAGTTTCAAATTGTAAACTTAGAGTGATTAATATATCCATTTTACAATCTTCCAAAATATTTCCCAATTCCATCTTGGTTCCTCCACTAGAAGTCAACTTCTATTTTTTAAGGAGATTTCAAGATCCTTTCACTGTCTGTCCTTGTCCATGTGAATATATTCTACAAAATTAAACTATATCATCAAAATAAAACATTGAGATATCTCCAACTCCCATAAAATTTAACATCCTCTTCATTTCTTCCATAAATACATTTAAAAAAAAAGGATCTTCTTCATTTTAGGATCCAACTTACATTTCCTAGCACAGTGAAGATTATAGAGAAATCTCTCCAGACAGTATTCTAAACTTCCGTCTTCCCTCTACAAAATTCTAAAAATTTCCTCCTCCAATCCACGAACTTGTAATAATCTTGATACTTTTTGATAAATGTTTGTCTCATTCCTTCCCAGTTAGTGATTTTCCTTTCTGGTAGTCCCATGAACCACGACAAAGCATAAAATTTGACAGTAGCCAGAAATAACTTCAAGTTCTGCGCGTTAATTGAATAATACATACTATGACATAAGACATCAAATTCAAATGGAAAAGTGTCAATATCCTCAATTACTAGCCCTTTAAAGTGAAAAATTATTACTAGGGAAATATTCTTCATTTGTACATGAGTAGTCAAATTAACAATTGGAAAGAAAAAAATTGTCTCATTCACCTTCTTTTGTTGGTTCATCTCACCTTCTCCTTTAGCCATTCTATTACCCCTAATAAAATTGAATTCAGATTCTAGGGGTGGCATTCTAGTAGCTAGATTGTTGTGGAATGATATTCCCACTATTATCCCCAACATGGTTTCAATAATAGGACCATTAGAGGTTGTGACATGGTAATCTCCCTTTCCATCAATTATTTCTTAACTCAATTTCTCCAACACTTCACTTCTCTTCCCCTATTAATGTTATTACCTTCCAAGTTAGTACTGGGGGGTATTTACGTTTTATATTTACAAATTGGAGTATAAAAATTTACCTTACCTCTACATTTCCTACCTCTTACTCGAATCATACAAGACCAACACCATCTAGATCGAGGGAGGCAGACAACCGAAAAAACGTGGATGCACAGGTTCTTACCTCTCGCCTTACCGCTCTTGCCATTCTGTGTTCAAGGATGCTCATATCTTCAAATGAGGAAGTCTAATAAAACATCTAACCAATCATATCCTATTCCCTTGGAACCTCCCCAACAATAACGTGAAAAATAATGGGAAATTTAATTTCTTAAATTTCAATTTCATTAAATTATCGACTAGGACTCATAAGTTGAAGAGGTGCCCACACAATATATGCAGGATTAGATCAGATTGGTAAATTTTATCACATATTGAAACATACAAATAATAATCACTTCTACTGGATCCAGTTTACACTTCATTCAATTAATGAATATTCAATTTCCACTATTCCTTAAAAACAAATTCCATTAATCAATATATATTATAATCCAATAATAGTGACATCTAAAGAAAATTAATTCACACCACTGCTGAAAAGAAATAAACAATCAACTCAAGGGACAAAACTATAGGTCCGAGTCTTGGAGTTATCATTCCAACCTGCCAGTGGATCCTTGGGTTAGTAGCATCTTATGTTCACACACAAGGCACTTGACCTGCAATAACAGTTCAACAAATTCAATATTATCATAAAGGAATTGATAACATCAATTGACCGTAACAAAATAACATGAAATAAACATTCACATATTGAAATTATAACTCAAAATAAATCATAAATCATCACACCATGTATATAAAACATCCATGTAAATGAATTCAAGACCAGGGGGGCCTACCTGGCTAGAAGCACTGCATGTTAAAGAACTAAGTTACCACATCACATAGAAAAAAATTTGCAATTATATTTAACATAAAGTCATCAAAATGATACGAATTCTAGATGTAGCTCACTTGCTCAACAATCTTGAGACAACACTATGAATAAATCCTCTTGGCTAGTTACAAGAAAATTTATAATGTGATTGTTGATCAAATTAAGTCCAAGAAATGAGGAGAAAGATATAAATTGAGTGAGACATAGTTACAAAAATATAATGGACAAAAATTATTGTCCATTGGTAGCAATATTTTTTCTAAATAAAATTTCAAATGACATAAACAGATAACAAAATAATGAATGTTTGACTATGTAGTTTGCAGTAAAAAATATCCAAGCTGGCGTGCAGATCCAATTGTCACAGTCTCTTATCCCATGGCCATCCATGATGTTCTTGTCTAGTATATATGCTAGAGAATTCAATCTAGTAACTAACGATCATTACCCCTGGTACTTAAGAAAAAAGAGATGTTGCAAACTTTCCAGCCATTAGATGAGTGAATTCATTGAAATGCAGATTAAATGAGCAAGAAAACACATAAAAATATTGATAACCTCCTTTAATAGCTGATATACAATTAAAAGCATAAAATAGTAAAAGATAGCAATAGAGTGTACAGAAATGTGAGGAAAAGTTTAGGGTTTTGAGACACTAAAGAGGGTTGGGGAGTGTTTTTATCAAATCAATTTTGAGGCTCTTAATATGTTAAACAAGGTGGATTTATCAAAGCCTTAAAAATAAATAATGGACAAAATGGAAAAGAATATGGATGAAAACAAGGAAGAAATATATAAATCAATGAATTTCATGGAAAATCTCCTCTTGGAGAGGCTTTCTAAAAGGGATCTTGAGATCTAATGATCTGAATGGAGGTGTATTAGTAAATGCTTTGCTAAGTTCCCCTTCAGAATATAAACATCCTTGCTTCTTATGTGCATAAGATTTGAACTGAACAATAGGTTATTCCAAGAGTTTCTTTTAATTTTCTTTCTTACGGTGATTCCATGAACAAATTTTAAAATATGAAATCATCAAACACTAAATGGAAAGATGCATCAAACAACAATACACAATCCATTGTTGAAGGAGTTCATGCCTCCTGGGCTACATCTCCTTGAATCAACTCTGAAGGCATGATTCATCTTAATTATTCTCAAGGCTTCAACATGAAGAGTAAATCAAAGTGTTGAACTGAAATGGTAAGTTTCTCCTACAAAGAAACAACTTCTACAAAGTTTATTTTACGTTGCACTTGCTGACCTATAGTCAAGCATGCAAATATCAGTAAATCATGGGAATCTTACATCAGATCCCTTACTCCAAATTGAAAACACATCAACATGTACTAAAACACTGCAAGTACATAAACAATATTTTTCTCTAAAACACATAAAGGGAAAAGCTGAGAAATAGCTACAACATTGTTGCAAAGGTTGTTTGTACAAACATATGGAGGCTGGAAGACCCCTACAAGATCATCTCCATCTCAAAATCCTCTAAGAACTGGTTCAACACGTTGGTTGTCCATAGCACCCATAGGATTCACTTTGCTAGAAACCCATCCAGAAGTGCTCATATGGTTCGAAAACCTGTTCCAATGAAATTAGAATGGCCAAGAATGGATATCTATACTCTTATTTCTCTTCAATTAGTCTCCAGGTGAAGCAGATATGGCCTAACCCTTTGGTGGCCTTGGGCAACATTAAACTTCAAGCTGGAAAAATAACATCTATAAGTGCTCCATTGCTTCTAAAACCTGCACCAATGAGTCCATAATGTCCAAGAATGGCTATCTGGCCTCTTCTTTCTCTTTAATTAGTCTCCAGGTGAAGCATATATGGCCTGACCCTCTAGTGGCCCTCGGCATCCCTAAACTTCAACCTGGAAAAATTCCATCTAGAAGCACTCCATTTCTTCTGAAACCTTCACCATTGAGTCTAGAAGCCCCAAAAATGGTCATCTAGCCTCTTTCTGCACCCGATTTTGACGAAAATTGCCTTAATTATGACTTTTTCCAGTTTCACTTAGAAAAACTCCACTAAAGCTGGAAAATTGCACTTAGCTGGAGTTAAAATAGCAGTCTTCTGCCGAAATTTGTGGTCCACCAACTTAATCAAATTTAATTTTAATTAAAGACATTAGCACTAATTAGCTGTAGTTATTGCTTTAAAACCCACACTTAATGCTAATCTAGATTAAGGGTTAATAACACAGATTAATGATAATCTAATTTCATATTAGTGCTAAACTTTGCCATTAGTGTTAAGCCCCATCATTTGTTTATGAGATTTGGCTCTATGCGATGGGGGCTCTCCACCTCTACCCCCTCCATGCAATATAATTACAAACCTTAAACAAATGTGGAAACCATTTAATGTTAAGAATCAATGTGTCGCGGAGGCGTTGAGGCATGGCACTGGCAGTGGGGAAGTCGTGGGGTCAAACCTTGATGCGTCCACCCTAAAATTTTGACCAGTGACCATGAGGGTATGTGGCAGCCTCCAGGATTGCCACATGTCTCAACCTTTTTGGTCCAACTCAATGCCAGTAAACAAATCAAATGTCGTCACTTGTCATCCGATGAATGGTCCACCTGTGGGAATATTCTAATAACATTCCAAGGAATATTCCTTGGAATATACCTTTTACTGACTAGACTATATTGATGCCTAGTTAGCATCCCTGTCATCCCTGCACAAAATTTTCCTATTTAGCAAAGCGAATAGATCGCGTTTTCAGGAGCATACGAAGTCCATTTCGCGTGAAACCAAGTGCGTAGGAATCAAGACAACAAGCACTACGCGGTCATTCAAATTTCACATCATTCTGAGGAATTTTATTTTTGAGCTAAAATTTGAGCTCTTGATCATCCAAAGAAATCATGAATATAAGGAGAAAAATTGTGTTGGAACTCAATCACCCATGGAGAATGTTTTATCACAATTGGAGAGAAAAAATATTGAATCACAGAACTATAATCAGGATTTTTCACTCCAAGATCCTCATCATCGGGGCTTCAAGTTAGCACCTGCGAGGAGATATTACTATGTGAAGATTGATGTAATATTCAAAATTAGGAAAAGAAGGAATGTAGAACATATAACTGGAAAATACAATGAAATATCAACATATCAAATGAGAGCAGATCATGAATCCATTATATTAGACACTATAGCATATAAAGTGTACAAAATCTTGAGGAAAAAGACACTCAAGTTAGGCAAAACAAGCCTCTAAGAACCCAATACATGAAACATGAAGAACAAATACTATATAAGAATGCTAAAGGCTAAGAAAATGCAGTTTTTTCTGGGGATAGCTATTGTTGTAAATGAAATTACATGGATCTGCTAATATAGTGCTTAGAAAATTCCGAGATCATAGATCTAGGCCTTATAGCACAATTCCAAGACAACCTAGAAAGAGTTTCTGGAAATACACAAAATGAAAATATGAAAGATGCAGCACTAGGGCTGAATAACACTCTTCAACAAGATGACTGCTGGGAGGTGGCTGATTTGATATAGAAATGGATGATACCCCTCCTCTCAAACTTCCTAGATGAAGGGCTTCTCCCCTCACTAGAAAACAAGGTCAAGAAAGTGGGTACTTGACCCCCCACTACAACTGCACTGCAAAATAACGTAGTTTTTGAAGGAGACTATGGTGTACGTGGATGATGCTGCTTGACCTGATGCCATATGGTGGAATAATTCTCAAGGAAATTCCTTGCTAGCCTCTTGGATGAAGGGTTGCTCCCCTCACTGGAAAACATGCTCTGAAGTTGGGCTTATCAACCGTCCGCTGCTGCTGCACTGCAAAACAACACAATCCTAAAGAATACTATGCTATGGATGATGGATGAAGCTTGGCCTAATGTCAGATAGTGGAAATGATGCTAAATTTACCTCTCCGTAGTAGGCACTCAAAGTCCCCCAAGGATGAGGGCGGGATTTCCGCTCAGAACCACCCTTGTGCTAAACAACACAACAAACTCCGCTAAACAACTGAAGCATGAAAAAAGTCATAAAAGACCAATACATAAAAAATAATCAAAATGCCTTCTATGGCTTCCATCCCCTTCTGTATATGCTTTGTGAGCCTCCTCTCCCTTGGTCCCACACATTAAAGATGCTACTCTCATGGGTTCTCCCTGCCACTAACACTTCATTTTCCCTCAATAACTCTCCACTACCTCCATACCAGCGCTATTTATTTGGTCAAAATTGACCCCATCCACATGCTTCAACCTCTATTCATACATAAGAGTGCTTTATCCAGTTAATAAGATGATCTACATTCACATTAGAAGAGGTTTTATTCCTACTAAGGAGATCTATGGGTCTCCCTACCCCCTTATTCATCTATCTAAATGAAAAAAGAAAAAATTAATATTCCAACTAGCTGGAAGCTAATTAGGAATATTACAGTCCTCCCCTCCCAAGTGTTGCTTTTCCTCAAGCAACTGCAAGGATGAATGCTGCAAAACCTCTCCTCCTTCCCCAGTGGCATCCACATCTGATAAGCTCCTCCACAAAACCATATGTTCTCCAATCAATCTACCCCTTAGCTACTCCTCCCAAGTGTCCAAGTTAGCCTTTGATGATAGAATCAAAATGGCTCACATCATAAGGAAGTAGGAGATCCATGGTGGAAACTATATGCGATCTAATGTCCTCATAGAAGCATGGGACATGAAAAATGTTGGAGGTCTTACTCCCAATGAGCAAATCCAATCCATGTGCTATTCATCCAACCATTCCAACAACAGTGATTAAAACATCATCAACATATGTAATCAAATTTAGAGATACACTGATTGCCATATCAAATAGCAGAGGGTGATAATAGTCCCTTAAGTGGAACCAGCGCAGTTCTTCTCCTTGCTGCCACAGAACACAATGTGGAAAGTAGCTTCTTAGCCACTTGCTTGTTTCCCCTATCTGGTCATCTACCTAGGGGTAGTAACTGATTTTTGGTGTCGACTGAGTACACCCAAAATAAGATATCATCTCCCCAAAGCCTCCTAGGAAGTGGCAATCTCCATCGTTGATTATGGATCCAAGAAGACCATGAATTCTAAATAGAGGCTTGCCATCTTTTGGAGCAATGCACTGTAAATAAATGGAAAAGGAATGCAAATAATTTGTTAGTTGATCAATAAGTAAAAATACACAACCATTACCATGTACTGTTGGTAAGCTGGTGAAGAGGTTCGTAGATGAGCTCTCCCACCTCTCTACTAGAAAGGGAAGTGTCTGTAACAACCTTATAGGGTGGTTGTTTTCCTCCTCATTCTTCAAGCAAAACATACATCTCCTGATATGTTGGAACACATCCTCCTGGAGAACCTCCCATGAGAATCTCTCCTCAATGGCCTAATAGGTCCCAATGA
Source organism: Pinus albicaulis (assembly GCA_034641835.2). Classification (NCBI taxonomy): domain Eukaryota; kingdom Viridiplantae; phylum Streptophyta; class Pinopsida; order Pinales; family Pinaceae; genus Pinus; species Pinus albicaulis. The sequence goes on along the minus strand of CM076583.1, from coordinate 770,542,980 downwards.
AATATTGGTGACCAGAAAGGAGTGAGTCATGTGCTACATGTAGAATCTTATTCTTGAGCTTAGAATCTCTAGTAAATAAGATTTGATCATGGTAATAGATGACTCCATCCATCACACTATATCTCTCATCTGTAACCTGCCCATCAAGCACTTCACATGTGAAGTGTTTCTTTGAATACTCCACCAATATTTGAGACTCCTAATCTGGATCCATCCTCAACCATGATAGCACTGCTAGCCTTTGCGATAATGCACCTGTCACCTCATTACTCCCATATTTGACATGCTTAATGCTAAAGCCACATGCCAGAACACTGCAATCCCACTTTTGGTGCTTCCCATGTAGCTGCTTCTGCTCAAGTAAGGGTTGAAGTTTATGGAGGTTAGTCTTCACTTGGAAGTTATTGCCCAGCCAAAACTTCTTGAGTTTGGCCAATGTATGCATGAATGCTAACAACCCTCTACCATATATGGAAGACTCCTTCCTATGTGGAAGTATCTTCTAACTCTCAGAGGCTATGGAGTATCCCTTTTGCAGCATGTTTCTACCATCATCCACTCCTAAAACATCTCTTCCCAGTGTAAGAGGCTCGACGAGAGTTGGTAATACCGATACTAGGAAAATATCCATCTCCTCCTTGAACCTACCAATGACTCTTTGCGCTATGCTAGACTCACCCAATGCTCCCATCTCAGCCAGATCTATGAATGGTGCAAATTTTTGTGAGATCTCTTTAGCCAACTCTTGGTCCGGGGGCCTTCCTGGTGGAATTCCTCCAAATAATACAACATCATGGTTCAGAGTCAACTGCATATCTAAGTGGACTAATGTGCCATTTCTCCCACTGCACAAATCAGGCTCCATATTATGTGCAGAGGCTACGTGAGGTGGATAAGTGTGCATGCCCCTGGTCATTTAATGCTTACCACTCTTCTTATCTAACCATTCCATCTGTAAAGTCTCCCAATCTGTGGTGACTTTCCCCAATGTAATCAACCACTACACACACAATATCACATTGGTGTTAGGAATATCAACCACAAAGAAGTGATCAGTCAAAGTATATGTCCCCAAGGTTACTGAAAACGTCGGAACATACTTCATACACTGCAAGGTTCTAGCTCCTGGGACCAAAACTGAGAATCCCTCAAAATAATCAGTGGGTTTTGCTCTCCTCTGTATTAACTGAGCATCAATAAATTTGTGGGTAGCCCCACTGTCAATCAACACTGATACTCTCTGATCCTGAATTGTACCTTAGACTCTCAAAGTCAGATACTTGGGTACTCCCCGCAAAGATGCAAGGGCCCCTCCAAATAGAGAAAATGCCCCATTACCACCCCCTGGTGGTGGTGGATCCTCCCCTACTATCACAACACTATTATCTCCTTTTGGCTCCTCTTCTTCCTCCTCCTCACTATCAGAGAATACATCTATATAGTGTGCCTTCCCTGCTGTTAGGGTCCTATAATAATAGGATTCATAATTTTGAATTGACTTTGATTAGTCTTGTAACATGTACATACTTGCTTTCTGCAATTTTTTTCCCATATTATAAAAATAAAAAATTTAAAGAGGGTAAAAGTCTTAAAATAAAAATCAAAGGATTTGAAAGAAAAAAGATAAAAAAGAATATAAAAATGGACCCTAAACAAAAAGAGATAAAAATAAATCATGAAAGTGATGCAAATCCAAATGGCACTACTATTTACTTTTACGGAAAAATAAATATTGTGTGCAACTTATTAAAATGCCACAATCCATGAAGGTCAAACAACTTAATCTTGACCTTTCATGCTTTAAATTTCATGTTGATAGATAGAGAATAAAGATCTAGCCAAACAGTCTAATCTTGGCAGGTTAGTAGTTAGGTAGAGAATTATAAGGAGCTCAACAGTTTAATCTGAGCCCTTGGAAGAAATAAGGATAGAATTGGTTAGTTTGATGTTTAAAGAAAAAATGAATAAAGGTTTGCAAGATCAAATGCACCCATATAAATGAATAAAAAATAGGGTAGCAGATGGGTAGGTAGAAGCAGTTTTCACAAGCATGTATAACAGATAATTGGTCATTTCATTTACTAATTTCCCTTCAAAAATCATTTCCTTGTAAAAATACCTTCTCCCCCTTCATTTTTCCCCTTTCTCCTTTTCCCCCTTGCAAAAAGTCCCTTTTCCTAAGTTAAAACACATTTATCCTGGGAAAAGTAAAAATCCCTTTAATAATTTCCTTTTATTCATAAAAACCATAAAAATACTTTAACCCTAAGTCTAAATGGTTAAATCTATATCAGGCCCCACTACAGATATCCCTCCCCGACATAAGTTTTTACATTAGAAACTTAGTGTACTTTTACGATCCATTTGTACATTATTAACATTTAAGATAATGTATTAGCTCCATGTATAAACCTTTAACCTGTATTTTTATTAATTCCTTTGTATGTATTATTCCCCATCCATACATTTTATTTAAACATATAGTTTAATATCCCACATGTTATTTATCCCAGACCCACTTGTAATTAAACCCACCTATTAAAAAGTTTCATTTTCCCTGATCCCATTGGTTATTTATTTTATCGCATATATTAAATCCCATTTATATATACTGGTCTCACTTGATTTAACCACATTGGTTATATCATTGAAAATCCTGAATATATGTATTAAATCATAATTTCAATACATATAAACCTACTGCATATAATATACTGGGCCCCATGCCTTTTGAAAACCCAATACTCCATCGCATCCTCCTAGCCGTTAGATCTTCACCCACCAGATTCGACGGTCATTATCTCCTATCGCGCATTTCATTGCCCAATTTTTAACTATACCTCAACCATGCGAAACACACAGTTTGTGGAGTCTCCCTCCTCGCTACGTGGTCGATTCTTATTTTATCTCATCACCACAAATATTGCCAATAACCACCTCTGGTGCTTGCGAAAACCATTGAGCGGTTTTCCCTCGGCGCGCAAACCACCCTGAAAATTCAAATACACCTACGCATTCAATGTAAACACTGTTTGTTTAAAAAATGCATATAACCACACTTTTCTAATTCTTTTACCATTTTCTGTTAAATTTTGCGTTGAAGAAGCACTGTTGACCTATTTTTGAGCAACCATATCACTTAATCAACCATATTTCAAGCCTTTTCACTAGAATTCACCAATTTGGTTGCTACAACTATTGCAGAAGTTATTCAAAGCTCTATAAAGACCAGCAGAGCCTCAGAAAGATTTCCGTTACTTCAAAAACCCTTGCAGACAGAAATATTTGTTTTTTCCAGGTATTCTTTAAAGAAAAGACCTGTTCCTTGATCCAAATAAGTAATTCAACTATTTGAATCATTTAAGAGCCCTTTTCAAACCTAAAGAAAGCCCTGTTACTTCCTAAATCTATTTCTGCAAACCGTGGTCATATTTTCATAGATATTGAGGCCTTAGACCGTTATAAATCACAGAGATTAAGTAATTGAAGAAATTTAAGCCTCTGTACACATGAAGAAAGCCTCCTTGGCTTCCAGTCCTTTCATAGAGACCTTAGACATATTTTGCAGAAACTCTAAAGTCTTGAAGTTGCCATTTTGTTACAGAGATTACAGTTTGGTTATTGAATAAGTTTAAACCTTTTTTCAAACAATAGATAAGCCCCTATTCTATCCAAATGCTGCAAAATGTTATAAAATTTCAAAGGTGCTCCTACAAACCTAAATCAGTTTTTTTAAAGTCAAGAGTAATAAAATTGATAAATCAAGCAAAGTAATGGCTTCCAAAAACATTGTAGCTATCAATTCTCTACAACCCCCTGTTGTATATGTAGAGAAGATTCCCTTAGCTGACATAGACTTCAATATTATTGACACAGTCACAAAATTTAACCTTCTTGAACTCCATTGTTGGAGCCAAGAAAAATCCATAGATCAGGCTGATGAAGTTTTTATTTGGTAGTCAAATTTGCCAAAATATGTTGTCCCAAAGACCTTCTAGTGCCCAAAAGTGATTAGACTTTGTCAATACTTCTATTCCCCAAATCAGAGAGCCATAATAAACCCTTAAAAATAAATTCTATTTACCATTACTGCTGATTCAATCAATTAGATGTTGTAGATACATCCCAGGCCTAATGAAATCCCTTTATCCATTGAAGCTTTCACACAACTATACCTGAATCTACACTTCCCCAAGAGGTTCCAAATATTTCAAACTTTCATGCCTTCTTCTGTAGAAATTCCCAATATAAATCCTCCATACCCTTCTGCAATTTTTTTTGAAAGGACATGACATATCATCTCCATGCTGTCTTTTATTCTTGGCTATTTTATAGATGAACATGTTGATGTTGCAGTGCTAGTTTTTTTATCTACTTTCACACCTGGTCAGCCTCCTGCTACCATTTTTAATTTTTCCCAATACCTTGCTGACAATATTCATGAGGAGTTGGTCAAAATGCCTTCTGAAGGTGTTTTCAAGTATTCCTCATTCTTATTCCATATGTTTTTACACTTTCAGTCTGAGAAATTTTCTATAAACCTTCAAAATATTTATGTTGAAGGAAACCCACAATCAATCATCTTTTGGACTTCCTTGATAAGGAAAGACTCCAATGAGTTCACTTATATATATTTTACTGATTCTTTCATTCATCCTATGGTCAATTTGCTGAATAGTAGCAGGCAACCCAGAATTAGTGAAGAGATTAAGAAATTCATGCATATGTCAGAGCATAATAGAACAGGAGATTAGTATTTGTACCAAAACCATACTGAGATAAGAGTATATGGATCAAGTCTTGTTCCATATAAACTGCCCAAATGCCTCCCTATGAGGTTATTTTCCCTTAAGTACATAAGGCAAATTCTTAATTTAGATGCAATTAATTTCTTAGCAACAAATAAGAAGACATAGTTCAAATTGAAAAATCAGGTTGGCCCTTTTATCTATAACAATAGAGATACAGATCCAAAGGCTCAAAAACATTTGCAGGAATTCAAGTTCAGTCATAGTTTTTTGTGGTATTATGATCCTCTTAGAGTTATAAGTAAAATTAGAGTTAAATGCAAATTTGACTCCCTATGTACATGAAAAGAAACTAGACATAGAGAAATTCTCCAATCAATCTGAATGGTTGGAGAACACCTTGGTAGAGGCAGAGAATCAAAGTGATACTAGTCAAACTTTGCAAACTCCAGCCTCAAGAAGACACGAACTCAAAGAGAAACATAGAGGAAGGATAATACACTATAGAGACTACAACTGAGACTAAATTTAAATTGAGATATAGTAAAAAGACAAAGCTAAATCCTGCCAATAAAGAAGTGGAAACAATAGAGGTGATTGATACAGAAACAATAGAAAAGGACAATGCACCTCCTAGAATAATTGAAAAAGAAAAATAGCCTACAACTTCAAACACTTAGCTTATTTAAAAGCAACATAACATTGAAGTTTCCTCATCTAAAAAAATAGCAGAAAAAAGAAGTTTCCTCATCTAAAAAACTAGCAGAAAAAGAGATGGATATCAAAGAAAGATACAAAGAAATAAAATCTAGAAATGAAGAAATTAAAACTGAAATATATTCTCAATATTTGAAACAAACTCCTGGTATCTAGAATAGGCTACGTTTTTCCTTTGACTATAAGAAAAAAATATGCAGATGAAATTTCTTCAACCCACAGTTCAAACTCCCAAGTCATCTTCTGATTACAAAAAGACAAATTTTGAAGTCTTGGCCAAGGATATTCATCCTCTGGACCAAATTGAGTTTCATGAGCAAGTAGGGAAGACGATCTATTCTACAATGACCACCAAGTCCATGAGTGTACAAAAGCTGCAAAACACTCTTGCAAATATAAGATATCATCTCAAATTGGAAAACGCATCCTCATAGGCAAAAGACAATAGAATTAAATCTTTGGAAGAATTATTAATTGAAGTAGGATATGATCCTAAAAATGTCAAAGTTGTAGATGAATTGATAAAGAAGAAAAATGTAGACATTACTGCATTAAAGAAGAAACTAAAGCTACCTCCTACAGAACATCCTCAAGCAAAGGAAGTATTACAAGATACAAATTAGAAAGATGAGATGATGAATCTCATTCTACATTTGATTGCTCAGATAAAGGAAATGGAGAATGAAATGGACAAGTTGGTCCAGGAGAAAGAAGCCAACAAAGAACCAGTCCCAGTCACTGTCATTCCTGTAGTCACTATTGTGGTACCTTCCACACTAGTAGAATTATTGGCTCCTACAGTTCCCATGGCTACAACATTTCCTATCACTTCATCAACAACTTTAGCAGCAGAGTCTTCAACAACAACAACACATCATTCAGATGAAGCAAGCAAGTTAGTAAAAGCTATGGAGGACATGTCTATTCAGACTAATGAGATTAAAAGACTTAAAGAATAGCTTAAAATTCTTGAAGATGAAAATAAAATTGCTAATATAATGCATAAGAATGAAGAACAAAGAACAAACAGATTAAATGCGTAGTTGAAGAAATTAGAAAAAGATCTAACATTAAAAGAACCCATGGCTCAATTCAGAAAACAACTATGGGCCAATAACATTGAAGCAGTCAATGATATTTTGCCATCCTTATAGGTTATATATGAGTAGAAAGAATTAGTCAAATCAGCAAAAGAAGCCATTCAAAATATAAAAGAAGAGCTTGGTACGAAACATGAAGAAGCTCTTGAAATCATCAAATTTCTTAATTCCAAAAATAGGAAAGAACTTGAAGAAATTGGAATTAATGACAAAAAAAAAACCATCCTAGAAGTTAGGAAGGTAATTTCTAAGAAGAATTTGATGATACAACTATAAGATAAATGCCAAAACATGGAGGTTTCTATCACAAGGTTTATGATGAAATTTGATTTCCTAAGGCAGAAAGGCTTCCCAAATCCATTAGTTATTCATGACAAACTAATTAAGAAGGATGAATATGACAAGAAAATGAGAGAAGTTACCAAGGATCAGGCCAATCTGCCTTCCTCACAAGGTGTTCCAACATGGAAGGTAATCTACAAGAATTTGGAGACTTTGTTTCACCTATAGCATAAAGTGAAATACATATTTATCAACAAGCCCGCATTCTCAAAATACACTGAAGTAGATGAAATATTTAGGAGGATGATGAAGATCAAGCCGCCAAAGGTAGAACTTTGGGAAAAAATGACTTATTTACTATGAAATCAGGTTGCAGTAAGTAGAGGGCAGTAAAAATAAAATAGAGCATGTTGTTTTTACATTTACAGCTACAATTTTGCAGTTAAAATCAGGACAGTAAATAGTGAAAGAGTATCAGTTCAAAGTCAAATTTTAAAGTCAAATAAAAAATTACAAAATAGAGATAAATCTATCAGCGTAAAGGATACTTCACTATATAGTTGTAGCCTTCGTTGAACAACAAAGAGAGAAAACAACAACAGATTAAAGACAACAAACAATAATTTCAATAAAAATAGTGACAGCTAGCATTAGTTAGAAAGCTGTCACTATCTTCTTGCATGAAGATATCTCTTGTTCCATGAATAATTCCTAAGTTGGTTTTAGGATATTTTGTAAGATTTTTTGTATAAATACTTCTCATTTGGAAGTATTGAGTGTGGATGAATTGTTGAACATTTCTAAAGTTGTACTATTCTGAACCTAAGGGTGATTGTGCCAATTTCAAGTCAGCAGACTGGATTAAAGCAATAAAGCATCATATTACAGGATTCATGTGTTGGGCCACTACATTGAAGTATTTTCACTTTTTTATTTGTCAATTTATTATGTTTTTCATTAATGCTTGTATGTTGTTCTAAATCTAAATGATAAATCTAGAATGTTATTTCAAAATATGTTAAAAGCACTCTGTTTTGAACTGCTTATCATTTACATGTTTTCCACTGATATCTAGACTAAGGAACCCTTAAATGATCCCTAGTTTCGATTTACCTCTTCCTTTTCACTCATTATCCGAATATGATAACCCTTAATTACTCTCTTACCCCAATTGAAACCATTTACACCATCAGCCTTAAAGATCTGAAGTAACTCAACTATCTTGCCCTGTAAACATTTTCCTTTAGAAATTGATCCTGATCTGACTGCTTGACACATTGGCTCCATTAGCCCAATGGAATACAGACCTGCATCTATCCATCTGAGTAAGTGATTTCACCACCAAATCAAATCAAAATCCAAAACCAATTTACCCTACATAACTAGCCTAAAATCAATTAAAATCAACAAAGATAAATCATATAGAGAGAGCCCTCTATGAGCATTAGGAAGGCTAGATCCTAAGGCTTAAAAGTAGTTTTTTTGTTACCTGTAATATTCTTTAAACCAAAATAAAAATTCTAACAACTCTTGAGAATTATTAGAGTGATAACATACTTGCGACTCCACTGGGGACTAACCAATCCGTAGTTTTAAAATAAATCTTAAAGGAGATATTTTTACTTACCTTTTCACCTTAAGATTGTTTTGAAGAGTTGTTATTAAATTTTCCATAAAAAAAAAAACTTTAATTGTGGCTTCCAGAAGAGTCTACTATACCAGGTCCAATCTAGATCCAGAACCTGTTGTCATAGTAGATAATCCTGACAGAATTGTAAAGAAAAGCAAAAGAGTAGAAAATTTAGGAAATAAAACTTCATTGATCAAAGAAAATTCTTTTCCTAATAAATCATCAAGTTTACAAGACATTGAATTTGATTTAGCTTTTGAGCAATCTTTGTTTAGAACTAAATCGCTATATTCAGATGAAAAAGTCTTAGAAGTCTATGATAAACTTGATGCTATAACTGCAACTTTGATTAAGGAAATTGATGAAGCTTATTTACAACATTCAGTTGAATTGACTGCTTTATCAGCCTATACCCCTAAGCCTTCTACCCATCATTTAGCTACCAGTCATTTAGAATCTGTAGGTTCATCTTTTTTTACTACCACTTCATCGATTGTTTCCACTACACTTCATTCCATAGATTAATTTTTTCCTAAGCAACCTTTCCAACCAACAATTTTATTTCCATCCCCAAATAGTTCAAGTTCATCCCCTAGCATTTCTATTGCATTTTCCAATACTTCATTCTCATTTCCAAGCTCTTCTTCTAGCATCCCAAATACATCTTCTAATATCCCAATCTCATCTGCAAGTGCTTTAACTACATTTGCAAGTACTTCAATTTCTTCACCAAGTACTTCAAACTTACCTCCTAGTTAAGCTAGAATCCAAGCCATGGCTACAAGATATGCCCCATTCATCCTACAAGCCCCTATAAATTCCATGCCCCAAGATTATCAAAGAAAAATACCTCAATTTGATGGGACCACTCACTACACTACACAACAGCATGTTAATAAAATGACAGACTACTTTGAATTGCATGAATTAGATGATGTTGATGTTCAAATGAGACTTTTTTCTCAAACTTTAGCTCATGATGTTAAGAAGTGGTTTAAAGGTTTACCTACTGGTAGTATATATGATTTAGTTGTTTTCCATAAGATGTTTCTTAATATATGGGAGAAGAAGAAGTATCCATTACAATTTTTTTATGAATTTGAAAACATAAAAAGAGCACCAAATGAAACAGTTCAAGACTATTGTACAAGGTATAACAATATTTACAATGCAATCCCTGCTAATATTAAACCTCCTCCAGCATTTTCCCTTATCAAATTCACTGATGGATTTGATACAAATATGGCTTACCAACTAAGAGAAAGAAACCTAGAAACCTTATAGCAATGCAAAGTAATGCTGTAAGTGTAGAGGCAAACTTGTTAGCCAAAAAATCTATATTAAGAAATGAAAGGAGAGTGACAATAAAAGAGGAAACATCAACCTCAAATTTGAAAATAGATAACTTAGCAAAAACATTAGAAAGAATGATGGGATATGTTATATAACATGGAAAGGAAGCCATAGTGGGATAACCAACAACAAGGACCTCAAATTAGAAATCACAATTTCAATAAAAACACCAACACTAGTAAATCTAGAGGATCAACACCCGACCAAACAATAAGACCACCTTTACAAGAGAACTATACTGAAATTTCTCACCAAAATAAAGACAATGAAGACACTCATATAAATCTAATGGGCATTAATGATGATAACAACATTTTTCTTACACAAGAAGAATATGAGTTATATGAATTACAACAACTACAATTAGATTTTGGTGAGTCTTTTGATTACAAGAAAGGTTATGAGTTTGCAATTAATGAATTTCATAAGCAATATAACCTTAGGAGAAATAAAAATGTAGAAGCCCCTACTAAGAAAACTACCCAAACTCAAACAAAGAAAATAGTAGAGGCTCCCACAACTAAAGTTATGCAAATTCTTCCTAGGGAAACCTAGCAAAACTCTAGTTCAACTCAGAAGAATTTAATTCCTAATCAGAAGATTTCAAGTCCCAAAATTTCACCTAGTCCTAAATTTTTTGACATAACGGATATTGTTGTTCAAACGTCAGCAAATCCTAAAAAATCTGCTATTGTCAAGAAAACAAGTTTTTCTAAAACAACAATTTCAGATCCAAAAACATCTGTTGTTGATCCAAAATCAGCAGATCCTAAAATAGCTGCTACCAAAACAGTTGTTGAGACCTCAAAATCTACCAAAACTTCCACTACATCTCAAAATGTCCCTGAAAAGAAAGTTAAAATCAGTAAATGGTGGAAACACCAATAGAAAATGAAAAACCAACTGGAGAAAAATAATATAAACCCACCTAAACTATAGTTACAAAGGAATAAATAATTCAGTTAGGAAAATCACAAACACCATTCAACATCCAAGCTGAAATTGCCAAACTGAAGATACCAATTCCTTTAATAGAATTGGTTAAAGATGAACTATACAAATCACACATCACTGAAACTTTAAACATGAATGATGAATAAGATTCAATTAATTTTATTGATGATAAACCAGAACTAATCTTTGGTCTTGAAGTAAATGGAAAACACCAAGAAGGAGGAGTTCCTCCTTTCTACATTAGCTTGACTGTTCATGATCATATTTTACATAGTTCCATGCTAGATTCAGGCGCCTCACATAATTTAATGCCAAAATAAATAATGGAAACCTTTAATTTATACATCACTAGACCTTATAAAGATATCTTCTCATTTTCTAGTAAAGTGAAATGTCTAGGCTTAATCAAAGATTCATGTGTTACTTTAGTTTGATGCCCTAGAAAAAGCATAGTCATGGATATTGTAGTAGCTGACATCCCTCCTAAGTATGGAATGTTTTATCTCACTCATAGAGAGATAAACTGCAAGGATCTCTACAACTAGACATGTCTTATGAAACAATATCATTTTTTGGCCAACCCAATAAAATTTATAGTGAGACATTAATGAAGTACATGATTAGTAGTGTAGAAAGACCTCGAAACTATCTTATTTATTCTACACCTACTGATATGGACTCCTTCATTTTATGTAATTCTGAAACTGGCATAGAGAACAACACTGAATTAAAACAGAAAGAGAAATACCCAGATAGTGAAAACATATTTCATGAACCAATGTGGAATTTAGATTTTGAAAGATCAGTGAACATATCAAGAGCAGGAGCAGGAGTTTGGATACATAACATGGAAAATAACCATGCAGAAGTTCATGCCTTTATATTAAATTTCAAATGTACAAACAACATGGCTGAATATGAAGCTTTGATTTTAGGACTACATATTGTTAGAAATTTAGGAGCCGAAAGAGTGTCAATCATTGGTGACTCTAAGTTAATTGCTAAACAGGTAAGAGGAGAATATTCTGTATATAATCCTAGATTAGAAGAATAAATCCAGTTTCTCCTTTTAAACAGAAGCTTAGAAGAATCAATCCAGTTTTAATGCCTTTAATTGAAAAAGAGGTTAAGAGAATGTATGAAGCCTAGATAATTGCACCTATCAAATATTCTGATTGGGTTTCAAACCTAGTTCCCACTAGGAAGAAGATAGGGGAGATCAGACTGTGTGTTGATTTCTGGAATTTAAATAAAATGTCCTTAAAGGAAAATTACCCTCTCCCCAAGATGGATCATATTTTACAGAGGGTGGTTGGTTCTTCCAGGATTTCATTGCTTGATGTATTATTTGGATATAACCAGATTTTATTTCAACTAGAAGACCAACCAAAGACTGCATTTACTACTCCTTAGGGTAATTTCATGTATGTGAAAATTCCTTTTGGATTAATGAATGCAGGAGCCACTTTTCAAGGAGCTATGGATACAAATTTTGCTAAATAAATTCATGATTTAAATGATATAACTGTATTATCAAAAACTAATATTGAACATCTAGATCACCTAAGACACATGTTTGTCAAATGTAGGAAATTTGGTATTTCTTTAAATCCTAAAAAGACTCTATTTGGACTTGATGAAGGTAAATTATTAGGACATATTATATCAAAAGAAGGAATTAGGATAGCCCCAACTAGAATAGAGGCCATTCTGAACATTATTCATCCTAGGAATATTAAAGAACTGCAAGATTTCTTAGGAAAAATCAATTTTATCAGAAGATTCATTTCAAACTTAACAGAAATAATTAGAGAACTCAATAACATGTTGAAAAAATACTCAACACTTAAATGGACTGTGGAGGCCAAACAATCATTTGAATCAATCAAACAAGCCTTGACAAAAACACCAGTCCTAATAAGTACTGATTTCAGAAAAGATTTCATTATTTTTTCCTTTTCTTTAGAACATACTATTGCTTCAGCCTTACTATAGAAAAATGATTAGGGCTATGGGCAGCCCATTGCTTTTTTCAGTAAATCACTTAGATATTCCACTTTAAAATATAACATAATGGAAAAGCAAACACTAGCTTTAGTGAAGGCCATTAAATACTTTAGAGTGTACATCCTGTATTCACATATCATTTATTATGTTCCAAATTCAGTAGTTAAGGACATTCTGACTCAGAATGGGCCTGATGGTAAAAGAGGCAAATGGATTGCCACCATTATGGAATATGACATAGAAATTAAGCCCACCAAACTCATTAAAGGTCAAGGTTTAGCCAAACTCATGGCTGAATCAAATTGTCATGCTTTAGATATAAATTTTATTGCCCAATTAGATGATCAGGAAGAGATGGCGACTCCAGAGATCAGTGAAGCATTTTCAGACTCACCATGGCATGTAGATATCATATTTGTATTACTTAATTTACAAGCTCCTCCTGGATTGTCAAGAACTAAAGCTAGATTTTTAAAGTTAAAGGAAATGAAATTTTGTATCATAGACAATGCGCTATTTTGGAAAGATCAAGGTGTAATTTTATTGAATTGTTTGCTTAAAGATGAAGTTGATAAATTTATGGAAGAGTTTCATGCAGGTGACTGTGGAGGACACCTTTACTGGAAGACAACTATAGATAAAATATTGAGAGCTGGATTTTACTAGCCTACACTATTTGCAGATGTGAAAAAATATATGACCTCCTGTCACAATTTAAAGGGAAGAAAAAACTACTACCTTTACCCCTTAAACCCATCTCCATAGAAATGCCTTTTCAACAATGGGGTCTTGACTTCATTGTTGAAATTCACCCTCCATCCTCAGCCCAACACAAGTGTATTTTGACAGCCACAAAATATTTCACCAAGTGGATAGAAGCCATTTCTTCTAGGCAAGCCATTGATACTGTCATAATCTCATTCTTAGAAAATAATATACTGTCTAGATTTGGATGCCCCCAGAAGCTCATTACTGATAATAAAACTGCTTTCAAGTCCAAAAATATGATTGAATTATATAATAAATACAATATTACCCTTGGCCATTTCACTGCTTATAATCCTCAAGGTAATGGTCTTGTTGAATCCTCCAATAAAAGCCTTGTGAATATCATCAAGAAACTGCTAGAAGACAATAAGAAAACCTAGAACAAAAGGTTAGTGAATGCCATATGGGAAAATAGAATTACCACAAAGAAGTCCATTGGTGCATCCCCTTATCAGCTATTTTATGGGATGGATGTTGTTTTTCCATCTTCTTTAGGAGTACCAGTAATGAAAATAATAAAAGCACTGCAAGTAGAAATCAATGATATCCAAAGAAGGATAAATCAAACCATACACTTGCATCAAACCAGGGGAGATGTCTATCTCAAGTCTCAAGTTGTTCAAGAAAATATTAAAAAGATATTTGGAAAGAAGACAAATGAAGATGATTTTTACATAGGTGACAAAGTTCTTAAGTGGGATTCTAGGAGAGAAGAGAAAGGTAAACATGGGAAATTTATTACTTATGGAAAGGTCCTAATGTCATTTATGGTTACAGAGGTAACCATGCATTCTTTTTGAAGGAGTTGGATGTATCAGATCTTCCAGGTGGACCTATCAATGGTAAAATGCTGAAGCATTACTATTCCCTAGAATAACAGTAGTTCATTTGTTTACTTTTCTCATTGTACATAACATTGCAGATTTTAGATGGTATTGGATGTTTTTCTAGCAAAGTTGAATCCTGGAGAGAAGGCCCTAAGCTTTGAAAGACAAAATATCATAAGTATGAATAATGTAGAGCTCAGAAAATAGTTTGAAGGCCAACAAAGTCAAATTCAAAGGCTACTAGTCTCAAATTTCTTGACATTTCACCAGGAAATGCCATCCCCATGTGGAGCCACTAGGGTCCTATAATAATTGGATTCATAATTTTGAATTGAATTTGATTAGTCTTGTAACATGTACATACTTTTCTTTTTGTAAATTATTTTCCCATATTAGAAAAATAAAAATGTAAAGAGGGTAAAATTCATAAAAGAAAAATCAAAGGACTTGAAAGAAAAAAAGATAAAAAAGAATATAAAAATGGACCCCAAACAAAAAGAGATAAAAATAAATCATTAAAGTGATGCAAATCTATTGGGTGTGGAGCTTGATTATCTTGTTTACTTTGTATCACAACATTGGACCCCTGTACCTTAAAAGGGATGACAATGCCGCCCGTAATTAATCGCTGTTGTGGGGGGTCAATACGGCGAAGAGGTTTTAGTGATGCTTTAAAAACGGATGTAAAATTGCCTTGTAAAATATAGTAGTTCTAGTCAATCACGATGCATTAGAAAATGATGCGGCAGTAGAGATTATGTTTATATTGGGTTTTTTGCCCTAGAAGGCAACCCCTCACTTTTGTGAGCAATGTATTCTTAATTTGTGCATTGTATGTGTATTCTCGGAGCGAGAAACAGAGAGGGAGACTGTGAGAGAGAACAAAGGATATTACAGCAGATCTGCTGTAGGTTTTGTCTCTTCATTTTTGTTGGATAATAGAAAGGAAGGACTGGCTGTTCGTGGTGGACGTAGCCCAAACTGGGTGAACCACGTATATCTGTGTCTCTCTAGTTTTATGTGCTTTGTGTGCTTTTATTTCCACATATTTTATGTGTTGCATTGCTCTATAATATTTAATTTTCTAACAAAATCCAAATGCCACTACTATTTACTTTTACTGCAAAATAAAGATTGTGTGCAGCTTGTTAAAATGCCACAATCCATGAAGGTCAAATAGCTTAATCTTGACCTTTCATGCTTTAGATTTCATGTTGATAGATAGAGAATAAAGATCTAGCCAAACAATCTAATATTGGTATATCAGTAGTTAGGTAGAGAATAATAAGGATCTCAATAGTTTAATATGAGCCCTTGGAAGAAATAAGGATAGAATCAGTTAGTTTTATGTTTAAAACAAAAATGAATAAGGGTTTGCAAGCTCAAATACACCCATGTAAATGAAGAAAAAATAGGGTAGCAGATGGGTAGGCAGGAGCAGTTTTCACAAGCATGGATAATAGATAATTGGTCATTTCATTTATTAATTTCCCTTCAAAAATCATTTCCCTTGTAAAAATACCTTCCCCCCCTTCATTTTTCCCTTTTCTCCTTTTCCCCCTTGCAAAAAGTCCCTTTTCCTAAGTTAAAGCACATTTTTCCTGGGAAAAGTAAAAAGCCCTTTAATAATTTCCCTTTATTCATAAAACCCATAAAAATACTTTAACCCTAAGTCTAAATGGTTAAATCTATGTCGGGCTCCACTATAGATATCCCTCCCTGACATAAGTTTTTACATTAGAAACTTAGTGTATTTTTACGATCCATTTGTACATTATTAACATTTAACATAATGTATTTGCTCCCTGTATAAACCTTTACCCCGTTTTTTTATTAATTCCTTTATATGTATTATTCCGCACACATACATTTTATTTAAACATAAAGTTTAATATTTCCCACATGTTATTTATCCTGGACCCACTTATAATTATTCTTGCCTATTAAAAAGTTTCATTTTCCCTGATCCCATTGGTTCTTTATTTTATCCCATATATTAAATCTCGTTTATATATATTGGTCCCACTTGCTTTAACCACATTGGTTATATCATTTAAAATCCTGACTATATGTATTAAATCATAATTTAAATACATATAAACCTACCACATAGCATATATCGGGCCCAACGCCTTTTGAAGACCCAATACTCCATCGCATCCTCCCAGCCGTCAGATGTTCACCCGCCAAATCTGATGGTCATTATCTCCTATCGCACATTTCATTGCCTAATTTTTAACTATACCTAAACCATGTGAAATGTGCGGTTTGCTGAGTCTCCCTCCTCGATACATGGTCATTTATTATTTGATCGTATCGCCACAAATATTACCAGTAACCATCTCTGGCACTTGTGAAAACCATTGAACGGTTTTTCCCCAGCACGCAAACCACCTGGTCAATTCAAATACACCTTCACATTCAATGTAAACACTGTTTGTTTAAAAAATTCATATAACCACACTTTTCTAATTCTTTTACCACTTTCTGTTACATTTTGTGTTGAAGAAGCACTGCCGACCTATTTCTGAGCAACCAAATCATTGAATTGACCATATTTCAAGCCTTTTCACCAGAATTCACCAATTTGATTGCTACAACTGTTGCAGAAGCTATCCAAAGCTCTATAAAGACCAGTAGAGCCTCAGAAATCTTTTTGTTACTTCAAAAACCCTATGCAGACACAAATCTTTGTTTTTTCCATGTATTATTCAAAGAAAATACCTATTCTTTGATCCAAAGAAGTAATTCAACTAATTGAAACATTTAAGAGCCTTTTGCAAATCTAAAGAAAGCCCTGTTACTTCCTAAAGCTCTTTTTGCAAACCCTGGTCATATTTTCATAGATTCTGAGGCCTTAGACCATTATAAATCACAGAGATTGAATAATTGAAGAAATTTAAGCCTTTGTACACTTGAAGAAAGCCTCCTTGCCTTCCAGTCCTTTCACAGAGACCCTAGACATTTTTTGTAGAAACTATAAATTCCTGCAGTTGCTCTTTTGTTACAGAGATTACAATTTGGTTAATTGAATAAGTTTAAAACTTTTTGCAGACAATAGATAAGCCCCTGTTCTATCCAAATCCTCCTTCAATCTGTTATAAACTTTCAAAGGTGCTCCTACAGGACTAAATCAATTTTTTTAAAGTCAAATGAGTAATAAAATTGATAAATCAAGCAAAACAATGGCTTCCAAAAACATTGTAGCTATCAATTCTCTACAACCCCCCGTTGTAGATGTAGAGCACATTCCCTTAGCTGACACAGAATTCAAGATTACTGAAACAATCACAAAATTTAACCTTCTTGAACTCCACTGCTGGAGCCAAAAAAAATCCATAGATTAGGTTGATGAAGTTTTTATTTGGGAGTCAAATTGCCAAAATGTGTTGTCCCACAGACCTTCCAGTGCCCAGAAGTGATTAGACTTTGTCAATCCTGCTATTTCCCTGATCAAAGAGCCATAATAAATCCCAAAAAATAAATTCTATTTACCATTACTACTGATTCAATCAATCAGATGCTGCAAATACAACCCAGGCTTGATGAAATCCCTTTATCCATTGAATCTCTCACACAACTATACCTAAATTTGGACTTCCCCAAGAGGTTCCAGATATTTCAAACTTTCATGCCTTCTTCTATAGAAATTCCCAAGATAAATCCTCCATACCCTTCTACAAAATTTTCTGAAAGGACAAGACATATCATCTCCATGATGTCTTTTATTCTTGGCTATTTTACAGATGAACATGCTGATGTTGCAGTGCTGGGTTTTTTATCTACTTTCACACTTGGTTAATGTCCTCCTACCATTTTAAATTTTTCCCAATACCTTGCTGAAAATATTCATGAATAGTTGGTAAAAATGCCTTCTGAAGGTGCTTTCAAGTATTCCTCATTTTTATTCCATATGTTTTTATACTTTCAGATTGAGAAATTTTCTATAAACCTTCAAAATATTGATGTTGAAGGAAACCCACAATCCGTCATCTTTTGGACTTCCTTGATAAGGAAAGAATCCAATGAGTTCACTTATACAGATTTTACTGATTCTTTCATTCATCCTATGGTCAATTTTCTGAACAGCAGCAGGCAACCCAGAATTAGTGAAGAGATTAAGAAAGTCCTGTAGATGTCAGAGCATAATAGAACAGGAGATTGGTACTTGTACCAAAATCATACTGAGATAAGAGTATATGGATCAAGCCTTGTTCTATATAACTACCCAAATACCTCCCTATGAGGTTATTTTCCCTTGAGTACATAAGGTAGACTCTTAATTCAGATGCAATTAATTTCTTGGCAGCAAAGAAGAAGACATAGTTCAAATTGAAAAATCAAGTTGTCCCTTTTATCTGTAACAATATTGATGCAGGTCCAAAGGCTCAAAAACATTTGCAAGAATTCAATTTCAGTCACAGTTTTCTGTGGTATTATGATCCTCTTAGAGCTATAAGTAAAATGAGAGTTAAATGAAAATTGACTCCCTATGTACATGAAAAGAAACCAAACATAGAGAAATTCTCCAATCAATCTGAATGGTTGGAGAACATATTGGTAGAGGCAGAGAAGCAAAGTGATACTAGTAAAAATTTCCAAACTCTAACCCAAGAAGACAAGAACTCAAAGAGAAACAGAGAGGAAGGATCATATACTGCAGAGACTACAACTGAAACTAAATTTAAATTGAGATACATTAAAAATCCAAAGTTAAATACTGCTAATAAAGAAGTGGAAACAATAGAGGTGATTGATACAGAAACAAAAAAAAAGGACGATGCAACTCCTACAATAATTAAAAAAAGAACAACAACCTACAACTTCAAACACTTAGCTTATTCAGAAGAAACATAGTATTGAAGTTTCCTCATCTAAAAAACCAGCAGAAAAAGAGATGGACATCAAAGAAAGATACAAAGAAATCAAAGCCAGAAATGAAGAAATTAAAACTGAAATATATTCTCAATATCTGAAAAAAAACTCCTGGTATCCAGAATAGGCTACTTTCTACCTTTGACTATAGGAATAAAAAGATGCATATGACATTTCTTCAACCCACAGTTTAAACTCCCAAGTCATCTTATGATTACAAAAATAAAAAGTTTGAAGTCTTGGCCTAGGATATTCATCCTCTGGATCAAACTGAATTTCATAAGCAGGCAGGGGAGATGACCTATTCTACAATGACCACCAAGGCCATGAGTGTACAGAAGCTGAAAAACACTCTTGCAAATATCATAGATCAGCTCAAATTGGAAAAAGCATCTTCACAAGCAAAAAACAATAGAATTAAATCTTTGGAAGAATTAGTAATTGAAGTAGGATATGATCCTAAAAATGTCAAAGTTACAGATGAATTGAAAAAGAAGAAAAATGCAGACATTGCTGCATTAAAGAAGCAACTAAATCTGCCCCCTACAGAACATCCTTAAGAAAAGGAAGCATTACAGGATACAAATCACAAAGATGAGGTGATGAATCTAATTCTATAGTTGACTTCTCAGATAAAGGAAATGGATAGTGAAATGGAAAAGTTGGTCCAGGAGAAAGAAGCCAGCAAAGAAACAATCCCAGTCATTGTCATTCCTCTATTCACTACTATTGTACCTTCCACACTAGCAAAATCATTGGCTCCTATAGTTCCCATGGCT
Organism: Pinus albicaulis; assembly: GCA_034641835.2. NCBI lineage: Eukaryota > Viridiplantae > Streptophyta > Pinopsida > Pinales > Pinaceae > Pinus > Pinus albicaulis. The sequence goes on along the minus strand of CM076583.1, from coordinate 770,522,940 downwards.
ACAACAGAGTCTTCAACAACAGCAACACATCATTTAGATGAAGCAAGCAAGTTAGTAAAAGCTATGTAGGACATGTCTATTCGGACTAATGAGATTACCAAACTTAAAGAACAACTTAAAACTAGTCTTAAAGATGAAAAGAAACTTGCTAAGATAATGCATATGAAAGAAGAACAAAGAGAAAACAGATTAAATGAGCAGTTGAAGAAATTAGAAAAATATCTAACACTGAAAGAACCCATGGCTCAAGTCAAACAACAGCTATGGGTCAATATCATTAAAGCAGTCAATGATATTTGGCCATCCATATAGGTTATATACGAGTAGAAAGACTTAGTCAAATCAACAAAAGAAGCCATTAAAAATATAAAAGAAGAGCTTGGTAAGAGACCTGAAGAAGCTCTTGAAATCATCAAATTTCTTAATTTCAAAAATAGGAAAGAACTTGAAGAAATTGGAATTAATGACAGAATAGAAACCATCCTTGAAGTTAGGAAGGTAATTTCTAAGAAGAATTTGATGATACAATAGAAGAGAAATGCAAAAACATGGAGGTTGCTATCACAAGGTTTATGATGGAATTTGATGTCCTAAGGCAGAAAGGCCTTCCAAATCCATTAGTTATTCATGACAAACTAATGAAGCAGGATGAATATGATAAGAAAATGAGAGAAGTTGCCAAGGATCAAGCCAATCTGCCTTCCTCACAAGGTGTTCCAACAGGGAAGGTAATCTACAAGAATTTGGAGAATTTTTTTTACCTACAACATGAGGTGAAACACATATTTATCAACAAGCCCACATTCTCAAAATACACTAAAGCAAATGAAATATTCAGGAGGATGATGAAGATCAAGTTGCCAGAGGCAGAACTTTGGGAAAAAATGACTGATTTACTATGAAATCAAGCTGCATAAGCACAGAGCAGTGAAAATAAAACAAAGCATGTTTTTTTTTCATTTACAGTTATGGTTTTGCAGTTAAAATCATGACAGTAAACAGTGAAAGAGTATCAGGTGAAAGAGTATCATGTAAAAGAGTATCATTTCAAACTCAAAATTTAAAGTCAAATCAAAAATTACAAAGTAGAGATAAAGCTTCCAGCGTAAATGACACTTCACTATCTAGCTGCAGCCTTCGTTGAACAACAAAGAGAGAAAACAACAACAGATTGAAGACAACAAACAATAATTTCAATAAAAACAATGACAACTAGTATTAGTTAGAAAGCTGTCACTATCTTCTTGCATGAAGATATCTCTTGTTCCATGAATAATTCCTAAGTTAGTTTTAGGATATTTTGTAAGAGTTTTTGTATAAATACTTCTCATTTAGAAGTATTGAGCGTGGATGAATTGTTGAACATTTCTATAGTTGTACTATTCTGAACCTAAGGGTGATTGTGCCATTTTCAATTTAGTAGACTAGATTAAAGAAATAAAGCATCATATTACAGGATTCATGTGTTGGGCCACTACAGTGAAGTATTTTCACTTGTTTCTTTGTCAATTTATTATTTTTTTCATCAATACTTGTATGCTTTTCTAAATCTAAATGATAAATCAGGAATGTTATTTCAGAATACGTTAATATCACTCTGTTTTGCACTGCTTATCATTTACATGTTTTCTACTGATATCTAGACTAAGGAACCCTTAGTTTCTCCCTAGTTTCAATTGACCTCCGCCTTTTCACTCATTATCTGAATTTGAGAACCCTTAATTGCTCTCTTACCCCAATTGAAACCATTTACACCATTAGCCTTGAAGATCTAAAATAACTTAGCTATCTTTCCCTGTAAACATTTCCCTTTAGAGCTTGATCTTGATCTCACTACTTGACACATTGTCTCCATTAGCCCAATGGAATACAGACCTACATCTATCCATCTAAGTAAGTGATTTCACCACAAAGTATAATCAAAATCCAAAACCAATTTAGCCTACATAACTAACCTAAAATCAATCAAAATCAACAAAGATAAATCATATAGAGAGAGCCCTCTCTGAGCATTAGGAAGGCTAGACCCTAAGGCTTAAAATTAGGTTTGTGGTTACCTCTAATATTATTTAAAACACAAAAATAATAACAAATCTTGAAAATTATTAGAGTGATAACACCTGCAACACATCAATGCCCTGATGCCCATGGTTCATGGCATGTGAAGCAAAGCTTCCTTCTCCTCAAGTATCTTCAGACATCATCACTAAGAGGTCCTTTGTTTTTTTTCTCCTTTGGAGTAAGAAAAATCACATCTTTCCCCTTAGGCTGGAATGGTGGCCTTTGATGAAATGGAGCTCTTGCCTTGGCAAAGCATCCTGTAAATACCTAGCCCTCTCAATAACATCTTGGAGTGTAGTTTGTTTAGTATACTTAATCAACCCATGCAGAGGCTCTACTAGCCAAGTGATGAACATATAAACTATTCTAGATGTAGATAAGTCTGGAACCATAACAATTGTTTTAGAAATTCATAGATATAAGTTTCTCGATTACCTGACTACTTGAGCTTGGATAGTTTAACAAAGGGTGCCTCTGAATCTCCTCGATCAAATCTTTCCACTAATATCTTAGTGAACTATGCACATGCAGTTACATTTGCATGCCCCAATGTAGAAAGACCATGAAACCACCAATCATGAGCTTCACTTTCAATTTGTAGCGCTGCTATCTTGATGGCTTCCATCTTGTAATGTTCCGAAATGGAAATCAATAGCTTTTACACCATTGAAGAATTCCTTTGTCGGAAATATGAACAAGGCTATGTCATAGATGGACTGAGAGGGATTTTACCAGTTATGTAACCTCTAAAGAGAGGATGAGAACCGGAGGCTATCTGGCCCTTTCTCAGGCTCTACCTATAGCTATGCAAATATTTCTTCCTCGGGAAGATCTTGTTCAAAAGGATGAGCTACAACAATACACAAGCATGAGCTAGAAAATAGCAATGAGTGCATAAACTTCAGAAAATGAAATAAACCCTCATAGTCTTCTTATTGATAATATGGTAGTAGAAATGTGTACTAGATCTTGAGGAAATGATCACTCAAGCTGAAGTAAATCCTTCACAAAAGACACAAGTACAATGAACATGAAATACACTGCTACATATATTATGCCCAACTATGACTGCGCAGTCTATGAAGGAGGACTGCTGCAAAATAATGATACAATGAAGATATGACAATATGAAGCTCAAATAAAGAAGGGGGAGATGAATCTCAACCCATGGAAACTATAATAAAGAATCCCTAAAGAGATTGGCTACAATACATACAAAAATTGAAAATCTGCAGAAATGCTGGAATTGCTGGAGCAGCTGCAACTCTAAAATGAGAACATGAAGGAGGTGGCTGAATAACGCTGTATAAAATGTATATACCTCCTCCAATGGAAATATAGAGTGAAAGGTTGATCCTTTCACCAAATATCTCACCCTCCAAAATGCCGGTGCAACCCCTCACTACAATTGCACTCAAGAACTACGTAGTCACGGAGAGGAACTGTGATGTAGGTGATGGGAAGAGATTTGCCTCCTACTAAGATATGATAAATGGAGCTGATATCTCCCCTATTGATCTCCCGGATGCCTAAAAGCTTCCTCCTCTGAAATCTGGGCTCCGAAATGATGATGTGAGAACCTCTACTGCAACCCTAGCAACACAATGGCTCTTGCTGCAAGAATCACTGCACTGAAAGGAATAGCTTTGGCCTTGAGCAAAGATGTGGAGAAGATGAAGATCAACCTTCAAGAGCTTCTCAAGAAGGGAGGGAATCCTTGAACAAGAAATCCCTTGTGCTAAACAGCACAGCTATCATAGTTGTGTAACTATAGAAAGCAAGAAATTCGAAATATCCAAGCTAGCTCAAAATGGTTGCTTTCCCCTCCTTTTATGCAAATTAAGGCTCCTTAGCCATGCACCCCACACATTAGGGTTTCCTCCTCCTCATGCAATTTCGTAGGCTTCCCAAGCAAGCCACACCTCCATCTATTGCGCAGTTTGACTTGGTCAACATGACCTAGCCCTCTTTGTAATTAACCCTTTTCACACATGGGGTGTGCAAACAAGCTCCAATGATGCTCCTCCTTCATAATGTGAGGGATTTTATTGATTTTTTCCATAACCATGGGCCTCCTTACCCATTTATTTAGCTGCAATATTATAAAAGAAAAATTTTAATGTTCCATTTAGCCATGTGCTAAAATGGGAACATTACACATATTCGATACTTGGTTCAGCTGGAAGTAGATGTCTAGCTTCTCCACCCAAGACTTGGATGCACACTTAGATGATCCATCAAAAGCGGGAAAAAAGAATCTACCCATAGTATGTTGTAGATCATTGTTTTATATAAATCCTCCACTTCTATTGTTATGCCGGGGTCTCTTGTTGTCCTTGATTTGACAAAACTCCTGAAAGTTTAGATTATCTTTGAATCTCTAATATTGAGACTCATATTCTATAAAATAATCTTCAAGGGTTTCTTGTTCTTGAGTTCCTCCACCTCTGTTTCCCACTGCTAAGAATGTAGGCATAGTGGAGGGTTGGGAAACTTGCTGCCTCAATGGTTGTTCGTACCAGTGATGTGAAATGCCAAAGATTTCTCCATGTAGAAACCCTCTAGGAGATTCTTTATGTCTCTCCATCCTCATATCCTTGATTTCTCTTGCAATATCTTGCATGGTTTGAAGAAGAAGCTTGGGAAACTCCTTATCATCCACCTCTCTCAATATTGGAGTTTTGCCCTTGTCTTCTTTGTTGTTTGTATAATAATATCTTAAGTTTATATTAATATACCTCTTCTCCCTCTCTGTGAGAGACTCTCCTTACTTAGATGACATAGCTGTTGTAGTACATAGGCTGAGCCAAGATTATTCTCTGATACCACTGTAATATTCCAAATTAGGAAAAGTAGGTATGTAGAACATATCACTGGAAAATAGAGTGAAATATAAACATATCAAATGAGGGAATATCATGAAGCCATTATATTATACATTATAGCAGATAAAGTGTACAAAATCTGGAGGAAAAAGACACTCAAGTTAGGCAAAACAAGCCTCTAAGAGCCCAATACATGAAACATGAAGAACAACTGGTATATAAGAATGTCGAAGGCTAAGAAAATGCATTTTTTGTTGGGGTCAACTGATGCTATAAATTAAAGTACATGGATCTGCTAATATAGTGCCTAGAAAATGTCTGGATCATAGATCTAGGCCTTCTAGCACAATTCCAAGACAAACTAGAAAGGGTTTTTAGAAATACAAAAAATGAAAAAATGAAATATGTAGTTGTGGGGATGAACAAAAATCTGCAACTATATGACTATTGGGAGGTGGCTTATCTGATATATAAATGGTTGATATCCCTCTTCCCAAACATCTCGGATGAAGGGCTGCTCCCCTCACTGGAAAACAAGGTCAAGAACTTGGGTACTTGACCCTCCACTGCAATTGCACTGCAAAATAATGTAGTTTCTAAAGGAGACTACATTGTAGGCAGATGTTGCTGCTTGGCCTGATTCCATATGGTGGAATAATTCTCAAGGAAATTCCTTTCTACCCTTCCAGATGAAGGGTTTCCCCCCTCACTGGAATACAAGCTTAGAAACTGGGTCTATCAACCCTCCACTACTTCTGCCTTGCAAAAGAACCCAATCCTAAAGGAGACTGCACTGTGGATGGTGGCTGAAGCTTGGTATGATGCCAGATAGTGGAAATGATGCTCAATGTACCTCTCTTGAGTAGGCACTCGAAGTCCCCTAAGGATGAGGGTGGGATTTTCACTCAGAAACACCCTTGTGCTAAACAACACAACAAACTCCGCTAAACAGCTAAAGTGTGCATAAAGTCATAAAAGAGAAATACATAAACAATAATCAAAATTCCTTCTATGGCTGCCATCCCCTTCCTTATATGATTTGTAAGCCTCCTCACCCTTGGTCCCACACATTAAAGATGCTACTCTCGTGGAGACTCCCTCCCACTAACATTCAATTGTCCCTCAATAACTCTCCACTACCTCCGTACCAGCACTGTTGATTTGGTCAAACTTGACCATCCACATGCTTCAACCTCTATTCACACCTACGAGTTCTTTATCCAGCTAATAATATGATCCACATTCACATTAGAAGTGGTTTTATTCCTACTAAGAAGATTTATGGGTCTCCCTACCCTCTTATTCATCTATCTAAATGACAAAAGAAAAAATTAATATTCCAACTAGCTGGAAGCTAATTAGGAATATTACAATTGATATGAATACTTTTTATGGTAATGATCCAATAACATGGATAATCTAGATAGAGAAATACTTTTATCTACACCAAGTGGAATCCTTACAAAAGGTAAATATTATAGCCATATTTAAAAAAAAAGAATGACATGTATGGTGTTAATTGCTTGACAAAAGAAAAAAATGATTTTGTTATATCTTGATCCATTTTTACAAAGGAATTAATAGCACATTATGGAGACATTAAGAGCAATACATCAATTAGTCAATTGGTAAATTTTCAATTAAAATTCCTTGTTATAAAGCACATTCAACAAGTCTAAAATTTGAGTCTCAGGGTAAATAAGAGAGGATAATTTATAAGACCTATTTGTTGCATTTTTAAGGGAAAGAATCCAATATGAGGTTGCATCTCTTTGAACCTAAATATCTAGATCATGCAATTTTATTCTAGCAAGGAAAGTTGAAACTAAAAATATGGCTTCTAGATGGTCACTAATAACTATAGAGAAATCATTATCCCTTTCATAAATTTTAAAGTTGGAACCTTTGAAAATGGATTAGAGAAGTAAAATGGAAAAAATTTCGATCTTGACAAAAGTTATAGTAAGTTTCATATATACAATGAAACAAATTTAATATGCATACACTATTGAGATAAATAAGATTAAGAATTGGTGTTATCACAAGATATAGAGTTAAATAGATTTCTCCAACAATATATTATCATGAATTGGCCATCACTAATACTCTACAAACCCTCAAGATAGAAGGATATGTGAAAAATGAAAAGGTAACAATATTTATATATTTAGATAGTACCCATAACTTTATCAATTAAAAATTGAAAAAACTTCTTATTTTTAATATTAAGTTGAATATGGGTGAGTATTTATTAGATAGTATCATGTTTTTAATCCAAATGGTTGGTGCTAATTTTTTTTTAGGGGTCCAATTGTTACAATCATTAGGAATAATGGCCTATAATTTTCCATATATTTTCATAATATTTTCCTTAGAAGGAAATGAAATTGATCTTAGAGGTATCCAAGAGAAACTCTTTAAAGTGATAATCTTTAATAGAATGGAAATCATTCTAAAAAAGGGATATCACAGTGTAATTGCACAATTAGATTCATTAGAGTTTCAAACATCTATATCCTTTTCTCCTAACCATTCCATAGATATTTGTAGATATGCCTAAAGGTATTAAACATGCTCAATGCCATGACCATGCTATTCGTTTGCAACTTGGATGAGTAACACCTAACATTAGGCCTTACAGATATCCATGTGCATAGAAGAGTGATATTGAGCATATGCTTCAAGAAATGTTAGAGGTTGGAATCATTCAACCTAGCTAGATTAATTTCTCTTCACTAATGAAGATGGCTATAAAAATGGAGGGTCCATGGAATATGTTTCCAAATTACATGCAACTCAACAAAATGAAAATCAAATATAAGTCTCCTATTTCTGTCATTGATGAATTATTAGATAAATTTTATGGATTTATTTTCTTTAGTAATTTGGATCTCATTTTTGGATACCATTGATGGTGTGAATGTATGGTTAATAATAAAGGTTAAGAGAATTCATAATCCTTTTTTCATTTAATTCTCAAATCAAAGTCTTTGGAGATCTTTTGACACACTTCATGCAATATACATAGAAGGATAACCTACTCTATTCACACCTCATGTAATCTAATATTCTATGGTAAAGAAATGAAATACGATAGAAACTTCAAATCACACACTTGACAATAAATAAAATGAATATAAAAAGTCTTAGATTTTATACTTAGTCATTGGAAGCCCACATGATTGATCCCTTGAGAATTGACACATCTCTCTTCATCACTCAACTCTATTTCCAAGAATAACGAAGGAGAAAGGTGATTATCTAGCACAAATATTCTATATACAACTCTAAAACAATATAATAACACAATAATTCTATAGAAAATTCAAAGGAAAAAACTACAAATAGTGCTCGAAAGGAAATAGAACACAGAACTAAAGAAGATAAAGGAAGTATAAACATTCACTTTTGAATTATTTAAGAAAACTATATATATATATATATATATATATATATATATATATATATTAGTAGCACAACACTTCACCTTGAGGGGGCCTATCCTCAAGGCTTATTTTATGCCAAACACCTATGATCTCACCAACTTGAAATCAATTGTTACTGACCAATCATCAATTAAACCAAGAATACTGGTGAGAAAATGTGTATTAAATTAAGTTGGGTACACTTAAAACTAGTACTCATACAATTAACCCCTGTCATGAGAAGATATTACACATTTATAGGTGAGAGGGGAGCATTGCTGACCTCGTAGAGGAAATGGTAGAATCATGCAATCCTTGGATTAATTCATATGAGTTTAGAAATAGCTACATGACAAAAAACTTGCACTTATAAAAATAAACATCCTTCAAAAATGAATTATTGAGAAAATGACACTAAGTCAGAGTATGGGTTTCCTAGACAACTTGATAGTGTTTTAATGTGATTGGTCAAGCTAGACTCTATTGGTGGTTTGATTTTCTTATTCATTCACAAGGAATCCTACACAATTGAGGATCCATCTTCATTTGTAGCATGTTCTCTACAAACATGCACAAGGAATATTAGCCTATAGATGGATGATTAACTTGCAAATATCTTGTTATCACTTATTGGCAGAATGAGTAGCCAATTTGGTGGCTTTTATACCCCTTATATTGTGGTATGAAATACATGATTTTAGGGTTTATATCCCCAACATAGTAGAAGTAAGAAATCAACAAAGAACACTCAATTTATCCTAAAAATTGCATAAAAATCATAAAGAAATAGATTAGTAATTACATGTGGGTCCTATTAGACTCCTATACCAATAGGTGTGATTTTTCATGATTGACTTGTTGAACTATGCAATATGTTCAAACCTTTCTCTTATTGCAAAGGTGTTCCATATTCTCAAAAAATCAAAAAATCAAAAAATTTAAAAAATGTAAAGAGGGTATACCCTAAAAGAAAAATCAAAGGGTAAAAGAATAAAATTGGTCAAAAAAGTGAAAGAAATGAACCCCAAACAAAAATAGACCAGGAAAGTGTGCAAGTCTTAATGCCACTACTATTTCATTTTCTGTAATAAGCAATTGTGTGTAGCTTGTTAAAATTTTGCCACAATTTATGAAGAGTCAAACTATTTAAACTTGACTCATTCATCTTTCAATTTCATGTTGTAGAATAGAGAATAAATATCTAGCCAAACAGTTTAATCTTGGAAGATAAGTAGATAGGTAGAGTGAATAAAAGGTGCTCAACAGTTTAATTTGAGCCCTTGGATGTAATAAGTGTAGACTTAGATAGGTTTTCCATGTAAAAGAAAAAGTGTGATAAGGGTTTTCCAGTCTAAGTGCACCCTAATAAAGGAGAAAAAATGGTAGAGTAAAGTAGATAGGGTAGGTAGATGATGTTGCAAATTTTCATGTGATGAATGATGGTGTTAAAATGTGTTAAGAATTTACTTTCATCACAAGTGCAAAGGCATAACACTACATTGGCATAATTTCAAAGTAAAGCAAGGTCAAGATTATTAACTTCCCCTTCATTTTTCCCTAAAGGTTTCACTAATTTCCCCTAAGTGCTAAGGTATTTGAAAATTAGAGGGGCTCAAGGCATTTCCTTGACTTTTGGAGGGACCAAACCCTCGGCCCAATAATTGAAAAGACCTAAGTACTTGAAATCATCCACTATCACATTCATTTAACCCTCAAAATCACTTTTTATTCTAAGTTTAAGTGATGAAATGATTATAATGCTATTTGTTTGTAAATCTTCACTTCCTTGGTTATATTTAAGGGTTTTGAGTTTACATTGTCCCTAGGTCATATTAACTCTAATTTATGTATTAACTCCCATAAAAATCACCTTTTCCTATTATATATAAATCTTTTGTACTAATACCCCCAAAACCCTTATATTACACTTTTTAGCCAAAGTATTTAGCCCTAATACATTCAAATAAAAACCCACCTTATATGCCCTTTGGCTAAAAAATAACATTATTTTTATTCCCACCCCTATGGTAAGAAATTCATATTGATTTAATTACCATATATCAAAAAATATATGAAAAAAGGTTTAAACATATGAAAATATGTTTGAAATAAAAATAAATCCAAAGTTTAATCGAAATCAAACTTTGAAATAATTCGTCCACGTGCCATTTTCCATTTCCCGACTATTTTTTCATACGGGATTAATTAATCCTTAAAGATTAATTAATAACCAAACCTTCCAATCAATCACTTCCCAAAATGATTAATTTATATTAAATCATGTCGGTCTCGCACATTAAATATTCGTCAACTCCATATCTCGTCAACCGTTGGATCGATCCGCCCAAGATCGACGGCTCCCATTGATTCCGCTAGCCATCCCCTGTACGAGCGTTAACATGTGAAATCAAAATGGTTTTCAAATAGTACCTTGGCTACGTGTCAAGCACTGTATCGCTTCGCTGCCTCTCCGCCCGATACTGCCTTTCCGCATAAGTGGTGCGGAATAAACCGCTTACCGCCTCCACTGTTCCCCATGACTCATCCATCGTACAGGATGACATCATTCATTAAATTAATAAAATTTCCGCCACCCATTGAAATTGAAAATAAAACGAAAAGAACTTGCATTTTTTTTTATTATTATATCGTGCACAGTGAACGACTAGACTCCCATGCAGTAAAACCCTTTGTAACCCAGCTGTGCTACCTGAAGCCTCTGTTAACCAATTCAAGCATGGTTTACCTCCCAAAAATCATTCTAGATTCACTCCAGACCTGTCAAAATCAAATGAAACCTTTTCGACCTTCCCTACAAACCAATGCTTTCTTAACAATTTGTTTTGTTTTACAGGTGATCAGAAGACCACATCCTTGGATAAACAGTTTTAATACTTGTCATAAGACTTATTTACTCCAAGAGTGTTATCAAATCTATTTAAACATAGATGGAAGATAAAACATACAGTTGAAAGACAAGCAAAGGAAACATGATATTAAACGAATTACTGTTGAAACAGACAGTAAAAACCTAAACTACACATTGAAGGTAAAAGGACACAGTAAAGAGTAGTCAAAGAGTATCAAGATTAAAGAGTATCAGTTTGGCAGTTGAAAGTGTATCAGTAGAAATAAAGAGTATCATACAAGCAAAGAAGACAAAAAGAATTACTCAAAAGGACAGCATCGAGCCCTATTGTAAGACCTGCCTCCAGCACATCCACAAAGGGAGGAAACAACACACCAACAGTTACTTTTTGTCCTATCTACGAGACCATCTGTCTCCTTTTATTGTAACTTATTCATTAGTCACCCTAGATTATTTGCTAGGTTATTGTGAGATATTTTAATCATTTTTTGTATAAATAAACCCTCGAAGAAAGTATTGAGGGTGGATTCTACTACTTTGCTGTGACATTGATGTTTTTGGAATAAAAGTGCTTTGGAGAGATTTATTTGTGGCTTTTTGGATGATAATTTGAAGCTCAAGACTTTTTGCAGGATTGATGTGTCAGACTACAGTTCAATAAGTCTTTCTATCCTATGTCTTAAGTTTTATATCTGTTTATAATATCACTATGTTCCATTTCTGAATAATTGACATAAAAGAATAAATCAGAACTTACTTAAGTGTACTCTGATTTTCAATTGCGATTATTCCAAATGTTTTCTTCCAAACTGGTTATAAGCAACGAATTCTTAATTGCTCTTGTTTCACTGGTTTGAACATTTTGATTGCTATAGTAAAGAATTCTTAACTGCTCTTTATTTGTAATCATTCATTTTCTTTCTTTGAATATGTTGAAAGATTCTTGATTTCCTTTCATCCCTTCAAAACCCATTCCATCCACTTTAATTCCTAAAAAATTGTTCTCTGTTTGGCTATCTTGCCCTGCAAAGCCCTCTTGTGTGTAGAAGATTAATCCAGTAAATCCATCCTTTGACTCCATAGCCCAATGGCTTGAAAATATTCAACCTTGCCCTTAGTTGGCGGATTCCACCATTTTCAAACAAACTCTTGGACTTGTAACTAGCCTAAAATTTTCTAAGAATAAAGATAAATCATAAAGAGAGAGCCCTCTCTGAATACAGATTAGCTAGATTCTGTATCTGAAGGTTGGTTTGTGGTTACCTCGGGTATACTTTCCTTTTCCACAACTTCAAGGAAAACCTGAGTGATAACAGGTCCTACGTTTGATGTTGACCCCCAAGGTTTGAACCCTCATTCTTGCTCTAGACGTACAAACCTACAATAAAAGAAAGAAACCGAAGAGTAGAATAGAAAACTCAAAGTATACAAGTATATATGTGACGTGTTATTCCATAAGATATTAAATAATATTTTCATAAACTTGAGATATAGATAAGAGAATTGGGATGAAACATGAGCTTATTTATTGATAATAGCAACACAAAGGTAGTCACATGATCACCCGATCCTAGCTTCTGGCATTGAATGAAACCTTCCTCAGGATCCTTCCTTCCTAGGCCACTAAAAGTCTCCTCCTCCAATAATAGCTATATGAATGTGATATAAGAGAACTCAATACCACAATATGGAACCTAAGGTTTCCAAGAGATGGGGGAATGCTTCAACGGATGAGAATAGTAGACCTAATGTGCAATACAAATCATATGTCATGGAACCCATCTTCAACTCATAAAACTCCTTAGCTCTGGCATCATAATACCTCTCCTAAATCTACTTCTTCTTGAAGAGCCTCTCAAGCTCATGCCAAGCAAGTCATCCACCCAAATACCTTTAACATTCTTCACATCCTCCCACCATATATCTTCTTTCCATTTAATATTGGGAGTGGCTATCTTGGTTTTCATGTTCTCTATATAAATATGTAGTATGAAGAATGTATTCATCCCAAGCAACCATGCCTCTACATATTCTGACTTCTTCATCTCTCCATCGAATCTAGGAGACTTTCCTTTCTTGAACTCCTATAGAAAATACTCACCCCTCCTATAAGTACTATGATGGTGATGACTATGATGATGTATCCTAGAGGAGAAACTAGAATGATGCCCATAATACCATTCCTCCTCTTAGGTGTGTTCAATGATCTGCCACCTCTAACTGTGTCCCCTCTCTCTAACTTGTATTCGGAACGAGACTTGATACCATAGGATCCATTAGTATTTTCCTCCTAGTCTTCACTGATCCTCATTTGTCCCTATTTCTGAAACTCTGGCAAGCTCTAAAGATTTTCTTCATTGACTACTATCTTCTTTTCTTGAGCCCTTGCAAGTCTTTCCTAAGCCTCAACCAACCTGTCATTAGCTTCCTTACAAATTATAATATTTTCCCTCAAGCTCCTCAATGTATTTGTTACACCAGGAGAATACTCATCTCCTTGTTGCCAAATTAATATGTTGGGGGAGTCACGGGAACTATAGTTTAGAATTTTTCTCGTCATTCATGATTCTATTCTTCCTGCAAGTATATCATGTAAGAAAAAAAATAGATACCAAAATAAAAACCATACCTTATTGTTGTTCAGGCGAGGCTTATCTCATCTACAAGATCAATCCACATTGGCATATACATGTATAATAATTACCATATCTATATAATTAGCATATCAACATATACCATCATGCATGACCATACCAACAATATACCCTGATCCCATGCACGGAGACAATAACCTTGAAAACATCATAATTTTCCCAAAAGAGAGCGCAACCACGTTGTGATACCACCTGTAACACAGCCTCCCCTCACATATACCTACTTTCACTAGCTTACCTGGTGTAAACATAAGATGAGGGGCCGCTATGACCAGACTCAACCTCCTAAGTGAACTTAAGGAAATTGAGCCAATAAACAAACCTTATTGACTTCCCTTGGGTGCCACATGACCCTCCAGGAGTAACCAAACCCCTCCAGGTGTCCATCACTTGAGCCAACCAAACCTTTCCATAATATTGAGCCCCATTCGCTCCCTTTACAAGTCCTCCATGCCACTGGAAACTTCCAGTCACTCCCATAGGCTTGCATTAGTGTGACAATGGCCTTTTTTGCTCATTATTATGCCAACGACTACGAAATTTAAGGCTAGTTTTCAGGGCTAGGGTTGAGCCTCTACCTAGAAATACATATAACTTCCTTAACTCATAAAGTACATGAAAAAATTATTATAAACCAAAATCTGGAACCAGGACTAGACCTGACCATCCCCAACCAGGACTGACATTCTATCAAACACTTGTAAACAATGTAACCTACAGGTCATGAATACAATATTGGGCGTAAGGGACTAGAAATTAATGTGATACTTAACAAGAAGGATCTCCACCCTCTCTATGTAGTTTTCTTGACATCAATTAGGTCTTGAATCCATTACTCTTTCGTTTACAAGTAAAAACATGAAATGAACCATGACTAGAACCAATCACATAACCATCCTTATAACCAACATATAACCACATAAATAACCATAATATAGTAGCCATTAAACCACATAATAACAAGTACAAAATCAAGAGAAATTATCTTTCATTAAAAATAGGCAAGATCCAACTGGGTTTGGGACTTCCACGTACCACCTGACCATAGACATGGTTGAAACCAATTCTTTCTTTCAACTAGTCACCCCTGTGCCATATTACAAGCATGACTGTGGGATCTCATGGATAAACCAATCCAAAAAAAACCAAAGGAATCCAGAGGCTAAACCACCTCCACCCTCACCATACTATGATCTCACCTAAACTGACATGGAGATCACTAAACTAAACCAATTTTGGAATACCTCTGGATCTCATCACTTTCCTTAAGGAATTTTTCGTCTCTTCATCTCTAGGATCTCCCACAATCCACACCGTATCACTAGGCCCTTACAAAGACACCACCCTCAGGATTTACTATGTATCCTGCAAAAACTGGTCAAGGGATTTTTAGGCCTTTGTGAATTTTCCTGAGACCACCTCCACCCTAGATTTTGAAACCATCCAGAAATTCCCATGCTCAAAATTGAGAACAACCCCATCATACCATGTCTATCCGAAAAAAGGAAAAACAAGAATGAAAACCACTATCAAAACCCAACAAACCCATGCCACCGACAACAAAAGAACCAAATACCAACATGCACATACCATGTATGTCAAAACCATCTAGGAAATCATACATGTAATTTTTTACTTGCAAGTATTCCTACTGAATCTGCTTGATCATGATATTACATCTTTCATATTTTCTCTCCTTTCCTTTCCTTTTCCTTATTTTGCATGCTTTTCCTTTCCTTTGATTTCTTGGGCTCCTTCTACTCTTGGTTCTCTTCTCCTCTTCGAGTTTAATTATGAAAATGAACTGAAAAAAAAACTACGAACTAATTCTTTGAGGTATTTTCATCATTCATGCCTCTATTTTCTTCAATTTTCCATTATTTCCATGAATCTCCTCTTCACATGAAACCTGTGACCTTTCACCTTCCTTTTCTCCTAATTATTTGCATAAATAAATGTGCCAAAATACCTTTTAACCTTTTTAATGCCTTAGCCATTTCCTTTTTCCAATTTTCCCTTAGTCATAAACACATCCAGTGGTGCCCACTAGGATATCTTTTCCCAACGTTTAGCTTGGAATAAGTGTCCCTTAACCGTGGTCTTATGTTTTCCTTTATTAAATTTTATTACATGAAATTTTAGCTTACATCTTTTACAGAAGTGAAATTACTTAGGGGTCAAATTTAAAATATAACAATTCAAAAGTCTGTAAAATAATTAAATAAACACTCTACAATTTGAATCAATTAGATTTGCCAATAAATGAAGCATGGGTGTACATTTTAGTGAAGCAAGGAAATTTTGGCATGTTTCACAAAAATTCATGCCCCACCTTCATTTCAAGGCCAAAGTGAATGATTCAACTTGGAAAGTACTTTTTTACTCATAATTAAAATCATTTTTTCACATAGAAATTTTTATTGTGCAAGAAAATGCTAAATTGGATCGATTTCGTAGGGTTAAAATCAAGGTTTGTGTGCCTCAAATAAATGAACATTAGGACCTATAATTCCAATAATGATCATTCCAACCTAAATATAACACCATTTTATGCAACATAAAATAGTCATTTTCATAAAGGAAATGTTATACACTGAAATCCAAGTTTTTCATAACAATAATTGATCATATCTAGAAATGAACACAGTCAAAACAAATATGCACTCCCAAGCCAAACCAATTACACTCTTGGTAATGAAATTTGAAATGGGACATGATATCAATTCCTAACCTTAGGCTATAACCTTGCATCATGTCTGAAAAATATCCTACATAACTATGTTTCCCACTTACACACAACTTTCACATAAGGCAAGTCGAAGAAAAACTTAGAATGTTGTATGAAATCTGAAGTATAAATATTTAAGATTAAAGTAAAGATATAATAATTTAAAAGTGTGTAAAATATTTAAATAAATATTTAAGATCAAAGTAAATATATAGCAATGTAAAAGTGTAAAACCATTAATTAAACAACCTACAATTTTAATCAATCAGACTGGCCGATAAATGAAGCTTTTGGTGAAGCAAGAAAATTTTGGCCTGCTTCACAAAATTGCACGCGGAAGCTTCATTTCAAGGCCAAATTTAATGATTCAACTTGGAGAGTAATTTTTTACTCATAATTAACATTGATTTTTCACATAGAAATTCATGTTAGATCTAAGACTTTTGCAATCCATAATGTAGATAAATGTCTTTCGGATTAATCACATCATTAGGATTAGGTCGATGTTTCAAACCAACTAATGTGGTTCATACTCAGGACAAGGTGGAGAAACTAATCGATCTCGATGAATAAATAGTGGAGATGCATCATTGCCCGGAAATCATTGTTGAGAACTAGTCGTTAAGACTAGCTGTTAAGAACTAGCCATTAGAAAGTTAGTTAGTCAAGAATTAAAATTAAATAATTAATTAATTAATGAATTAAAACTTTATTAAAAATGGGTTTATAAATTACTATGTAATTAAAATAAATATAATAGGTAATAGGGAGGGGTAAAATTTTTAATTTAATAAATAAAATAAATAAGTAAGGAAGTAACTAAAATAAAGTAAAATAAAATTAATTAATTAATTAGATAAAAAATAAAAATAAATAAATTAATTGTATATCAAAATATATAACTAAATAAAAATAAAACATAAATAAATAAACAAACAAAATTACCTGGTGAGATTCGGGGTCCAACTCTTACTTAATTTTCAACCATCATCATGGTTGAGATTCTTAGCATGTCATTCAATTTTGATCGCTGCCCTTAATTTCCTATGGTGGAAGTGATCTACTTTGGCAACGAATTTGGATTCTTCAATACAAACATGGTGGGAGGATTTTTTCACATGTTCAGCAAGAGCTGAGGTACGAGAACAATTGTGTCTAATATCTGCAGCATGCTCCCAGATTCTCTGCCTAGTGGATTGACCTATTTCTCCAATATAGGGAGTTCCACAAGAGCAATGAATCAGGTAAACCCCTTTCATGTCCTTAGGGTCGATAGGGTCCTTAACAGACCTAAGATAATTTCTAATAGTGTAGAGAGGTTTGAAAGAAGCAAATATTTTATTTCTCCTAAGGACATGGGAAATTGTGTTTGTTGTCCCTTGGATAAATGGGAGATGGACCTTGGAAATAGGATCCACATGAGTAGATTTTCCACTAAACCCTTTATATGCCTTCTGAAAGGTTTGAAAGAAGCATAGATATTATTTCTCCTAAGGACATGGGAAATTTTTTCCATTTTCCCCTGGATAAATGGGAGATGGACCTTGGAAATAGGATCCACCCGAGTATATTTTCCACTCAACCCTTTATATTCCTTCTAAAGCCTTTCGGAAGGTATATAAAGGGTTGAGTGGAAAATATACTAGGGTGGATCCTATTTCCAAGGTCCATCTCCCATGTATCTAGGGGACAACGAACAAAATTTCCCATGTCCTTAGGAGAAATAATATCTCTGCTTCTTTCAAACCTCTCTGCACTATTAGAAATTCTCTTGGGTCTATTAAGGACCCTATCAACCCTAAGGACATGAAAGGGGTTTACATGATTCCTTGTTATTGTGGAACTCCCTATATTGGAGAAACACATGATTCCTTGTTCTTGTGGAACTCCCTATATTGGAGAAACAAGTCAATTCATTAGGTAGAGAATCCAAGAGCATGCTGCAGATATTAGACAGAATCAGTCTCGTACCTCAGCTCTTGCTGAACATGTGGAAACATCCTGCCACCATGTTTGTATTGAAGATTCCAAATTCATTGCCAACGTAGATTAATTCCACCATACGAAATTAAGGGAGGTGATCAAAATTGAACGACATGCTAAGAATCTCAACCGTGATGATGGTTGGGAATTAAGTAAGAGTTGGACTCCGACTCTCACTAGGTAATTTTGTTTGCTTATTTATTTATGTTTTATTTTTATTTAGTTATATATTTTTATATACAATTAATTAATTAATTAATTAACTTATTTTACTTTATTTTAGTTACTTATTTATTTATTTATTAAATTAAAAAATTTACCCCTCCCTATTACCTATTATATTTATTTTAATTACATAATAATTTATAAACCCATTTTTAATAAAAAATTATTTAATTAATTAATTTATTCATTAATTTTGGTTCTTAACTAACTAACTTTCTAACAGCTAGTTCTTAGCAACTAGTCTTAACGGTTAGTTCTTAACAATTAGTTCTCAACGGCTATTTTCGGGCAATGATGCATCTCCACTATTTATTCATTGGGATCAATTAGTTTCTCCACCTTGTCTGGTTCAAAATGTCGACCTAATCCTAATGATGTGATTAATCCGAAAGACATTTATCTATATAGAAATTGACTTTGTGTAAGAATACACCAAATTGGAATGATTTAGTAGGGTTAAAGTCAAGGTTTTTTTTCCTAAAATAAATGCACACTAGGACCTGTACTTAATTAATTGTACGATAATGACCATTCCAACCTAAATATAAAACCGGTTTATTCAACATACCATAGTCATTTTCATAAAGGAAATTTTATACATTGAAATCCAAGTCTAAAAAAATAACAATTGATCATATTTTGGCAATGATCACAGTGGAAACAAATATGCACTCCTAGGCGAAACCAATTACACTCTTAGTAATTAATGAAATTTGAAATGGGACATGATTGGAAAATTCCTAACATTAGGATACAATATTTCATCATATTTGACAAATTATAACAACCCTGATAAAAAAATTCATGTAAAATATATAGGACCACGGTGGATGGGACATGTATTCCAAGCTGAATGGTGCGAAAAACATCTTACTGGGTGTTCACTTCGGTTTATTATGGCTAAAGGAAATTGGAAAAGGAAATAGAAAATGATTTAGAAAGGAGAAGTGGCATTTATTGACATTTATTTATGAAAATAACAGAAAATAGGAGAAGAGGGAGGTTAAAGATCACAAGTTGCATGTGAGGAGGAAAATTGAAGGAAAATAATGGAAAATGAAGAAAATATAAGCCTTATTAATAAAAATGCTTATGAGGATTAGTTGGTAAGTTTTTTTCAGTTCAGTTTTGGAGCTCTCATTATTCTCTCTCTCTCTCACATACTCTTGGACACTTAGAGTATTCTTGGAGCACTCTTGGATTGCCTAGTTTTGGCATGTATGGTGTATGCATATGGATTGCCTAGCCTTGCCATTTCCTGGACAACCATGGTATTGTGGGATTATTTCCATTTATTGTTTTTTGGTTGGTTCTCATGATTTCGTTAACTGTTGGGTTGAGTTATTAGTTCCTAGAAGCCTTGGTTGGAAAAATGCTTTGGAAGCCCAATGAACAACTGTGGGTTGATTTAATAGTCCTGGAAGCCTTGGTTGGATAAATTATTTGCAAGCCCTAGGTGGGTTGAGTTACTAGTCTTGGAAGCCCTGGTTGGACAAATTATGTGGAAGCCCTGTAACAATTGGGGTTGAGTTACTAGTCCTGGAAGCCCTGGTTGGAACAAACTCTTTGGAGCCTTGGAGCAACTTGGATAGAGATGGATTCATGATGGTTTTGAAGTCTGACCATGAGGTGGAATCACTAGCTGAGGATTGACGTGGTTTGGCCTCTGGAAGCCTTGGATTGATTATGATTGATGTGTTTGATTAAGTCCCACATCATGCTTGAAATATGGCACAGGGATGATTGACTAAAGTGAGACTTAGGTGAGTCAATATATGGTCGGGTGGAACGTGGAAGTCCCATATCTAGTTTGTTTTTACATTCAGTAATGAAAAAATTATTTCTTCAATATTTAGTATGAAAATATACTAGTTTATGTATAGATTTTATTGCCATTATATACATTGTATTTATGTTATTAATATGTTGGTTATGAGCATGTATTTGATTAATGCTGATGTCTGGATCTATTCATGTTTTTTCATGTAAATTAATATCCCATGTATCTATAGTAAAATTGATTGTGTGGTAACTTATGATGTAGGGGATCAATGCTTCTTAACCATTTTCAGATAAGAAAGAGACCCCTTTATTTAAATATGTTGTTCATACCTGCAGATGCTATCTTCGTGATGTGTTTGACAAAATTTCTGTCATGGCTAGGTGGGGTTATATGAGTTATAGTTAATGTGATTGCTTCCATATGTTTTTCTATTGTTATTTACCCTCTCCTAAAGTTATAGGAATTTATGGGAAGTGACCTGGGCTCAAGGGCTAAAAATGTGGCACAAATCCTAGAGCTATAGGCTGAAAATTTTTGTTTGGGCCTAAGCCACTACCTTAACAAGGCTAGCCCGTGGCTCTAGTGTCTATATCTTCTCCCTTGCCCTTATAAGCCCTCGGCTCAGCCTCAAAGGGGATAAAAATTAGTTACCCCTTAGGGAACATAGCCCTAGGAGGTTGGGTTACCTCCTGGGGATGTCAATGTTGCAATGTAAGGTGTGTTTTTGGTGTTTTAGTTCCACTTCCTTAAGGTCATCTAGGAGTTTGAATCTCATATTAGTAGTCTCTCGTCACATGTTTACCCCGATTGGACGGTTACTTGGGTAGATGTGGGAAGAGGGTGTTACAGAGTGGTATCAGATCCAAGTTGAACTCTCGGACATATGGGTGGTGTGTTGATCATGTGTTTATGTTGGTTTCATATGTGTTTAGTATGCTTGTAGTCCATATGCTTGTGCATACTCATTGTGTTAGCCATGGTGGCAGTGGTGTCGCCATTGAAGGGTTGATGGTGTTATTGTCAACCTATTGTCATGAGTGTATGATTGGTTATGTGTTGCTAATGCTTGTGTATTGTTCGTGCACACTTGCTTAAATTTTGTTACATACTATAGATGCATTGCTTGCTTATGCTAGGGTTACATATTGGACATGCTTCAGTGTTATCCATGTATGATTTCTTGTGTGATGTCATATGTGAACATTCACTGGTCATTCATGATTGGTTATACATGTCAAGTGGGTGCATATGGTCAAGTTGGCATTGGTTTGATTGAGCTTGTTGTGCATAAGGTCGTTGTATGCAATTAGGTCATCATGCTGATAGTAATGTGTTGGCTAAGATAGAGTAGGATATGCAGATCACTAAAGTGAAGTTACAATAATGGAATTTGGGGCAAGAGTAGATATTCCTACAAGTTGGTATGCTTAGCACATAGGTATGTGATTCATTAGGGTTGTAAGCATTAGGGTTACTTATATGTTTATCATTCCATTGATATTTTGGTTACATGTATGATAAATGATGGTTGATCAGTGTATTCATGTGCATTATGGTTATGTTTATGCCTCTCATCCTATTATTGTTATGGTTACATACATTATAGATGCTATTTTATTAGTGCAGTTATATGTACATCTGTCAGATAGTCATGAATGATAGAAGCCTGGGGTGGTATGCATGAATGACAAATGTTTATGAGTTTATGGTGTGAACATGTTAGCTAGATATCGTTATGGATATCATGATATTATTTATGTTTGAGTTGATATGTTGTGGAGTTATATCGTGATAATCTAGATTGATTATGAAAACAAGATAGCCTCCCCTGAGATACATTAAGGTATGATATTTCTTATGACATCTACTTTGTACTTGAATTTTTTATTAGGTTATCTACTTGGTGTTCAGGTGTTTAGTATCTATTATGTCATCTAGTAGATTGTTTGAATGTTTGATTAGTTGCATGATATGAGTGTGTATCTATAAGATTGCGTGAAGGAATGGTTTGGTATTAGGAGGGTTGTACTAATGCAATATGAATTGAGATTGTCGATGTGTAATTGAGTGCAAGTAGGTGATAGTTGTAGTATTATGTGTTATGATCGATGAATGCGAGTTAATTGCTGATTATGACATGGTTATAGACTTGGTAAATTTTGATTCCAAATTAATAGATATGTTGTCTTGATATTTGAAACATGGAATGATATGTGTGTGTTTAGTTACAATGAACTGTGTTTTGGCCCAATAAGGTAAGATAACTGGTATGTTGGTATATTTCATTAGGGGAATTTTGAGGTATAAAATGGGCCTCTAAGAAAAATGTACAACCAAAATAAACTTTATAAGAAACAATAGGATTCAAGATGGTGATGTCAACCATGGGGGATGATTCACTAATTTTTAAGTAAAAGGGTAAAAATATTAAAAAATAATAAAATAATAAAACTACTTTTTCAACTCATATTTTTAACTTATCTCCCAAATTGTTTATTCAAATTTCGAGTTGGAGTACTCGTTGGATGCAAAATTTAATTCCTCATTCAAGGAGTACCCATGTTTCATACTTTTGATGGACCATTCTATGCAAAAAAATGAGAAATACATGAAAAAACGTGATTGCAATCACGTTTTTCATATATTTCTCATTTTTGGTGTAGCAGAGTTGACCAAAAGTATGCAACATGGGTACTCCTTGGATGAGGAATTAAATTTTGCATCCAAAAAGTACTCCTGCTTGAAATTTGAGTAAAAATTTTGGGAGATAAGTTGAAAATACAAGTTGAAAAAGTAGTTTTTTATTTTTTCCCTCTAAAATTTGATGATGTCATCAAATCTTGTTTTATTATTTTCACTATTATTTTATAATTTCCTTAGGAGGCCCGTTTTAGACCTCAAAATTCCCCTAATGATTTATGCATTGAAATTTATGTGTTTATGGAAGTATGATGCGGGGGATTTCATGGCAAAAGAGACTGCCATGAAATCTTGAAGAACGATCAGGTAGAGTTTTCCTTCGGAAGCACTAGGGACCTATTGGGATTGAGTCATGGTGTTTGTTGCTAGTCTTGGGCTTTTGGTCTCTTGTGATTTGTTGCGCTTTATTTTCAGTCTTGATTGCGTTTAGTCCATGGCCATGCCACTTTGTTGTGGTGTCATATTGTTTTTAGTTTTTCATGGTCTTCTTCTTGCTTGTTCTTGTTCTTCCTTTTATGTTTTGGAGAGTCTTGGGAATTGGTTTGGGAAATGGGAAAGTTGATGAAGTTCGGTGGATGAGTAAGTGCAGTGGAAGGTAAGACTATGACAACACGATGGATTGGTTGAGTCCATTATGGTAATTGGACAGTGGTAGGACAGCCATGAGAAAGGTAAAGTGAATGGATATAAGGTGTTATATGCCTTGGATATATTGGGAAGTGTTGTTCTCAAAGTTGTGGATGTTGTGCACGAATAGAGGAAGTTCGCTTAACCTAGACCTTATGATATTTAGCAGTTGTGTTGTGATCGTGATTATGTTGATTTTTATATATATGCATATATGTATGTATGTATGTTTGTATGTGTGTATGTATGTATGTATGTATGTATGTCGTTGATTGATAGGATTGTCATGGATCACGATGGTTTTATGTTGATGTTTATATATGTATTCATGTATGTGAGTATGTACATATTTAATTGGGGAGTGTATCATGATTTAGGGACAGAGATAAAAGAAATCATTGGAAACGAAACTGAAATTAAAATGTACCTATGGAAAGCACTAGAAGAAATTAAACCCTCAGATCGAAAATCACGAAGCATAAGAATGGTTTTTGAAATCTGTGGTGGGTGGAAGAAACCGTCCGCATAAGGAAATAGAGGAACTGGTTTC
Source organism: Pinus albicaulis (assembly GCA_034641835.2). Classification (NCBI taxonomy): domain Eukaryota; kingdom Viridiplantae; phylum Streptophyta; class Pinopsida; order Pinales; family Pinaceae; genus Pinus; species Pinus albicaulis. The sequence goes on along the minus strand of CM076583.1, from coordinate 770,498,510 downwards.
CACTATGCTAGATTCCTCATACACACACACCAATGTAGAAATTATATTAAATACCTTCCCAGTGCAAGGAAATTTGGTTCACTTCACCAATGAGATGAACAATCGAATAAGAGAACTATAGAAAATTAAATGAATACAGTCTGCCATAGTAAAAAGGACCTCGAGGCTGAGCTTGAACTCAGGGCATAAGGGTTCTGAAATTTTACTCAACGCAGTAGCAAGAGAAAAATGAAGTATGCACAGGTGGGGAAAATGCAAATGTCACAGTTATCTGAATGAGGGAACAAATCTAGAAACCAGAAAGGCCATAAGCATATAAATGGAAAGCACCTTGGTAGCATTCGGAAAATGAAACACGGACTTAAAAATATTCCAAACATAAACCATAAAACATCAAACATAACACTCCAAGAGTGTAAATCGTAAAATATGAAAACTCTAACCATAATCCAATACCGAATAAAATGGAATGGCAAGTATACCAAAACCACTATCTATTTTTAACACTGTTACCGATCAAATAGGTAACCTGACCTCAAAACGGAAACTCTAGACCAAAAAGTCTCAAAAAACATGAAAAAACACCCCCCAAAAAAAAAGTGTGTCTTCCATAACGTACTTGGTTTTTTTTGAAGGTCAAATTTCAACATTTTATAAAATTATGGTAAAAACAAAATTGTTTCTTGAAAAAAGGATTGAAAAAACACCCCAAAAACAAAAAGTGTGTATTCCAGAACGCACTTCGTTTTTTTTTAAAGTCAAATTTCAACATTTTATAAAATTATGGTAAAAACAAAATTGTTTCTTGAAAAAAGGATTGCAAAAACACCCTCAAAACAAAACCAGTTGATGCTGGAATAACAAAAAAAAAAATTGTCATACTTTTGGCATTTTTAAAAATAGAAGTAACATTTTTAAATTTTTAAAATTCAAACATTAAAAAAAAACCGAAAATTTAAGAAAAAAAATAAATTTAAAAAATAAAAACATTTAAAAGCTTAAAATTTAAAAATATATGAAGATAAAAAAAATAAAAATAAAAACAAAGTAAAAATTTTAATTCAAACATTAAAAAAAACCTAAAATTTAAGGAAAATTTTTTAAAAAATAAACAAAAAAATTTAAGATTAAAATTTAAAAAAATATAGAAATTAAAAAATAAAAATAAAAACAAAATAAAAATATTAAATTTAAAAAAAAAATAAAAACAAGTTAAAAATAGAAGGAAATTATAAAAAATAAAATATAGAAATTAAATTTAAAAAAGAAAAAGAAAATGCTTATTAAATTTAAAAAAAGAAAAAAAAATGTAAAACAAATACTTAAATTTAAGGAAATATATTAAATTTTAATAAATTTAAAAATTCAAAATTTAAAAAAAAAAACACTATTCAAATTAAAAGGAAAAAAAATAAAAATTAATTAAAAATAAAAAATAAAAATAAAATACAATGAAAATATTAAATTTAAAACAATATATATTAAAAAAACAAATAAACTATAAAAAATAAATTAAATTTAAATTATAAAAAATAAAATATATATATGAACTTAAATTAAAATAGGTATATACATCAAATTTTATTAAATTAAAAAAAAGTTAATATTAAAATAACAAATTAAATCTAAAAACAAAAATATTAAATATTAATAAATAAATGAATAAACAAATAAATTTTGAAAGAAAAAATAAATTTTAAATATAAAAGAAAAAAAAATATTGTTAAACGAAAAACTTTAAAAACTTTAAAAATCAATTAAAAATGGAAAATTGAAAAAAAAGAAAAAAAATAATAATAATAATTAAAAAAAATTAAGTTTCATTTTAAAAAAAAATCTAATTTTAAATACACAATTTTAATTGAAATAAAAAAATATAAAAATTTTATGTAATTAACAAAAAAAATAATAATAAAAAAGTAAAACATTTAAAAAAAATATTAAATCCAAATAAATTAAAAATATATATATAAAATTTATTGAATTTTATAAAATTATATTAAAAAACTAAGTTAATAACAAAGAAAAATTATGAAATTAAAAAAAAAAAATCAATTAAATAAAAAAAATGGGCAAAATTTAATAAAAATTATTAACAAAAAAAATAATAATAATAAATTTAAAACAAAAAAATAATAAAATTAAAAAAAATTAAAACAAAACGAATTTTATTTTAAATAATTAAAAAAAAAAATTAATATTTTTGAAATTTAAAAAAAAAAAAAAATCAATTAAAAAAAAAAATTAAAAAAAATCAATTAAAAAATAAAAATAAAAAAAAAATGAATTAAAAAAAAAATGCCGTGGTGGTCGGGGCGCGGCCCGCCCACTGGGCGGCGCCACGGGGCCGGCCCAGCCGGCCTCCCGGCCCCCGACGGGCGGAGGGCCGATTCTCGGAATCAGCCCTCCACCCGTCGGGGGCCGGGAGGCCGGCTGGGCCGCCCGGCCGGCCACCACCGCCCAGCGGGCGGGCCGAGCCCCGACCACCACGATATTTTTTTCTTAAATGATTTAAAAAAAAAAAAAATTAATTGATTTTTAAAAAAAAAAGAATTTTAATTTTTTTAATTTCAAAAAATAATTTTTTTTTTCAAAAAAATAATTTTTTTTTTTAATTTAATATTTTTATTTAAAATAAAATTCATTTTTTTTTTTTTTTTTAATATATATATACATCTATTTTTATTTGATTTTATTTTTATTTTTTATTTTATTTTTTAATTTTTAATATTTTTATTTTAATTTGATTTTTTTTTTTAAATTTGAATTTTAAAAAATTTAAAATTATTTTTTTAATTAAATTTTTTTATTTTAAATTCAATTTGTTTAAATTTTTTTATATTTAATATTATAGAATAATTATTTTTTTTAAATTTAAAATTTAAAATTTATTTATTAAAATTTTTAAATTTAAATTTAATTTAATTGTTTTTCTTAATTTTTTCGTTTATTTAGTTTTTCATTTTTAAAATCTATAAATGGTTTCATTAAAAAAAAAAAAAAAACACTAAATTTATGTATATTTGTTTTTTAAATATTTGCACGTGGTTTTTTTCATTTTTTTTGTTTTTTAATGATAGGTTTTTTTTTTTTTTTTAATAATTTTTTTATTTTCTTTTTCTTTTTCAATTTTAATTGTTTTTTTTTTAATTTTTTTTTTTTCGTAAATTTTAAAATTTGTATTTTTTTCCAAATTGTTATTATTTTTTTAATTTAATTTTTTAAATTTATTTTTTTAAAATTTTTTTTTTTCTAAATTTTAATTTTGTAATTTTAATTATTTTAATTTTAATTTTTTAAATATGTATATATATTTTTTAATATATTGTTTTTTTTAATAAGTTAGAAAGAAATGCTTTTTATTTTTATTTATTTTTTTAATTTTTTGGTCAATTTTTGTTTTTTTTCTTTAAATTATGTGTTTTTTTTCTTCAAATTTTGTCATTTCCTTTGATATAATTTTCAAATATTTTTGTTTTATTTATTTATTTTTGTTTAAATTTTTTATTTTTATGAGCTATTTTTGTTTTTTTTTACATTTTTATTGGTTTTTTTATTGTTTTTATATATATTTTTTTTATCTAAGTTTTGTGTTTTATTACCAACATGAAAATCACCACTCTTAAAAAAAAGGTTGATGCAGCATCAATACGTTTCAAAATTAGCATGAAAATCACTGCTCTAAAAAAAAAAGGTTGATGCAGCATCAATACCTTTCAAAATTAGCATGAAAATCACTGCTCTAAAAAAAAAAAAAATTGATGCTGCATCAATACATTTCAAAATTAGCAAAATTAGCATGAAAATCACTAACATTTTAAAACAAATATTCATACTTCATAAATAAAAATTTTAGAGTGTCAAAAATGTGCACAAAAAAAAAAAATGGTGATTCTGCATCACCACTTTTCAAAATCGGGTGCTTTTTATGCTACCAAAAAAAAGTAGGTAACATTGCGGTTACCTATTTCATTGGTAACATTGTTTTTTATGATATATGCCATAAAGGGAGAAATACATAGATAAGTAAACGTACGAGGAGAGATTCCACTATAAATGAATTCTATACATAAGGGTAGCATGAATTACTTGTAGACCTCGCACCCGGGCTGAGGCATGGTGGAATGAGGGCATAGCTTCTTCCCATTCGACCTCTGTCTGGAAAAGCCTGAAACAAAAAAAAATTACATCGAGTAGGCTCAACGCCAATACAATCTGTATTGTAAAGGCTTTGTAATACATGAATGTCGACAATTATAGCTCATCAACGAACCCTAATCCAAGGTTCAATCCCACCGTCCATGCGTCAAACAATTGTGAAGGAGCGAGAAACAATGGAGTTAAGTCGAGATTTAATTTCGGTAGCTGTAAACCAAATCCCGATAAGGGAGTGAAAAATCTTCAAATTAAATTCATATGTACCATGTCACATGGGCGACACCTGAAACCGTAGATGAAATTTGTAGCGTACATCGTAAATCTTACCATAGAATTCCACATGTGATCATAGCATCCGGGACCATTAAGAATATAGGTGTTAGTATTAATTTTCATTAAAAAAGTGAGCAGCCCAATGGTATGTCACTAGTGGGAATTTATTAATTCAATCTCGAATTTAGGACTTGGGACTATTCATGGATAAGAACTTTAGTCATGGAGACAAATTAAAATCTACGAAGTTTAAATTATAAAATGACAAAGTTGAAAGTAGGAGAGAATTAAATGTATATGAGAAATAAAATAGGAAGTGCCAAAGTGTTGTATTATAACTATACCTTGTATATAGATATAAAGAATTTAAAATGTGGGGTTAAATAAATTCGTTAGAGTATAAATGGTAATTAGAGTATGGGATTTTAATAATTGTCCCCATGGATATCCACAACCTTAATGGGGTAAAAAGAAATAGGTTAAAAATATACTAACTATAAGCAAGGTGGGTTACATAATTTTTAGGAATGAAATGGGTTAGCATTAGAATAATGCACCAATGTATGCACATAACTCTAATTATAGTGGTAAAGTGAATTTATACAATTCAAGGAAGGAAAATGATAATTGTAGTAGTAATGACAGAATCTCATTGATTTGCGACAAAATGAAAAAAACGAAAATGTAGAGCTGTGATAGTATCTCATTAAATTGCGATGAAAAGTTAAAACGACTAAAATTCTAGAATAGTATACAGGCCAGTAGAAATATTCAACTGTAGATAAATGAAAAAAAAATTGTGTAAAGTGAGAGACATTACAAATGGTATCAGAGCATTAGCTAAAACACTGGGAAAATTATGTGCTCACACAGAAAATGTATGCTGCTGTAAAAAATTTTGAAAATTAAATTTTTCTAATGTTAATTTCCTGTACAGTGAACAGTACTGAAGCATACAGTGATGAACCATGATTGAAGGGGACAAGCTGTATGTAGATCTGGGTGGGGGAGAAAACACGCCAGATCCAAATGCTCCATTAATGGCTATGTTGCATAGAATGCAACGAGATATGGCACAACTTAAAATCCACAATGAAAGGCTATCTTTAGATAGTGAGGAACATGACCAACTAATAAAAGAATTGACTTCTCGAAATTGTCAAGGAGGCAAAGATTCCAGAAGGAAGAGAAAGGAAAGGGTCAATTTCTCAAAATATTCTGAGGAAGATGACACCTCTAGGTAACATTCTAGATGAAAGAAGGAATTACAAGGTCAATTCTGGAAAATTAAACCTCCCTCTTATGATGGAGAGAAAGAGGAAGATGTTGAAGCATGACTTCCGAATATGATAAAGTACTTTCATGTTTACGAATATGAAAGTAACTTAAGAGTCAGGCTGGCTATTTATCAACTGCAAGGTAAGGCCACCTTGTGGTGGTAAGAAACAAATATGGTTCATACCATTGATGAGAAAATGGTGACTTGGGAAGATTTTCAAGTCAATTTTAAAAATCGATACTTGAATGAACGCTACTATGATGACAAGGCAAAAGAGTTTCAGGAACTCAGATTGAAACAACTCACAATTGATGAGTTTGTAAACAAATTCACAAATCTGTTACGATATGTACCTTATATCAGAGAGGAGAAGGCAAAGGTATAGAGGTTCTTAAACTATCTGTCCACTGTTTATAAAGAAAAGATAGAGTTTGATAACCCTAAGACAATGGATGAGGTAGTGCGAAAGACCATATTGTGTTATCAGCAGTTCAAGGGCAAGAGTGAGCAAGGAAAGAATTGGTCAAACAAAGGTGACTTCAGCAGAAAGAAAACAAAACAAGCATATCTGAAAAACTTTGGGAGAAACCACCAAATAAAGAAGTTCAAAAAAATGGGTTAAAACCAAACTGATCAATCCCAAACTGGGTCCAAGCAAATGAATGGAAATAATAAGAGAGAAGGGACTATTAAAATGAAAGAAACTTTGAAGTGCTAGGGTTGTGGAGAACCTCATTTATTGAGGGATTATCCACATCAGAATATGTAGACAGTACAAGTACTGAGAGAGGCAACTACGGTTAATGATGTAGCAAGGAACATCTCCAAAATTAGCACTGCCTTAGAAGATAGTCAAGCATAACAACAGTCCACTATGTTCGAAATGGAAGGTATGATTGTTGACCAATATGTTACAGTTTTAATAGATCCAGGTGCATCTTTAAGTTATATCAGTCCTCAAATGGTAGAAAAATGTAAATTAAAGTCAGATAAGTTTCAGCAGTCTTGGTTAGTCCAGTTAGCCACTGGCACAAAATGGAAAGTAACTCATAAGTTACCCCAAAAATCCATAAATCTGAATGGATACCAAACAAAATTAACTCTAAATATTCTGCCATTAGGGTTGTATGATGTACTGATAGGGATGGACTGGCTAGAAAAATAGAAGGGTATGATGAATTGTTTAGACAAAACCTAACACTGTATTGACAAGAAGAGAAAACCTATTATAATAAAAGGAAAGCCTAAATCCATATCTGTGAGGCAAATTTTAGTCTTTCAGTTAAAGAGAATTCCTAGAAAAGGGTATCAGGTGTATTCTGTTCATGTAGAGGAGTTGAGACGACAAGTAGAAGAAAAATTGTTAGAAACATTACCAGTGATCAAAGAATTTAAAGATGTTTTTCCAGAAGAAATTCCTCATCTGCCCCCTAAGAGAGAAAATGATTTTTCAATTGATTTAGTGCTGGGAGCAACTCTAGTTTCTAGAGCCCTATACCGAATGAGTACTCCAGAATTAATGGCATCCAATGAGAATTTCATATTTTGTTAATTATTTACAGAAGTATGATTATAGTATTCTAGAATTTCATTCTTTGTTGAATTTTTCAACTTTGACTTGATATTGCTTTTGAGATTAATTTTTACTGGATGTCAGATTTTATTAATTTCATCAATTTAATAAAATGATGATTTGTACAGGCAAAAATTGATCAATGAATCACGTCACTTCATATTTTTAATATGTTCTTTGTCGATGAGAACAAAGGTACTCCATTTTCCTCTTGTCATATTATTTCCAATTTAATCTTCTATTTAATTAAATGCTCGAACTTATGGATTTTTCTCATGTTTATGTGTAGGTTTACTGTCACTTATTAACATAGAATAGTAAGGCAATTTTCTCGATTTAATTACCCTTGTCAACTAATTATATTTTATTTAATTTAATTCAATATATACACACACACACACACACACACTAAGTCATATGTATATATATTTATGTGCAGGTACTCCACTACCCTCAATGCACAATCTCTCAGTTTAAATAAGCATTCTGTCAATTTGAGCAAAGACTATGCTATTCCTTAACAACACAATTTTATTTCTTCTATACACGTTGTTCCATATAGATTGAAGAATTCATCCTCCTGAATTCCAAACTATGTTCAATTTTATAATTCTGTTGTAATTATTTAGATAGGACCATGGACTCTGTCTGTAATTTATGACATTTTTTTAATGTAATTCATATCAAGAATAATCTCATGGTTAGATTATCGTTGTAATGATACACAATAATTATCAATGGTATTTTGAAATATATTTCTTTACTGCATTACTATAGATTATTCTTGTACTATCTTCTAGTACTTTATGCTGTATCTCATTTTTACACTTCTATGTTAATGTAAGAATTAATTTTTATAATTAATCTTAGACTAGTTACTATACACCATAATAACTCCTTTAATTTTTATTAATCATGTTTACTAAGGGAAAGATAATTTCCTCTTTATGTACATATTTCCTGGTTCAATGTTTTAATTATACCACTGATAAATACACTAATTTTCCTTCTTTCCACATGTATTTATATATGATTTCTGTGTATACAGTTCAGATGTTTACAACCTAGCCTCATGTTTAAACCTTATTACCAGGGTTTAAACATTTTGAGTGTTGGTTTATTAATTATAATTGTCTATGTAACTATATAGATTTACTATATCTAATATAGTTGTTTTATGTTAAATACATCAGACTGTCTAAATAAAAAATTTATAGAATTTAATAATTCATAAAAAATAGCTTTCTTTCAAAATTCAATCTCTTTTAATTGAATCATAATTCAATACAGAAAGATAAATTCTTTATTTACCACTACCATTCATAACAGATAATTAAATTACTTGTGCCTACCAATTTTGGTAAGACTATTTTCCACCCAACCTTGAGTTTTCTCTCCACAGCTCCCCCCAAGCAGAGACCAATTCCTCCAAAGTGTAGACAACCTCTTTTCTACCCAGGAATGGCTTATTTAAGCTTGGTTTCCCTTTAGCATGTTTCCATAACTGTGTCCAGTTAATCAATATGATGTTTTCCTTTTTGCCTAGTCTTTCCTTTTGTTTTTCCACAAAAGCAGTTTAAAACTAGCTTTTTCCTCTTTCTAGTTTTATTTCACCTCTTCTTAGTAAATTTCCACAAGATATATTTTATGTTTTTATCTCCAATATAATATTTTTAATATATTTTCTTTTCTCCAAGGATTTCTGGAGAATCTGGGAAAGTCTTTGGATTTAATTCCATCCTCATGGACTTGAATCGAGGTCTCCTATATACTCTAGTCTTTGCACAATAATTAAATTTCCACATTTATTAAAATTAAAATATAATATTTCCACAATAATTGTTTTCCTTTAAGTGTACCCAAATTTTAGGGTTGTTCAAATATCTAATAAAAGCAGTAAAAATAGGGATATTACAATTGCATCCTATGTTGTTGTAGATGTTGTTGGTGTTGTGCAAGATATGAATGATTTTATTTCAGATCCACTGAAGGTCACTACAAGTGGGGTCCGTTAAGAATTACCCTTAAGATTTATATTTCCCTACTATGTTTTTTCTTAGGATATTAGATATACATTGTTGGTATAGAGAAGTAGAGAATGTCTCACATTCACTTGTCAAGGTAACATCTATGCTCTACTATTTTTAATCAGAGGGGGATTTGGAGTCGATCATTGGTCTTCCAATTGGTATGGTATATTAGTCTAGAATGGAGACCGTTGGTGCAGGAAGTAAGTTGGTACTATGGAAGTAGTTGATGTAATTACTATGGTTGGTCACAACCTATAAATTTGAATTTGGTCCATTTGTGGATACTATGATGTGTACAAGACATATATGTGGAATACTATCCTAGATTGAGTCTAATAGTCTTGGGGAACCCTCCCATTGTGTAGAGCATTGTCAATATTATCAAATGTGGAAGATAATACTAGTTGGTCTGTCAAATATTCCATTGGAGAAACTGAATGTAAAGATCCATCCTAGACAAGTACATATTTCCCATGTTAGATATTTCCTATAGGATATATTATGGGATCATCGTACACTACTTCCTATATATTGTTTAATCCAATGGTAAGTAAGTATTACTCCATTTTTAGATTAGTAGTGCTATCATAAAGATGAAAAGATTCTTGGATGACACAGCCTCTATGAATGGAGAGTGTGGATGTGAAGCTATTATCATCTTCTGACCATCCCTGGAATTCAATTTTTTATGGTCAGGGGGATCTCACATGAATGTTAGAGCAGAGGTTTTAGCTCTATGGGGGGTGATATATTATGCAACTTGGATTGTTGCTGAGGAGATATTATTTTTTGGGAATTTAAGATAGTTATTGATTGGGCCAAGGGCCATTCCATATTTTATGTTCCATCATTATTACACTAGTTGGAGAAAATTAAATCCATGATGGTAACTTTCAATTCAATCTCCTTCTACCACATTTTTCATGAGCATAATGCTATGGAAAACTTACTCTCCAAGCAAGGGGATTTTTCCATTCCTGGGCAGATATGGTTTGATTTCCTCATCAATATACTATCTCTAGTTCAGGGGATTTCTTCTTCTAGCAATGGATCTAGTGTTGTTTCTTTTTTTCACATGCCCTATTCAAACCTATTGTTCATCATTTGAAACTTTGTTGTAATAGGGTGTCATTTTATTTTTTGTATGTTTTTTTCTTTGTATTGGCTACATTTTGAACTAGTTCATGCTTCATTAAAGGAAGCTATGGCCCTTGACTCAGGACATTTTCTCTTTGTGATTCCAAGACCTTCTCCCTTTCTCATTCTTTGAAGAAAGGTGGGACTAATATATGTATACAGAAACTGACATATGTAACTTTATTTTGTTTAAGCAATGGAAGAAGTTTTTTTTTTATTTTTGAAAAAGATAGATGTTGAGATGGAGGATTCCCAATCACGGAAGAGGATTGAAATTAAAACAAAGGATGAAGAAATAATACAAGTAAAATTAATAGAAGGACCTTAAAATTAGCTTGGTTTTTAAATTAAGTTAGGAAACTTAGGGCACATTCCTTCCTCTTCTACATCCATTTATTTGGAATCATTCATAATAGAAGAGACTCCTTCTTCATTTGAAACTTTTCAAAAAAAATAATCAAAAAATTAAATAAAGGAGCTATAAAATGAGAATTAGTATGACAACATAGCATCAATACCATGTTTTAAAACACAAAATCTAAGGTGAAATCATTAAGTAATAATTTAAAATGCATAGGAATAAGCACACTCAAACAATTTAGTTGGATCAAGGATTTCTCCCTCCAATCCTCTTATTATTTTCTTTTTCTTATGTGTTGGTAGTCTTAATTATGGAAATACTTGGACTCTTGTATTTTGGAAATTCCTAGATGCAATCATTCCATGGCTAGATATCCTCCCCCTAAAAGGTGTTATAGTGACAAGATGCATGCATAAGGAAGGATATGAGACACCTAGCCAGTCAATTGGAAGGTCTGCATAAGGCCATTTTATACATTAGTACCCATATGGAATCCCAAAAAAAGAATAATGAAGAGATGGAATTAGGGTAAAGAATTCAATGAATCTAGTTATTTGATGCAAGGTATAGTGGACAGCATTCCACAGATATATTACCCTAGAAGGATGGTATTTATCCTATCATGTTCCAACCATCTACCAACCAATTTTATAATTAAAATGTACAAAATTTCTCATTGGATAAATATGGAAAACAAGGGTGTGTTTCCTCTACTCCGTTGTAAAATACAAAATATGTATAAAAAATATGACAGCATCTACAATGTGTTACGATTTACAAATTAGAAGTCTCTCCCTATTTATACATGACCTAAGAGACCTTTGAATGTGTGGGGAACATGACTCAACACATAGCATGAAGTAAATCCTCATTAAATTTGGGTGGGCGGTAACTCATCCTCATTAATTTTTTGTTGTGTATGAATACTCCAAATTGGATTGATTTTATAGGGTAAAAGCCAAGGATTGTGTGGCTCAAATAAATGCAAAATAGAACCGGTAATCACTAATTGAATAGTATACAATTAAAATAAATCATATTTGCCAATAAATGAGGCCTGGGCATGCATTTTAGTAAAGAAGGGCATTTTTCCTGCTTCACTAAAATGCACGCCCAACCTTCATTCCAAGTTCAAATTGAATGATTCAACTTGGAGAGTATTTATATACTGATAAGAAAAATTAATAAAATTAAATATTTTTAAATTTTCACATATATATTTATGTTGTTGAAGAATATTCCAAATTGCGTGGATTTCATAAGGTAAAAGGGAGGATTTGTGTGCCTTAAATAAATACACACCAAGTCCTGTAATTAATTAGAAATAATATAATGATAATTCCATCCTATGGGTTTACAAAATATTACCTAAGTTTTATGGTGTAAAAATACATGAATAAGCCTCATCCTTATGGTGTAATAATGTCCTAATAGTCCCTAGATCTAGGTGTCCCTCCCAACACCACCATCTTCCAAAGGACAGAATGAAAATGCCCTCCACTTGATGTTTGTCACCTCTTCCATGTTTTTTTAGGCTTGCACGGCTCTATATCTACAGATCTCTCACATGAATGTATTTAATTCCCTCTAACACTCCTCCGCTGATCATATTAACCCAAGAAATTATGTATTCCCCTCTCTTCTTTCTCTTGATGACCACCATGCTCATATTCTTGTATTTTTTGACCTATTGCTCCTTTCCTGCTACCACTATTACCTTTGTGCCCTTATTTCATCCCAATGACTCTAACTGATGCACCTTGAGTAGAGAAAGGGGAAGAGGTCAACGTGTTGGGAATGTTAGAGGTAGAGGTCACCCTCCCACCTTCCCTATCACAGAGGAAGACTGGATAATGTATGATCATGTTATCCCTTCCCACTACATCAATCATCAAGTTTTCAGTTTGGAGGCTGAAGAAGCTCACTATAGTCATTATACTCTCTGGTCACTCTCCAATATTCTGGCTCATTATCTCGTGGCTCAGGAAAAGAATAAATCTAGGGCCACCTATTGGATATATAAGCTTTCTATTATCAATTCCCATGTGACCACCTCCCTGTAGCATCTATCCCATAAACTGAAAACCTATGATAGATAACACAAAGAAAAAATATTAATTAAGAAAACCTATCAACAAACTTTAGGAAAATATCTCCCTCTATTGACTGTTTAAAGTAGAAGAGATAAAATATATGAATTCCAAGCACTTGGAGAGAATTATTTGAGCAATGGTGCTCAAAAATCCTCAACAAGGAATTTTATTTCTTCAATCTCCTTGCAAGATTCCTCTCTCTCTAAAATAAGTATGAAGCTTCTCTCTATGGTGAAATCCTTTTCTTAATGAAATATTGGAATGTTGTGGAGCATTTTTTCCAACATAAAAATGCTTTACTTCTTCTTGTTTTTGGTCTTCCAATGGCTTGTTTATATAGAATTTTGAATTCCTCTTCCTTCCCTTAGTTCATTAATGAGAAAATGACTTATGAGTAGGACACGATGATCCCTTGGGTGATGTATATCTCCAAGTCTACTCTAAATTGGTTTTCCTTGGGTGGTAGATGTTAGGGAATCCCAATTCCAAGTTTCTGAAGTGTTCCTAGATTAATGTTTTAATTTTTTTTGGACCACGTGATTATCGAAGAAAAAACCAAAAATTTTCTAATTTATGCCTTTGGATGAGTCACACAGGTACACTTTATAATTAAAACCTTTGGAGAAATTTCAATTTTTTTTATTTCATGATTTTTTCAGCTGGAAATCCTTCACCTGTACGTTATGTTGGATGATTTTAGTTTTCATCTGGATTATGCAAATGTCTGTATGGTTTTTCCGTGTTAACGGTTTCCCCATGATATATGAAGTTAAGAGCAAGCATATAGCCGAAATAAATCATGTTTTTATGTTCTAAATGAGATTTTGATCATCTTCTTGAGAGATAAATTAACTTAGTGTGGAGATTAGTAGAGAGAATCCTTGATTAAGAATTGAATATAACGATGCTCTAGAGAATTTTGGGATAAAAAGTGTCTATATAAGGTGAGCATGTCCCATTCTCATTATGATAACTAATATGACTATTACAATCACATAAGACATGTTCATACCAAGTCAGCATTGATCTAGCTGACATGTTGATGGTTGATGATGATAACTGCTTATGCCCTCAAGGGTGCCTCTAAAAAATAGACTGAACTAGGTTCCTCCATGCATCGATAGTGAAGCACTGCTAAATGAGGTGTTGACATATGCATGGGTGTCTGACCCTGGGTACCTCCCATGCATCAAAATGTAATATTCCAAAATTAGCATACAACTAATTGGAATATTGTTTTTTTTTTTTATCACCTAGCAGTTGAATAAATCGGTAAGGAGGCCCATGCATATTAAAAATATGAATAAAATCCATCATAATGTGAAAAGGGATCATCATAGGAGCTGGATTTCACACCTTCATGTGTGAAAAGGGACATTTGCATGTGGACAAGGTCAAGTTTGACAAAGACAACAGTGTTGGGATAAGAAGTGGAAATCATCTTTGGAGGCAGCGCAGTGATAGTAGGAGGAAGATTCCTTGGTGGAGGAAACCCTAATGAGTGGGATCCAAGGTGAGAGGGCTTCCATTTGTATAAAAGGAGGGCAAGGCAGCCATATCAAGACATGTTATTTATTATTGGATTTGTGGTTTGCATGACTATTGTGCATTCTTCAGCTGTTTAGTTGAGATTGTTGTGCTGCTTAGCACAAGGTATTCCTTTTTAGGAATTCCATCTCCTTTCTTGAGAGGCCTCTTGAGGGAGCTTGCACTTAATTTCTCCACATCCATGCTTTAGGCCAAGCTACCTCCTTCATCTATAGTGTTATTTCTGCAGAAGCATAACATTTTGTTGCAGGGTATTGCAGTGGAGGGTTCACAACACCACTTCTAGAGCTTGTTTTTCAGAGGAGGAAGCCTTCTTTCCTTTGGGAGATAAATGAGGAAGAATTTGGAGCTGATTTCAGATATTGGCACTTGGAAACTTATTTTCCATCACCTACAGCACAGTCCCTTGCAAGAACTGCGTCATTTCTCACAGTGTTGCAGTAGGAGGGTTAAACCCCTTGGCTTTGAGCTAGTTTCCTAAGGAAAGGGTCAATCCTTCTTCCAGAAAGCTATTAAAGGGGATTATAATCTATTTCTTGTGTCATTCAACTATATGTATGTAGATATGTAGTAAGACCACATTATTTCAGATCCAAATATGTAGATCTACTCTTTTGTACTCATGCTTTCAAGAAACCCTTGCTGGGTTATCTAAATAATGTATTAAGGAGAATAAATCTCTCTTTTCAATATAATTTGATTAATAAAACTCTAGATATATGGTTTTCTATCATATTTTAGTATAAACACTCATATAATCATGCTTCACTTGCTTCAGAAAATTATTTGTGGTACAAGTCATGGGATTTGGGTGTTTTTAAGCCATATTGGGGTCAGGAGATCTGTTTAACTTAGAAAAAGAGATTTTTTTTCTTATCCCCTTCTAAATGTGAGGGAAATAATACATGAAATAAGGGATCTAAGTGATATTCTCATTGTTATATCGTAATTTTCTGGAAATAAAGTTTTTATGGTCTATATTGTTGAATTTTCCCATTTGGGATATTACAGTGGTATCGAAGCATAATCTTGGCTCAGCCTGTGGATATTAGCCATTATGCTATCAAGAAGATAAGAATAAGATAAGATGAATAGAAAATACAAGATGAAGACTCCATTATTTGGAGGAAGAAAGGAGGAGAGACTTTCAAAGTTTATTTCTCAAACTTTGCAGAGCATTCATGGAGATCTCAAGAAGTTGAGAAGGGAGATGAATAGAGAATATCCAAGATAGTTTGAAACTGAAGAATATTATAGATTTTCATATGAATAGTGTGAGCATGCAGTGACACACTATGATGCACCGCAGTCATATGCCCATATTTGCTATGAAGGAGATAGAAGAAGAAGGAATACCTAGGAGGGAAACTCTTAGTGATTTTTTGCAAGAATATGAATCTCAAACTAAGAATTTTAGAGATCATATCACTTTCCCAGAGTTTTGAAAGATCAAGGTGGAGAGGAGCAAGTAGCATGATATGTATAGATTTTATCTATCTACTTTTGATGGTTCACCTAAATGTTCAGCTAGAGCTTGGGTGGAAGAGCTAGCGACCTATTTGTAGTAGCACCAAATTTCTGAAGATGAAGCCATCAAAGTTTTAGCATTGCATTTTGGAGGTAAGGCATATGCATGGTGGATATTTGAGTCTTTTTCTTTGAAAATTGAAAATACTTCTTCTTATGCAAGGTTCTGTTAGTCATCAGTAATTTTTGCTTATATCAAAAGATGACTAAGTTATAATCCTAGATTTCTAGAAACAACATTTGAGAAACATTGTGAGTTCTAGAAATATCACTGCCCTCATCATCCTAAAATAACTATTTTTACTATCCTTTCCCTCTCTCTACCTCCTAAAAATCTACCACTACTACAAAGAAAGACTACATCATTTTAGGCCTGTTTGCCTCATTCCAACACCTTACCCCCACTCACTTTCATAACCTTGTTTCTCTAAAAAAAACACACTTTTTCCCTTCCTCAAAACCCTCTTGAACCCCCCTCATTCATCAATTTTCCTCTAAAAAACTCAAACAATGTAAAAATCCTTTTTTACATTGTTTAAAACTAACTTTAAACCTATCAGACCCTTTTAAAAATTATCAAAAAAACCCTGTTTTTATTATAAACCCGCCCCCCTTATGAAATAGGCCTTTAAGCCCCTCTCAGCTTAAAACCTCACCCCCCTCACACTCATATGACCCTAACCCTAACCTTCCACTATTTCTTAAACCCCTTTCCATTTTTCGACCCCCGGTCCCCTTTACCTCCATAGAACCGTTCCCTCTGCCCCTTCCCCTTATTCAAATGAACTCTGCCTATTCATTATATAACCCCTGGAAAACCTTATAAAGACCCCACTTTTTAACCCTTCATTAATATATTTCAGGCCCCTCCTTCCACTTGGCCCTATCGCCCAACTGCAACTAGACACTTGTCCACGGGCTCCACCCCCCAAACCTACACTCCGCTCCCCAACTCATTTCGCACCGTTGATCTCGTTTCTCGAAATTTGACGACTCGAAACCCATATCGCATAGAAACTTGCGATGGGTGTTAAATATCTCAACCTACACAAAATAGGTGGTATTCGCCCCACCACACATCGATCACCCAGTGGCATTGTGCACGTCTTGTCCAAAACCACTTACTGCCCTCAACACGTGCGATAAACCACTTGTGGTTTTCTGAAACCATTTTCTCCCTCCTCGCACAAAAATTCAAATCTTTCACCTCTGTTTGAATTCCACCAGGTTCTGCCTCCGGAACCATGCCCCTGCACCCTCTCCTCCTCTGCAATGCGCCTCCTGACCACCCCAAAACCCTAAAAATGTAGTCAGGCCTACTCCCGTAGGTTTCTAAGCTAACGTGTGTTTTGTTATGTGCATGTTTAATGGTGGGAATGCCCAAGTGGAATTTTGATGGTCAAGAAATGATCAAATTACCTCTGGATGATGATCCAAGAGGTAAATTCACATATAAGAAAGCTAGGGGGTTTGCATAAAGGTTTACCCTTGATGAAGCATGATCATCGATGGGTTATAAACCCTCATACCACGAAGAAACCTCCCCTGTACACAAAAGACAATTAAAGTTAGAAGAAGTAGTGAAGAAGGAAAGAAATATTAAAGGGTTAATCTCATATCAAAAATCAAATCAAGGAGATTAATTCATAACACAGAATTTAAGGCAGAAAGTGAAGACAGTCAGTGATTAAAGAGTAAAAGATAGTGAGACAGATTAGAAATACTAAATCAAAGTTCAAAAGCCTAATACAGATTTTTATGATTAAACAAGGACAGGTTGAACCAAAGACACTTTTGAATGACTCAACAAAAAATATTTACTTCTCCAAGGACGAAACTGCCACCTACAGCATGATTTATTTTTTCATAAAGGCATTAGGCAGTTATTGAGCTGAGTGAGAGATATTTTTATCTGTCAAGGAAGTTATTGTAAAGTTATGAATAGGCCTTAAAGTCAAACATTTCACCTATTCTTCCTTAGCAGTTAAGATAGGAGTTATTGAAACAGAGTAGTAGTTGTAGATATTCTTGCCTTGAGCCTTGCATGGTCTTCAAATTTAGGAATGCAATTACTCTGTAATAAATGATACCTAAACCCTATTTTAACCTCACCTCCTCACTTGAAGCATAAATATTGCATCTAAACTCATTATTTTGTTGGCATTTTATGACTCTTTGAAGTAATACATAGTCTCTTGGAAGTTGAAAAGAAATTGAAGTCTTGGAACTTGTGGATGCCTTGATTGGTTTATTGATGGAGGAGGCTAGATCACTGGATCCCTGAGCTTGGTTTTTGGTGAAGTGCTTCTAATCTGTTATTGTTATTTCTTGTTTTCATTACGTTTCCACCTTTCTGTGTTGCAGTAGAATAAAAGTTTTAGGCTAAGAAATGTCTTTTGAAAGCTCCTTAGTTCTGTTTATTCTTCACTTCCTTAATTTTTTCTTCTGCTAGGACATTTCAAAGAATTCTTAATTTCTCTTTGGACCCCCCTAAGCCTGTTTATTTCATAAATAGTTGAATACAGTTGGTTTCAAGCATGATTTATGGTTTTCCCTACTTACTTGCTGCCACTTAAACACTGTTGTTTTGAAGTCTCTCTCTAAATTGCCATTCTTTAAAGTCTGCCAAGGAGGTTTTGTTCCGATCATACCCTTTGTACTTGCTTAACTAATTGTTTTAGAGATCTTCATAACTACAATCAAGGATTTTTAGGAGTTCCCTCTTCTCTGATTGAAGTTATATGTGTGTCTTAAGTGTTTTATGTCCTTGAATTTGAAATCACTAGAAGTTAAATGAGTTTCTCGCCTTCTATATTTCATTGTAAAATTTTGTCTTGAATTATTACTTGCTGAAGTGTGGATTGTAGAATTTATGGTTTTCCCTATCTATTGATTTCCTCTTCATGATTTTGTGATAGTTAAGTCCCTTTGTTGAGAAGTACATATGATAAGGGATTCTTAATTTCCCTTTACCCTACTTTTCATTCTTACAATTGATGCCCATCTCATAAAACCCTTAAAACTTGAAGATCCACTGGCCAAGTTAGATTTGCCCAATGATACTCCCCGATCCATTGATGAACTTATCATGACTTCCATTTGACTCCATTGTGCAATGAATTGGATATTTCCTCATTTCTACCTATGCTTCTTGATCATTATACCCAACCAAAAAAAACAACAAAACCTCACACTTAATAACTAGCCTAAAATCAACCCTTAAAAGCAAACAAGTACACATCTTTTGCAAACAAATAGAGAGATCCCTCTCTGAGTCTAGCACAGGGACTTCACTCAATGAACCTCTAACATATCACGTGCGATCATAGCATATTAAACAATACCCTTAATTTGAGTACATATTGGAAAATACCATTAAAAATCACATTATTTAACCCCCTCCCAATATAAACCCAATACACCTTTCCATTTTAAAAAGCCCCTAATTTCATTATATATTTTAGGTACCCATTTTTTCATTAACATTTTTTATACCCCTTTATATATTTTCTTTAAATTTGAGCTCCACTTTTTATACTTTCCAATATAAAAACCCTTTACCCCCTATATATCCCCTAGTATATAATGTCATTTTTTCCTCATTATATATCCTCCAATATGAACCCACATGGTATGGTATTCCTCCCACAATGAATCCCCTATGGAGTCTAGGAAGGCTAGGTCCTAGGACTCTAAATATTGGTTCCATGTTTCCTTGTCATTTGGTATACTAGTCTGCCAAATCGCTGAACCCCAACATTTTGGCAATCACGGTGGGACGTTTTGAGTAAAAATTCATGCTTAAACACCCTTAAAGATTCAAAAACCCTTGAATGATAGTGTCTGGTGATTTATAGCCACTTCATCCCTAGAACCAACATTCTGACGATGATGGTGGGACCTTCTGAGTCAGTGACAAATTAAGTACACCTTAGGACTCTAGAAACCATTATTAATCATATAAAACTCAGCTAATGGCCATAGCGTAGACTTTTTTTATTTCACCATCTTAGCTAAATGATGATTTAGGTATAGAAAACTCTTAAAAACCTTAGAACTACAGAAAAAAACTCAGAAAACCCCAAAAAACATCTATGGATTGGTTTTTTTCCAATTATTGGTGGTGGACCACACACATTTTACCTTCAAAAAGCTAAAAATTTCCACCTGGCGACTCCACTAGCTCCAGTAGGCCCATTACTCCCTAGTACTTCCATATTTCCTTAGGATTGTGTTAAGCCAGTCCCAAGAAGTTTAGAAGCCTAGTCCCATATTCTAGAAAGATACTAAACACTAAGAGAGGTCAAAACTTCTGAAAACAGTCCTTAAAACTTTCAAATTCTATAAATTTTGAGTTTGAAATCTGGCTTCACATATGATCAATAACAGATCTCATCCAGACCCTAATCCTCCTACAATAGTTGATGATCTAGAAAATATTTTATGGCAAATTTCTAAAACTAGAAATATAAATACTGTTAGGACCATCCAAAGAACAAGATCTATCCCTAAAAACCTTACAATCTTGAAAGATCCTCACTTTGACTTGAACCATTCAAGGAACTTATTTAGAACCTGTTGTGACCAGCAACAACCCTCCTTTTTATTTAATATTAGTAATAATACTAAATAAATGGGGACCCTTAGTTAAAAAATCCAAAAAAATCAATTAGGATTTGTTTTCCTTTTCGAATAAAACTTTATATCATAAATTTAGGGAAATTCCTTAGACTAACCTTAAGAAACACTTAAGTTTATGATAGATTTCAATAAAAATTTTCTTTAAGCGAAATAGCGCATCCATCGCAAATGGTAGATATCTTTTGTAAAAACTAAATCTTTTAAACTGCGATTTTGCAATAACGCGATCCCAAAAAGCCTATACCGGTTGCAAATCGCAGATTGCAGAAATGTGTTAAATGAATACTTTTTGATTTGAGATATTTGCGATGTGCGATTTTGCGCTATTTGCAATTTGCGCTTTTGCTCTATTTTCAAAATTGCGATGGTTACGTTTTGCGATATTGCGATATTGTGCAGCAAATCGCAGATCGCAATGTCGCAGATTCATAAAAGCGCGTTGTTCAAAGAAAATCTTTTCATATATCAATATCCGTTATGCGCTTTAATGATTGGATTAAATGAATGGATTATCAATTAATGGTAAATGAGATTTTGTTTTGATCGAAAGTCGTTTCACGTTAAAATAATATATTTCATCCACCTTTACATTTAAAACTATCTCATCACCTTTCTCATGCCATTACTCTCATTTAAATCGTAAAACGCAGGCACAAAGGAGCAAACAACTATACAAAGCGTTCACAGAACATTATGGGTAAGAAAGAGAAGAGTTCAAATTCTGAAAATAGAGAAATGGCTTCACTGTATACAGACACTGCTTGCAATAAGGATGCCGGTATAACCACCTGGGAAGGAATGTATAATTTACTCGAAGAAGAAAATCCTGTGGTGATGAAAGTTGCGGCTACAGCAGGTTCCAGTAATTCATCTGAGGCAACCCTAAAAGAACTGGCTTTTTCATTTCTGCATAGGATAGCGGCAAGGCCAAGAATTCTTCCATATACAGACATGGTGAAATGGGTGTTGGACAGCAACGATATTTCAGACAGGAAATTTAGAACTCCAACTCAAGAGCTAATAGGGTCGTTCACTACGGAAGATTTGAGGCTGATGTATCAGTTGCCGGAACCTCAGGCAACTTATAATAAGCAATTTTTGGAAGATTTTTCTAGAGAACATGAAAATTTGTCGGAATGCACATAGGAGTGGATCAAAAGAGATGAATCGTTGAAGAAAAACAAACACGGTATGTACAGTACTGGTTCACTTACCTCTCCATATTGTTTTGCTACTGCCATGTTATGCAGGCTTTTTGGAAAACCTGACATAAATATGATCTTGCCTGAATGGCTCCCTTTGTTGAATGCTGCTGTTAATTCTACAATTGTAGACTGGGCCAAAATCTTCTCTGATAATTTGACCACTGCTATTTTCCATTATCAGTCTAAACGAAGTGTTTCTCAGCGGATTTATCCGCCTTTTTATTTATCTGCCTATGTCATGGACGCTATCTGTTTTGTTTCTAAATTCCCTGTGATGGGTTGGCAATGGAAAATCCACGATCCTTTGCCTATTCATGTGTATCATAAGGAACTATGGGAGTCTAATTTTGTCCCTCATTTTTACCAAATTTGCCATGTTATAATGATGCCATTGTACAGAATATTGCATAATAAGGATGCCCCAAGATTATCCCCAGAAACAGAGGTTGACATTCTCCCTGTCGCGAGATGGTTTGGAGAAGAGTTGTTCACTTATGTTAGGGTTTTTGGAAGCTCTGCTTCCCCCCATTTTTTACCCCTATATGTTCCGGATAGACTTGTTGCTCGAGAGATTGCTTATCAAACTTGTGGTCAGGGAGGGTTGACAAAGGAATTAAAAGAGAAGAAGAAAGGCATTTGGCCACAATTTCCCATAAACTGTGGAACATTTTCACTGTTTGATGTTGGTCACGCATTCAAAGAGGTAAGCAACATTACATGCTTACAACTATTCAAATTTTCGAGAAGGTTATTTGACCCAAATAATATTATTAAGAATTTTACCAATGCAATCAGAGTAAGGGAATTTTCTGGGGAACGAGATATTTTTGATGATATGTTCCAAACAAAATGTTCATTTAAAGAAGTTTTGAATTCAGCTCAAATGCAGTTATCTCTAGAGGAATTCCAGGAATTTAAACTTTACAGAGAGAGAAGACTAACTACCATTCCTTTGGAAAATCTACGCTTGGAACCCGTAAGGGAACAAACTCCTAGTGTTAGTCTTAACGACAGTTCGAGTACAGATAAATCTAAGTCAAAATCTGAAAGAGAGACTTCTGAATGTTCCAATAAGTCTAATGAAAAGGAAGATAAAATTGAAGAATCAGTGAAATATTCTGCTCAATTGAAAGAACTTCCTCAAAAGCAAATTTTGACTTCTCAACAGATAAATCCTCCTCCTACCAATGTACAACAACAGTCAGTCACCATTGAATTAGACAAATAATGGGAAAGCTTTAATCAATTGATTAATGTAGAAGGACAGAATGTACAGACCCCTGTACAGACAACCAAAGTTTTGAGCACAGGAATAAGTAGCACAGTCACAGTAACTGAGCACATACCTATCACACCCTCCTCTGAAATTGTACTTAATGTAGAGGACATTCCTCCTCTATATGTATTCTACAGCCCAAAATATAAAGCAGTAGTGAAGAAACAAAGAAAAAAGAGAAAGTTAGAAGGTGCAATTGCTACTGAAGTAGAACAACTAGATGTCTTGTGGAAGGATCCTGCCACAGAGCCTACTAATAATCTTGCTAAGTTATCTCAAATTACAGGGGCTTATGCTTCTGCAACTATTAACAAAGCATTTGAGATACAACTCTTATTAAATGAAAAAGAAGAATAGATAAAAGTTCTACAATAGCAATTGCAACAGGTACAGGCCAATAATGAAGCACAGTTGAAACTTGAAAAGTTACAACAACAACTTCAAGAAATGCAAATTGGACATCAAAAAAGTTTGGCTGATAAAGAAAAACAAATACAGATTATCCAAGATCAGCACAAAGATGATCCTAAGCTTCTAGATTTTATTTCAGAAACTATCTCTTTAAACAATCAACTACTGAAACAAGAAGAAGTATTATGCCAAAAAATCTTGCAATGGAATTCTTTTTGCCAAGAGAGTGATAAAATCACAAATCATGTCATAGATTTACGAAATGATTATGATTTAATTAATGAAAATATCAATGATTATTTGGTATGGCAAACAACAGAAGAAGGAAGAAAAGCTGGTGCACCAATTATTAATGAAAACCATAAAGAAATACTTTTCAATAACTGGGATGCACAAATCAGAAGGGCAGAGCAAGCAGCAGAGGAGGCGGCTACAGCAGCAGATAGTCTTACTGATTGTGTACATGATAATTTGCACAAAGCTAATTTGATTTCAGAAACTATTCCGGGATATCTCCCACAGGCACATCAACTGCAAACAGAATGGAGGCAAAAGGCAAAAGAAAGAGAAAAATCAATCCAAGGGTTGACAAGATTAAACTGGGACTCTTACTGGACATACTTAGTGAAACCACACAGTCAGCATAGTGCGCTTAATTGTATCATCAATTCTACTGAGAAGACTGTGCCTACACTTGCCGATTCTGTCTTTTCAGGACAGTTGAAATCTGAAGTTGGTCAACCACATCTTCTCAAAACAATGCTAGATGCCTGCAAGTTTAAAGATCAAGTTCATAAGTAGTTAGTTAATAGTCTTTATTTTTAGATTTAGTTTTAATTTTACTGTATTTTTGCCTAGGAAAAGGACGGTCATTTAAACCAAATCCTTAATTTTTGTAATAGACTATTTTTAGATTTAGCTAAGTAGTATTTAAACCCTTCTCATGCATTTAGAGAAGGGTCCTGGATTTTAATATTTTTGACTTGGAGATTACATTTATGTACTCCACTGGCTTATATATTTTTTAAAAGGATCACATCTGGTGATTTTATACGAAATTATTTTTAAAGTGTTGTATTTCTGTACCTTGGATTTGATTTTGCATCAGAATTACTGGATTAGAGTATCAAATTTCATTTGAAAGCCTTCAAGATGAATAACGTATTTCTATCTGTTCACTGTTGATTTCTTTTGTCTTATGATATTCGTTTTTTTTTAATTTTCTATCATTTACAGATATTTGTTTTCATAACGTTTCTTTATATATATCATTTTTTAGTATAATTGAAATGTTATCTTTCATAAGTATATGTAGATGATATATTATGATGAATGCAATATGTTAATACAACTCTGTTTAATTTCTTAAACAGAGTTATCTTTATTTGTTTCTGCACATTTCGATTTAAATGATAATACATTTTTATGGTTATTGTTTAAAAGGAATAATTTGAAGTTGTATTCACATATGATTGCCCGGGTTAGTGTTAGAATTTCTTTACCAGTATTTAGTTTAAATTAGATATATTTATTTCAGTCAATTTAGTCTCACTCTCACTCATCCAAATCAATCCATCACCAACCCATTAGTTATAAGGAAACTGGTCCTTTAAATCCAGTCGGAGCCACCATACCAAACAGAAAAGGAGCTGTCCTAAGGTCCCGACCGGGTGGTTTTCCCCAATGTTTGAAGCAGAGATTTTCTAGGCTTCAACATTTTTGGCGCTAGAAGGAGGGCATGAGCTATGAATGGCAAAAAAATATTTACCCACAAGCCATTCTGAGAGAAAAACACCCTCATTAACTTCCTCAATTTCTTCTGAAATTCAAAATCCTAGTGAAGGAATTGAGAAGAATATTCAGACACCCACTACCAAAATCTCAAAATAATCAGACAATCAAAATCCTGAGTCTCATGAAGTACAAGATTTCATACATAAATTAAAAGGATTCTCCTTATCTCTAGATGAGTTTGAAATATCTGAAGGTAGTGTAACTTCAAAATTTGTTCCTTCAAAACCTCTTACTAGGCTTCAAAGTGAAAAACTTGGTATTTATCCGAAAGAATTCCCTTTACCTAGTAGAGTCAAGACAAGAAAAACTCAATCGGAATCAGTAAGTGATATAAGTTCTTCATCTCATATTCAATTACCTGCTTTCGAAACCCTAACTCAACAAAGTACAGTTGTTTCCACATCATCTGCTCAATCATCATCAATCTCAACATCATCTATTCCAACAACCTCTATTCAGACACCACCAGCCTCTACTACTCCTCCAATAGTTGTTACAATAATGGCTAGACCATGGGCTACTCCAGGGGCTGTCAACATGCCTGCACCTTTACATGATTTACTTGACAATCCTGGAAAATGCCTTCCAAAGTTTAGTCCAGAGCTTAATATTCAAGCTGAAGAACACATCAATAACTTTATGCTGGCTGTAAATTTGAATGGAGTCGTAGAAGAAGATGTTGTAGTCAGACTATTCCCTTATAATCTTCAAGGGGTAGCAGGATCCTGGTACTTTTCATTACCTTCAGGATCCATAACAAGTTGGGCTATTTTTGCAGATCATTTTTTAACCAAATTTGGAGATGACAGATCAATAGCTACTTTAATCAACGATCTCTCAAATTTGAAGGTAGAACCCAAGGAGCCCATTAAAGATTTCAACGCTAGATTCAACAAACTCTTGAACAAAATCCACACAGATTCAAGGCCTAGTGAGCAGGTCAGAAATGAATGGTACATAACTGCTTTGCCCTCAAACATAGCAATTTTTGTAGATAGAGCTGCAAAACCTACGTTGGCCAAGAATATGAAAGAGGCTATTGCAGTAGAGAAACGAATTATTTCTCTAGAAAAGAAAAATGCTATTGAGGAAAGGAAATCAAAGAAGGTCAGCTTCAAAGATGATTCAAAGAAAAATGCTAAAGACCCATATGACATGGAAGGTTTACAGAAAGTTCTTAAAACCATGTCAAATGAAATGGTTGAAATAAAAAAACAAGTAGCTGAAATTTCTACCAAAAAACCATTCCGAAATTTTAAAAGAAACCAAGTTGAATCTAACCCTCCTAATGCAATCTCTAATGCAGAATCAGAAGAAGAGGAATAAGAAGAAGATACATCTTTAGTATCAGAAGAGGAAGATGAGAATGAAGAAATAGCCAAATTGCATGGAATGTGGGATTTTATTCTCCCTAATTCTGATAGTGAGGTAGAACAAGAAGCCATGCCTGTAAGTACTAGGAGTAAATCTACATCGGAGCCTATACAAAAAGTTCCTAAAAAGAAAATTACAACTCCGAGTACCAAAGACAAATCCCCTGTAAAGAAAACCTCTCCCTTACCTACTCAGAATCGGCCATCTTCTTCCAATCCTCCTTCATCAACAACAAAGAATTTAGTGGTGTCAGATCCTATGGAGTATAACATTGTTGAAGACATGAAAAAGATTAAAGCCAACATTTCCTTACATGAACTCAGCAAACTAAAACACTAGCAAAAGTTGCTATTAAAAGAATTAAAAGCTACACCAATTGCTCCTTTACCAAGTGGTGTAGTTGCTAAAGAAGCTAAAGGAACTGGTAAGCCGCTAGATAAGGTAGATGCTACTGATACCGTGCTCATTGGAGAAAAATCAAATTCTCAGACTCCTCCTTTTCTTTTGACTTATGAAATGTACAATAAAAATCTGCATAATTGTTTAATTGATTCTGGAGCTTCCTCTAATATAATGCCTACTTCTGTTTGTGCCAAATTGAATATTGAACCACAGAAATCGGCAGTTCATATTGTTCAATTGGATCGCTCTAAATTTCAAGTTGTAGGAGAAATCAATTCAGTTACTATCAGATTAGCTTCTGATCCTAGGATTGTCCAAAGAATTGATATTTTGATTGCAGATATTCCTGAATTCTATGGATTAATCTTAAGTAGGGACTGGTCTGCAAAACTTAATGGTTATATCGCAACTGATTATTCACATATGTGGCTTCCCTACAAAGGGAAACCAAATCAAATCAAAGTTGAACGAGAAAAACATATGACATACACTGTCACTGAATTTGAACAACTTAATGAGCCTGTGGCATTCAACAACAATATTCTTGGAGGTTATTCTGCTGAGTCATTTCTTGGAAACTTCAAAGCACCTCAATCACATTTTTTTGTAAATACTTTTGTTTCTCAAATAGAAAATTTTTCACAATCTGATTCTTCTAGAATTGTAAATATTTCTGATGTAATTGTAGATAATCTAATAGATAAATCTTTATTTTGGTCATTATATTTTGATGGATCAAAATCTAGCGATGGAGCTGGAGCAGGGTGCATCTTAATTGATCCAGATGGAGAGAAAACCATGCTATCATGTAGGTTAGAATTTGAGTGTACTAACAATACTGCAGAATATGAAGCCTTGATTCAAGGACTTTATAAAGCTATAGGGTTAGATGTTAAATACTTGAAAGTCTTTGGTGATTCCGAAATTGTCATAAAACAAGTTAGGAATACTATCCATCGCCTTTTAGGACATCTTAAACACTATCAAATCCTAGTGCAAGATCTTACCACTCATTTTTTAGCATTCAATATTTCTCCTATTCCTAGGAATCAAAATACATCAGCTGACTTGTTAGCTAATGTTACATCTAAACTCCTTCCTGCTGAAGATTGCAGTCCTGATAGGTTTTCTGTAGAATTGATTTTTCGCCCATCTGTCCCAGATAATGTCACAAATTGGAGAGTATTCTATCATGATCAAGACATTTTAAATTTCATGAATTCAGAGAAATCATATGATGAACAAATTATTGATGAGGATGATCATGATTTACAAATTGCCTCAAAAAGTAATGAAAATCCCATTCCGAAATCTGTTGTTAAATTAGAGGACTTATATGATATTAAAGACAGATTCAAGAAAGTCACTAATGCTAAACTTCAAAGTTCCACTTTGAAGTTTGAATTAGTAAATCTTGGCTCTGACTCTAATCCTCAAAACGTTAATTTAGGACTCAATTTAACACCAGAGGAAAGTAATGCTTTCATTAAACTTTTGAACAAATATAAAAACGTTTTTTCTTGGAATTATGACGATTTAAAAATGTATGATACTTCGGTTATTCAACACACAATTCCAATGCTTCCTGATATTAAACCTGTTCAACAAAAGTTAAGGAAGGTTCATCCAAATCTCGAAGGACAAATCAAATCAGAACTTAATAAACTTTTAAAATCCAAAATCATTTTTCCTGTAAGGCACTCCAATTGGGTTTCCAATATGGTACCTATAAGGAAGAAAAATGGTGATATAAGAATCTGTATTGATTTTAGAAATTTAAACAAGGCATGTTTAAAAGACAATTTCCCATTGCCAACCATGGAACAGATACTTCAAAAGGTAGCTGGTTTTGAACTCATGTCCTTTCTTGATGGATTTTCAGGCTATAATCAAGTTTTAGTTCATCCAGATGACAGATTGAAAACAACTTTCAGAACAAAATGGGGAACTTATGCTTATCAGAAAATGTCTTTTGGTCTAATAAATGCAGGAGCAACTTTCCAAAGAGCCATGGACATAGAATTTAAAGGTCTGATCAATAAATCAGTTGTTGTTTATCTTGATGACATAACAATATTTTCAAAGAAGAGAGCCAATCATCTACATGATTTAAAGCAAATATTTGAAAGATGTAGAAGGTTTGGTATTTCCTTAAATCCAAAGAAATCTTTCTTTGCTTTGGATGAAGGAAAACTCTTAGGATTTGTTGTGTCAAAATATGGTATGTATATTGATCCAGATAGAGTGAAAGAAATTTCTGATATTTCTTTACCTCATAACAAAAAATCCATGCAATCATTTCTTGGGCAGATCAATTTTGTAAAAAGATTCATTCCTGATTTTTCTCAAATTGTTTTACCTATGCAAAATATGATCAAGAAGAATTCAGTATTCAAATGGGGGCATAAAGAGAAAGAAGCCTCTGCGACAATCAAACAAGCGATCATTAATGCACCAGCATTGAATACCCCTGATTTTTCTAAAGATTTTATTTTGTATACTTTGGCCACCGAAACATCCTATGCTGCTGTTTTAACACAGCTCAATGATTAGAAAATTGAAGCACCAATTTCTTTCTTTAGCTCAAATCTGCAAGGAGCTGAGCTTAATTATTCCGATGTTGAAAAACAAGCCTTTGTCGTGTTTAAATCAATCAAACATTTTAGACCTTTTCTTTTGAAAACACATACAAAAATCATTGTCCCATTCTCTGCAGTGAGGCAATTATTAATTCAAAAAGAAGTGGGAGAAAAGAGAGCTAACTAGGTAACAGCCTTGCAAGAATATGATATTGATATTAAACCATCTAAGATTGTTAGAGGACAAGGTTTTTTCAGATTATTGGCAGGAGCTCATAACAAACCAAAAATTCAAGATTCAAATCAAGATATTCAAGTAAGTCAGGTAAGTGTTACAGATTCTAAATCTCAGTATGCTGATCTCATCTATTACTTGAAAAATGGGTATGCTCCTTCTAATCTCAGCTATAAGAGAAAACGTGCTTTAATATTAAAGGCTATTAAATATGAGATCATTGATAATGTGTTATTCAGAAAAAATTATGATTCAATCTTATTAAGATGTCTTGAAAAGACTGAAGCTGAAAAGGTTTTGTAGGAATTGCATGATGGACCAGTAGGAGGTCATTTTGGAGGTGATACCATAGCTCACAAAATAATTCGTGCTGGTTATTACTGGCCTACCCCTTTTAAAGATACGCATGATTATGTGAGGAAGTGCAAAATTTGTCAAACTGCTAGTGGAAGACAAAGGAAACTAACTTTTCCTTTGCAACCAGTGAGTATTGAGCAACCATTCGAACAATGGGGGCTTGACATTATTGGTGAAATAGTACCTCATTCTTCCAAACAGCACAAATACATCCTTACTATAACAGATTACTTTACAAAGTGGGTAGAAGCAATCCCTTTGAAGGTAGCCAATTCTGATGCAATTATTGATTTCATAGATCAATTCATCATAACCAGGTTTGGTGTACCTAACGCTCTTGTCTTTGATAATGCATCTTATTTTTCCGGAAACAGTATAATGGAATTTGCAGTCAAAAGAGGTTTTAAATTGAAATATTCAGCAAATTATTATCCACAAGGTAATGGTTTGGTTGAATCCACTAACAAAAATCTTATCAAAATCATTAAAAGGACCATTGATCAAAATCAAAATAATTGGCACAAGTCTTTAATCTTTGCATTATGGGCTGATCGTATCACTGAAAAAGCTTCAATAGGAACTTCACCTTTCAATTTATTTTATGGAAAAGAAGTTGTGATACCATCAAATTTAGCTCTTCCATCATTAGCCCTAGTGCAATTTATTGAAGAAAATCCTTCTTCATCCATTCAATTGAGATATGATCAAATCCTTAAACTAGAAGAAGATAGAGATAAAGAAAAAATTATTCATGAAAAACATCAACATCTTGTAAAATCTTCTTTTGATGCAAGTTCTACTGGCTCAAAAATTTTGTCAATTGGTGATCTTGTTCTGAAATGGGATAAAGCACATGAAGAAAAAGGTAAGCATACCAAATTTCAGAAAATGTGGCTTAGACCATTTCAGATTGTTGAAAAGATAGGCTCAAATACATTCATACTCCAAGATCTAACAGGTAAGAGAGAATCTCTTCCTGTAAATGGGCTTATCTTGAAGAAATTCTTTTCATAAGGAGGTAACCCCTTCTTAAACTGTACATATTCCTTTCTGCAGAGTTTTTAATTGTTTTTGCAAATAAAGGTTGTTAATAAGTCTATAATTGACTGTTTACTATTTAGGAAAATTTCTTGGGAAAAATATTATAAATATTTATTTTGTGTAAATAAGAATTTTTAAAGAGATGATCACAGTTTTTGGATAGTTTAAAATAAGATGTTAAACTTTGAAAGATTATTCCAATCATTTGCATGATCTTTTGAAAACTTGAGGAGAATGTAAATCATTATAAGTTTATTGAGCAGAGAAAGGTTATCTATAAAAGTAAAGATTTTTTAAAGTCTTGGTACTCAAGAAACTCTGAAAATTGTCATCCATTGATTCTTAAGGATAAAACTATTTCACCCCATCCATTTAAGTTGTGATTTTTTAGAATGTAATTCTAAGAAATTATATGAAAATTTAAGAGATAAGAGGTCTCATTATGAGCTGACTTACCATGTTCATAAGAAGTAATAAAACTGACATTACCAATACTGCATACCAAAACAGGGTAATGGCTTATAAATATAAGACAAGGGGTCTCATCACGAGCCAGCTTGTTCAGTTTAATTATAAATAGTGAATGGCATTGTTATTAACTGGCTACCAAACCAGAACAATGGATCTTAAAAATAAAAAATAAGTAAAAGACAAAAACATGAGATAATAGGTCTTATGAATTTATCTTTTAAAAAGTCATAATTTTAGTTGGATGGGACAATGAATGGTTAATGGTTTAAAGGTAACCCTGTCGAGACTATGAACGTTTGCAGGCAACAGAGGCAATACCTATGACAATAGAGTATATTATAAAACCAAAACTTGGAGAAATCCACTTACTTCATTATTAACACCAATCAAAGCTTGAGATAACCCAAAAATGTTTTTGTTCTTAAGGAATTAAAAAGAAATTGTGAATGATTTTTATTTCTTTTTCATAGTTAGATTTTATTTAAAATATCCTAAGATAGTTTTCATTATCTTTAAAAATCTTTATTTACTATAAATATAGTGTTCATTTTATTTCATTAGAGATAACTGTTTCTTTCAGTGAATCGCCAATTGTTGTGACCAACAACAACCCCCATTTTTATTTAATATTAGTAATAATACTAAATAAATGGGGACCCTTAGTTAAAAAATCCAAAAAAATCAGTTAGGATTTGTTTTCCTTTTCGAATAAAACTTTATATCATAAACTTAGGGAAATTTCTTAGAATAACCTTAAGAAACACTTAAGTTTATGATAGATTTCAATAAAAAATTTCTTTAAGCGAAATAGCGCATCCATCGCAAATGGTAGATATCTTTTGTAAAAACTAAATCTTTTAAACTGCGATTTTGCGATAACGCGATCCCAAAAAGCCTATATCGGTTGCAAATCGCAGATCGCAGAAATGTGTTAAATGAATACTTTTTGATTTGCGATATTTGCGATGTGCACTTTTGCACTATTTGCAATTTGCGCTTTTGCGCTATTTGCAAAATTGCGATGGTTACGTTTTGCGATATTGCGATATTGCGCAGCAAATCGCAGATCGCAATGTCGCAGATTCATAAAAGCACGTTGTTCAAAGAAAATATTTTCATATATCAATATCCGTTATGCGCTTTAATGATTGGATTAAATGAATGGATTTTCAATTAATGGTAAATGAGATTTTGTTTTGATCGAAATTCGTTTCACGTTAAAATAATATATTTCATCCGCCTTTACATTTAAAACTATCTCATCACCTTTCTCATGCCATTACTCTCATTTAACTCGTAAAACGCAGGCACGAAGGAGCAAACATCTATACAAAGCGTTCACATAACATTATGGGTAAGAAAGAGAAGAGTTCAAATTCTGAAAATAGAGAAATGGCTTCACTGTATACAGACACTGCTTGCAATAAGGATGCCGGTATAACCACCTGGGAAGGAATGTATAATTTACTCGAAGAAGAAAATCCTGTGGTGATGAAAGTTGCGGCTACAATAGGTTCCAGTAATTCATTTGAGGCAACCCTAAAAGAACTGGCTTGTTCATTTCTGCATAGGATAGCGGCAAGGCCAAGAATTCTTCTGTATACAGACATGGTGAAATGGGTGTTGGACAACACCGATATTTCAGACAGGCAATTTAGAACTCCAACTCAAGAGCTAATCGGGTCGTTCACTACGGAAGATTTGAGGCTGATGTATCAGTTGCCGGAACCTCAGGCGACTTATAATAAGCAATTTATGGAAGATTTTGCCAGAGAACATGCAAATTTGTCGGAATGCACACAGGAGTGGACCAAAAGAGATGAACCGTTGAAGAAAAACAAACACGGTATGTACAGTACTGGTTCACTTACCTCTCCATATTGTTTTGCTGCTGCCATGTTATGCAGGATTTTTGGAAAGCCTGACATAAATATGATCTTGCCTGAATGGCTCCCTTTGTTGAATGCTGCTGTTAATTCTACAATTGTAGACTGGGCCAAAATCTTGTCTGATAATTTGACCACTACTATTTTCCATTATCGGTCTAAACGAAGTGTTTCTCAGCGGATTTATCCGCCTTTTTATTTATCTACCTATGTCATGGACGCTATCTGTTTTGTTTCTAAATTCCCTGTGATGGGTTGGCAATGGACAATCCACGATCCTTTGCCTATTCATGTGTATCGTAAAGAACTATGGAAGTCTAAGTTTGTCCCTCATTTTTACCAAATTTTCCATGGTATAATGCTGCCATTGTACAGAATATTGCATAATAAAGATGCCCCAAGATTATCCCCAGAAACAGAGGTCGACATTCTCCCTGTCGCGAGATGGTTTGGAGAAGAGTTGTTCACTTATGTTAGGGTTTTTGGAAGCTCTGCTTCCCCCCATGTTTTACCCCTATATGTTCCGGATAGACTTGTTGCTTGAGAGATTGCTTATCAAACTTGTGGTCAGGGAGGGTTGACAAAGGAATTAAAAGAGAAGAAGAAAGGCATTTGTCCACAATTTCCCATAAAATGTGGAACATTTTCACTGTTTGATGTTGGTCATGCATTCAAAGAGGTAAGCAACATTACATGCTTACAACTGTTCAAATTTTCGAGAAGGTTATTTGACCCAAATAATATTGTTAAGAATTTTACCAATGCAATCAGAGTAAGGGAATTTTCCGGGGAAAAGGATCTTTTTGATGATATGTTCCAAACAAAAAGTTCATTTAAAGAAGTTTTGAATTCAGCTCAAATGCAGTTATCTCCAGAGGAATTTCAGGAATTTAAACTTTATAGAGAGAGAAGACTAATTACCATTCCTTTGGAAAATATACGCTTGGAACCCACAAGGGAAAAAACTCCTAGTGTTAGTCTTAACGAAAATTCGAGTACAGATAAATCTAAGTCAAAATCTGAAAGAGAGACTTCTGAATGTTCCAATAAGTATAATGAAAAGGAAGATAAAATTGAAGAATCAGTGAAAGATTCTGCTCAATCGAAAGAACTTCCTCAACAGCAAATTTTGACTTCTCAACAGATAAATCCTCCTCCTACCAATGTACAGCAACAGTCAGTCACCATTGAATTAGACAAAGAATGGGAAAGCTTTAATCAATTGATTAATGTAGAAGGACAGAATGTACAGACCCTTGTACATAAAACCAAAGTTTTGAGCACAGGAATAAGTAGCACAGTCACAGTAACTGAGCACATACCTATCACACCCTCCTCTAAAATTGTACTTAATGTAGAGGAAATTTCTCCTCTAGATGTATTCTACAGCCCAAAATACAAAGCAGTAGTGAAGAAACAAAGAAAAAAGATAAAGTTAGAAGGTGCAATTGCT
Organism: Pinus albicaulis; assembly: GCA_034641835.2. Taxonomy (NCBI): domain Eukaryota; kingdom Viridiplantae; phylum Streptophyta; class Pinopsida; order Pinales; family Pinaceae; genus Pinus; species Pinus albicaulis. The sequence continues at coordinate 770,463,406 of CM076583.1, read as the reverse complement.
ACTGAAGCAGAACAACTAGATGTCTTGTGGAAGGATCCTGCCACAGAGCCTACTAATAATCTTGCTAAGTTATCTCAAATTACAGGGCCTTATGCTTCTGCAACTATTGACAAAGCATTTGAGATACAACTCTTATTAAATGAAAAATAAGAACAGATAAAAGTTCTACAATAGAAATTGCAATAGGTACAGGCCAATAATGAAGCACAGTTGAAACTTGAAGAGTTACAACAACAACTTCAAGAAATGCAAATTGGACATCAAAAAATTTTGGCTGATAAAGAAAAACAAATACAGATTATCCAAGATCAGCACAAAGATGATCCTAAGCTTCTAGAGTTTATTTCAGAAACTATCTCTTTAAACAATCAACTACCGTAACAAGAAGAAGTATTATGCCAAAAAATCTTGCAATGGAATTCTTTTTGCCAAGAGAGTGATAAAATCACAAATCATGTCATAGATTTACAAAATGATTATTATTTAATTAATGAAAATATCAATGATTATTTGGTATGGAAAAAAACAAAATAAGGAAGAAAAGCTGGTGCACCAATTATTAATGAAAACCATAAAGAAATACTTTTCAATAACTGGGATGCACAAAACAGAATGGCAGAGCAAGCAGCAGAGGAGACGGCTACAGCAGCAAACAGTCTTACTGATTGTGTAAATGATAATTTTCACAAAGCTAATTTGATTTCAGAAACTGTTCCGGGATATCTCCCACAGGCACATCAACTGCAAACAGAATGGAGGCAAAAGGCAGAAGAAAGAGAAAAATCAATCCAAGGGTTGACAAGATTAAACTGGGATTCTTACTGGACATACTTAGTGAAACCACACAGTCAACACAGTGCGCTTAATTGTATCATTAATTCTGCTGAGAAGATTGCGCCTACACTTGCCGATTCTGTCTTTTCAGGACAGTTGAAATCTGAAGTCGGTCAACCACATATTCTCAAAATAATGCTAGATTCCTGCAAGTTTAAAGATCAAGTTCATAAGTAGTTACTTGATAGTTTTTATTTTTAGATTTAGTTTTAGTTTTACTGTATTTTTGCCTAGGAAAAGGACGGTCATTTAAACTGAATCCTTAATTTTTGTAATAAACTATTTTTAGATTTAGCTAAGTAGTATTTAAACCCTTCTCATGCATTTAGAGAAGGGTCCTGGATTTTAATATTTTTGACTTGGAGATTACATTTCTGTACTCCACTGGCTTATATATTTTTTAAAAGGATCACATCTGGTGATTTTATGCGGAATTATCTTTAAAGTGTTGCATTTATGTACCTTGGATTTGATTTTGCATCAGAATTACTGGATTAGAGTATCATATTTCATTTGAAAGCCTTCAAGATGAATAAGGTATTTCTATCTGTTCACTGTTGATTTCTTTTTTCTTATGATATTCATTTTTTAAAATTTGCTATCATTTACAGATATTTGTTTTCATAACGTTTCTTTATGTATATCATTGTTGAGTATAATTGAAATGTTATCTTTCATAAGTAAATGTAGATGATATATTATGATGAATGCAATCCGTTAATACAACTCTGTTTAATTTCTTAAACAGAGTTATCTTTATTTGTTTCTACACATTTCGATTTAAATGATAATACATTTTTATGGTTATTGTTTAAAAGGAATAATTTGAAGTTGTATTCACATATGATTGCCCGGGTTAGTGTTAGAATTTATTTTCCAGTATTTAGTTTAAATTAGATAGCTTTATTTCAGTCAATTTAGTCTCACTGTCACTCATCCAAATCAATCCATCACCAACCCATTAGTTATAAGGAAACTGGTCCTTTAAATCCAGTCGGAGCTGCCATACCAAACGGAAAGGAGCTCTCCTAAGGTCTCGACCGAGTGGTTTTCCCCAATGTTTGAAGCAGAGATTTTCTAGGCTTAAACAGAACCAAGTCACATAGTGATATTGACCAATTTTACCTTGAGCCCACAGATTTGCAGCATAATTTTAGGAGAGAAGAATCTCCTTCCACTCTTTATTTTCAGCTTCTCCACCACTTCAGCTCTTTCCATAGCGAATCTTCTCATAATCGGCTTGCTGGTCCAAGTACTTACAACACACCCATCCATACTTCCACTATTCAAGACACTCCAATTCATCCCACTTTCCCTTTTACAAATCCACCTCTTGTAAATCCCCCATTTTCTCCCACCATGGCAGCATGCTATGCCCCATTAGTGTTACCACAACCTCTGGTTCCTTTACCAAATGATTATCAATCTAGAATTCCCCATTTCACTGGAACTGAATCTACTACTCCCCAACAACATGTAGATAAAATGGTTGATGCCTTTGATTACATGGAAATAGAATAAGATACCATTAAGATGAGAATATTTTCCCAAATTTTAAGAGGAGAAACCAAGAAATGGTTTAAAAGCTTAACTCCTAATAGCATAAAAAATCTCCCTTATTTATACCAAAAATTCATAAACAAATGGGAAATTAAAAAGAACCCTCTCCAAATACTTTCAGAATATAGCAACCTTAAAAGAAATGTTGGGGAAAGCGTCCAAGATTATTGCACTAGATTAAATAGTGTTTACAATGCACTTCCCCCAAACATGAAACCTCCACTAGGCTTAGCCTTAGCTAAATTTCCTGAAGGATTTGACCCGGACATGGCCTATCATCTAAGAGAAAGTGACCCCATGAATTTAGAATATATGCAGAGGGGAGCAATAAGTGTAGAAAAAAATCTGATTGAGAAAAGAGCTAGGTTGAAATCAGAGAAAAGAGTTACATATAAAGATGAAACAATGGCATCAACCTCATCATCTAATGCCAAAATTGATAACTTAATAAGGGTAATGGAAAGAATGTTGGAAAATATAAACTTAAATTATAGAGTGCTTCCTAGAGAAAACCAAATCAATCCCCAAAACAAAACAAAAAAATTCCCAATTTCAAAAGAGACCCTATTCAAAATAGACAAAGAGATAATGAGCAACAAATTAGGCCTCCTTTTCAAGAAAACTATGTAGATCAAGAAGAAGAAAGGGAGACTGAAAAGTTGGAAGAAAACCATGTGAATTTAATAGGATCTGATAGTGAGGGTGATGCTTTCCTCACTGAAGAAGAACAAGGATTCTTCTCCTCAGAACAAAATAAAAGCAATCATGAGGATTTTGAATATTACCAATTGGGGTTTGAAAATTCTATAATTGAGGTCCACAGACAATATGATCTTAGAAGAAAAAGAAACCAAGAGGCTTCCAATGATAAAAACATAGACACTGCTGTTAAGAAAACTTCAGAAAATATTCCCAAAAAGAAAACAACAAAAAAATAACGCTTTGACTAAGAAAAATGACTCAAACAAGGACAAAATCAATCAGCAAAGTGTTGATCCAAGTTGCCCTAGTACTTCTGCTAGTGGCCCTAAGAAATCCGTCCTAAATAATGATCCTAATAAAACTCAGTAAATTAGAATTGTTGAAAAGACTATGATTGACAAAACAGATGTAAATATGTCAAAAACATTAGTCCCTTTTAGCCTTGAGGGAGAAATTGCCAAGATCAAAATTATCATACCCTTAGCTGAACTAGTAACTCAAGATGTATATGAAAACCAAGTTTTGAAAGCTTTGAATATAGGGAATGATACTAACTCTTTTAACTTGATAGATGATAAACCATAATTTTTGTTTGGTCCTGAAGTAGAAGGAAAATACCTAGAAGGAACCATCCCTCCATTCTATGTCAGCTTAGATATACATGATGAGATCTTACACAATGCCATGCTAGACTCTGGTGCATCTCACAATCTCATGCCAAAATTAGTAATGGAGAGATTAGGCCTAGAAATTATTAAACCTTACAAAGACCTATATTCCTTTGATTCAAGTAGAGTCAAGTGTTTAGGCCTAATCATGGATTTATGTGTCAATCTAGCACAAATTCCTACTAAAGGTCTAGTCATGGACATAGTTGTTGCTGACATTCCCCCAAAGTATGGCATGCTTTTATCCAGATCATGGGGAGCCAAACTTCAGGGGAACCTTCAAATGGACATGTCTTATGATACCATTCCAATTTTTAACCAGACAAGAAGGTTATACAAGGAATCTCATATGAAATATATGGTAAGCAACATAGATAGACCAAACAACACTCATGTTTATTCCATTCATTTAGATCTTGATTCATTTATCTTGTTTAATGAAGAGGAAATCATCACACAAGAAGATGAAAATAAAGATAATTAAGCCCACTTGAATAGCCCAATCTGCCCTCAAATAAAAAACATAACAGCTCAAACTTTAACAACCTTGAACAGCAAAATGATAGTGAAAAAGAGATAGAAAAACTTTGGAAAATGAGCTTTGATGGCTCTTGTAGCAAATTCGGTTCTAGAGTTGGTGTATGGATACATAAGAAAAAAAAAGGACATTCTTACAAACTTGTTTTCCCATGCACTAATAAAATTGTAGAATATGAAGCTCTCCTTCTTGGTTTACATTTGCTCAAATATTTAGGAGCCAAGAAAATATCAGTCCAAGGAGATTCAGAGCGGATTATTAGGCAAATAAAAGGGGAGTATTCAACCAAAAAACCAATATTAAAGGAATATAGGAATGCTGCCCTAGATCTCCTGAAAATTTTTGAAAGATATGAACTGACTTTCATCCCTAGAGCTAAAAATAATCTTGCAAATGAGCTTGCCTTTGCTGCTAGCAATTTTCAAATACTTCAGATAAATGAAATGTTCACTGTTAAAGTAAAGAATAGGCCTACAGTCCCTGACAATCAAAACTATTGGAAAGTGTTTGAGGGATATAAACACATTGATGATTTTCTGCAATATGAAAATGATTTTTCTATACCAACCCTTAACTTAAGCCATGAAGAAGAATGTTTTGATGAAAAACAAACCCCTAAAACAGATCTATCCTCTACTACTGATATAAACCAATTTGAACATCTTTATAAGGCAAAATTATTTAACAAACAAGATCAGAAGGAAATTAAGGTTTTACAATGAAAAAATGATTTAATACCAAGGGGCCTTACACCATTAGAAGAGCTTTTTGACTTCAATGATGTAGCTAAAAAACCAAAGATGGAGCCTATAGAGACTTATGTAGAGGAACATAACATAGGCAGCATAAATGAACCCAAAATGATCAAGTTATCTAGCACTCTTACTACTCATATAAAACAAGAATATATTGCACTTTTTAAAGAGTTTGGAGATGGGTTTTCATGGGGATACAAATATTTGAAATCATATGATACTAGCATCATTCAACACAAAATTCCTCTTAAGGAAAATCGAAACCTTTCAAAAAAAAACTAAGAAGAATAAACCTTGTTTTATTACCTTTAGTTGAGAAAGAGATCAAAAAGATATATGATGCTGGGATCATAGTTCCCCTTAGATACTCATAGTGGGTTTCCAAACTTGTATCTGTTAGGAAGAAGACCAAGGAAATTAGGCTTTGCATTGACTTTAGAAATCTGAACAAAGCCTCCCTGAAAGATAATTACCCCTTTCCTAAAATGGATCACATACTCCAAAAGGTGGTTGGATCTAAAAGAATATCATTGTTAGATGGTTTTTCAGGCTACAACCAAGTGCTAGTACTCCCAAGTGATCAACACAAAACTACTTTCACCACACCTTGGTGTACGTTCATGTATGTTAAAATGCCTTTTGGTTTGATGAATGTAGGGGCCACATTCCAAAGGGCCATGAACATATATTTCTCAGAAGACATAGGCCATTTCATAATCATTTACCTTGATGACATCACTCTTTTCTCCAAAACTGACAAAGAACACTTAGTCCATTTAAGAAAAGTTTTTGAGAAATGTAGGAAATATAGCTTATCTTTAAATCCCAAGAAAACACTCTTTGGAATCCAGGAAGGAAAGATCCTAGGCCACATAATCTCTGAAGAAAGAGTCAAAGTAGATCCCAAAAGGATTGAAGGTATATTGAAAATCAACCATCCTAAAAACCTCAAAGAATTGCAATCTTTCATAGGAAAGAACAACTTTTTGAGAAGGTTCATTCCTAACCTTGCTGAACTTTCGAGGAATATCAAAAACATGCTCAAAAAGGAAATAGGAGTTAAATGGACCTTAGAATCCAAACAGTCATTTGAACTGGTAAAACAAGCTCTCACTCAAACACCAGTTCTTATCAGTCTTGATTTCACCAAGGATTTCTACATTTTTTTCGTTTGCATCTGAAAACACCATTGCTGTAGTATTGGTGCAAAAGAATAACATGGGCCAAGAACAACCCATATCCTTCTTCAGTAGAGCTTTAATATATGCTCCACTCAAATATAATATCATGGAGAAACAAGCCTTAGCCTTGATAAAAGCATTGAAATATTTCCGAGCTACATTTTACACTCACATATCATTGCTTTTGTCCCACACACAGTTGTCAAGGACATTCTAAATCAAGACCCTGATGGTAAAATGGGAAAATGGATTGCTATTATTTTAAAATATGATTTAGAAATCAGGCCTACCAGGCTGATTAAAGGACAAGGATTAGCAAAACTCATGGCAGAATCAAATTTCCAAGCATTAGATATGAATATGGTTGATGTTTTAGAAGAACAAGAAGAATTCACAACTCCATACATTGAAAAAAAATTTCTAAATTCATCTTGGTATGCTGATATAATTTATGTGCTTCTTTATCTTAATACACCTCCTACTTTATCAAAGACTAAAGCTATATTCTTGAAACAAAAAGCTTTAAATTATTGTATTTGATATGGAGTATTGTATTGGAAAAATGTTGTTGGCATATTTCTTAAATGCTTGCTTAAGGATGATGCAAGAAAAATCATGCATGAGCTGCATGAGGGAGAGTGTGGAGGCCACCTTTACCAGAAAGCAACAACAAACAAGTTTCTTAGAGTTGGCTATTACTGGCCCACTCTTTTCCCTGATACTAAAAAACTAGTCATGACTTGCGATAAGTGTCACATTTTTTATGGCAAGAGAAAACTCCTAAATTTACCTTTGCATCCCATCAGTATTGAGGCTCCCTTTCAGGAATGGCATTTATACTTTATTGGAGAAATTAATCCAACCTCATCTGCCCAGCATAAGCGAATCCTTACTACCACAGATTATTTTAGCAAGTGGATAGAAGCTATCCCTTCCATAAATGCTATTGAATCTGTCATTATCAAATTCCTTGAGACCAACATATTGTCTCGATTTGGTTGTCCTAGAAAGATCATTTTAGATAATGCTACTGCCTTAAAATCCAAAAGAATGGTTGAATTCTGCTATAAATATCATATTACAATAGGGCATTCCACAACTTACTACCCCCAAGGAAATGGCCTAGCTGAATCATCCAATAAAAGCCTGATCAACATTATCAAAAGACTGTTGGATCAAAATAAGAAATCATGGCATAGTAAGTTGGTTTATGCATTATGGGATGATAGACTAACCACCAAGAAATCAATAAATATTCCCCTCTATCAGCTGGTATATGGCCTAGATGTAGTCTTCCCTACATCTTTGGGAGTTCTAGTCATGAAACTTCTTAAAGAAGTACAAACAGAAGAAAATGACATGCAGAGAAGGCTAAATCAAACCATTCATTTATAGCAGTCAAGAGAGGAAGTATACAAAAGGACACAAGCAGTTCAAGAAACATCAATAAGATCTTTGACAAAAGGACCAAATCAAATGACTTCCAAGTTGGAGATATAGTCTTGAAATGGGATTCTAGGAGGGAAGATAAAGGTAAACCTGGAAAATTTGAGAATCTGTGGAAGGGGCCTTATATCATTCACTCAATTAGGGGTCATAATGCTTTCTTTTTACAAGGTTTGAATGGAGAACAATTATTTGGAGGTCCTGTCAATGATAGGATGCTCAAACATTATTTCTGTCAAGAATCCTAGCTTCAAATTTTTCACTCATTATACATAACATAGCATGAGAAAAATTACAGAAAATACAAAAATAATGAAAGAAAAGGAAGAAAGAGGGGAAATTCAAAAGAGGCACAGCCCCATACCCAAAAATAGTACTGCTAAAAGTGTGCAAGTCTAAATGACATTATTGATTCAAAATAACATCTTGTTCAGTCATCTAGCATAATCATGGCTGAACATGCTTAAAATCTATGTTGATAAGCTAGTAAAAACAATTATTATTAAGATTATTTCAAACTTGACTTATCAAGAAAGATAGATTAGGGAATATAAGATACTGGTTCCACATGCTCAAAACAAAACCAAAGAGATAGATAAGGATGTATTATAAATGACAAAATTATAGCCTTATATTTTCTATTTTACCTTTATGCAAAATAATGTTTGTGTGCAACTTGTTCCAATGCTAGAACCATGGTAAAACAAACTGTCTAATCCTGATTTGAACCATGCTTTAAATTTCATGTCAATAGTTTAGAGAATCAAGAATGCCAAACAGCTTAATCTTGGCAGTAAAATAGTTTTAGGTAGAGAATAAAAAGAGTTCACTAGTTTAATCTGAACTCTTGGAAGAAATAAGGATTGAAGTAGATAGTTTATTTCCATTTTCCAAAATAAAAATGTCAAGAGTTTTTTAGTTCAAGTGCACTCAAAAGAAGAGAAAAATGTTAGGAAAAGTAGGTGGGTAAGTAGACATGTTGTTGGAAGAAATCTTATGTTGCAGATTGTAAAGATTATCACTTCAAAGAAATATCAACAAGTGAAAAAGAAGGGAAATCTGCCCAATTGAAAAGACATTGGTCGGTTGAAACTTAGAGATTTGATAAACTAGAGTTCTAGACACCTTGAAAGGAAAGCTGCCCTCCCCAAGTGGAGCCACTGTTAGTCATAAATAATTTTTGCTGATATCAAAAGAAGACTAAGTTATAATCCTAGATTTATAGAAACAACATTTGAGAAATATTGTGAGTTCTAGAAATCTCACTGCCTTCATCATCCTAAACTAACTATTTTTACTATCTTTTCCCTCTCTCTGCCTCCTAAAAATCTACCACTGCTGCAAATAAAGACTAGATCATTTTAGGCCTGCTTGCCTCATTCCAACACCTTACCCCCACTCACATTCATAACCCCGTTTCTCTGAAAAAAACCCACTTTTTCCCTCAAAACCCTCTTGAACCCCCCTCATTCATCATTTTTCCTCTAAAAACCTCAAACAATGTAAAAATCCCTTTTTACATTGTTTAAAACTAACTTTAAACCTATTGGACCCTTTTAAAAATTATCATAAAAACCTTGTTTTTATTATAAACCCACCCTCTTTATGAAATAGGCCTTTAAGCCCCTCTCAGCTTAAAACCTCACCCCCCTCGCACTCACATGACCCTAACCCTGACCTTCTGCTATTTCTTAAACCCCTTTCTATTTTTTGACCCTCGGTCCCCTTTACCTCCACAGAACCTTTCCTTCCGCCCCTTCCTAGCCCCTTCCCCTTATTCAAACAAACTTCGCCCGTTCATTATATAACCCCCGAAAAACCTTATAAAGGCCCCCCTTTTTAACCCTTCATTATATATTTCAAGCCCCACCTTCCACTTGGCCCTGTCTCCCAATCGCAGCCCGACACCTGTCTGCGGGCTCCACCCCCCAAACCTACACTCCACTCCCTGACTAATTCTGCACCGTCGATCTCGTTTCTTGAAATCTGATGACTCGAAACCCATATCGCGTAGAAACTTGCGATGGGTGTTAAAGATCTCAACCTACACGAAATAGGCGGTATTCACCACGCCATGCATCGATCACCTTGTGGCATCGCGCACGTCTTGTCCAAAACCACTTACCGCCCTCAATGCGCACGATAAACCACTTGTGGTTTTCCGAAACCATTTTCTCCCTCCCTGCACCAAAATTCAAATATTTTGCCTCAATTTGAATTCCACCAGGTGCTGCCTCTGGAACCAATCCCCTGTGCCCTCTCCTCCTCTACAACATGCCTCCCGACCACCTTGAAACCCTGAAAATGCAGTTAGGCCTACTCTCGTAGGTTTTTAAGCTAACATGTGTTTTGTTATGTACAAGTTTAATGGTGGGAATGCCCAAGCGGAATTCCAATGGTCAAGAAATGATCAAATTAAACCTCTGGATGATGATCCGAGAGGTAAATTCACATATAAGAAAGCCAGGGGATTTGTAGAAAGCTTTACGCTCGATGAAGCATGATCATTGATGGGTTATAAACCCTCATACCATGAAGAAACCTTCCCTGCACAAAAAATACAATTATAGTCATAAGAAGCAGTGAAGAAGGAAAGAAAGATTAAAGGGTTAATCTCATATCAAAAATAAAATCAAGGAGATTAATTCATAACACATAAATTAAGGCAGAAAGTGAAGCCAGTCAGTGATTTAAGAGTAAAAGATAGTGAGACAGTTTATAAATACTAAATCAAAGTTCAAAAGCCTAATACAGAGTTTTATGATTAAACAAGGATAGGTTGACCCAAAGACACTTTCAAATGACTCAACAAAAAGCATTTACTTCTCTAAAAACCAAACTGCCACCTACAGCATGATTTATTTTTTCATAAAGGCATTAGGTAGTTATTGAGCTGAGTCAGAGATATTTTTATCTGTCAAGGTAGTTATTGTAAAGTTATGAATAGGCCTTAAAGTCAAACATTTCACCTATTCTTCCTTAGCAGTTAAGATAGAAGTTATTGAAACAGAGAAAGAGCTGCAGATATTCTTCCCTTGAGCCTTGCATGGTCTTCAAGGTTAGGAATGCACTTACTCTGTAATAAATGATACCTAAACCCTATCTTAACCTCACCTCCTCACTTGTAGCATAAATACTACATCTGAACTCATTATTTTGTTGGAATTTGATGACTCTTTGAAGTAATACATAGTCTCTTGGAAGTTGAAAAGAAATTGAAGTCTTGGAACTTGTGGATGTCTTGATTGGTTTGTTGATGGAGGAGGCTAGATCACTGGATCCACGAGCTTGGTTGTTGGTGAAGTGATTCTAATCTGTTATTGTTATTTCATATTTTCATTATGTTTCCACCTTTCTATGTTGCAATAGAATAAACATTTTAGGCTAAGAAATGTCTTTTGAAAACACCTTAGTTCTATTTATTCTTCAATGCCTTAATGTTTTCTTCTGCTAGAACATTTAGAAAATTCTTAATTTCTCTCTAGACCCCCCTAAGCCTGTTTATTTCATAAATAGTTGAATACAGTTGGTTTCAAGCATGACTTATGGTTTTACCTACTTACTTGCTGCCACTTAAACACTGTTTTTTTTTAAGTCTCTCTCTAAAGTACCATTCTTTAAAGTCTGCCAAAGAGGTTTTTTTTCGATCATACCCTTTTTACTTGCTTAACTAATTGTTTTAGAGATCTTCTAAACTACAATCAAGGATTTTTAGGAGTTCCCTCTTCTCTGATTGCAGTTATATGTGTGTCTTAAGTGTTTTCTGTCCTTGAAGGTGAAATCACTAGAAGTTAAATGAGTTTCTTGCATTCTATATTTCATTGTAAAAATTTGTCTTGAATTATTACTTACTGAAGTGTGGATTGTAGAATTTATGGTTTGCCCTATCTATTGATTGCCTCTTCATGATTCTGTGATATTTAAGTCCCTTTGTTGAGAAGTACATATGATAAAGGATTCTTAATTTCCCTTTACCCTACTTTTCATTCTTACAATTGATGTCCATCTCATAAACCCCTTAAAACTTGAAAATTCACTGGCCAAGTTAGATTTTCCCTATAATACTCCACGATCCATTGATGAACTTATCATGACTTCCATTTGACTCCATTTCCCAATGACTTAGAGATTTCCTCATTTCTACCTATGCTTCTTGATCATTATACCTAACCAAAACAAACAACAAAACCTCACACTTAATAACTAGCCTAAAATCAACCCTTAAAATCAAACAAGTACACATCCTTTGCAAACAAATAGAGAGATCACTCTCTGAGTCTAGGAAGGCTAGGTCCTAGAACTCTAAAGACTGGTTCCATGTTGCCTTGTCATTTTGTATACCAATCTGCCAAATCAGGGGACCCCAATAGGTTCACTAAGAGAATAATAGAAATATTTGGTGAGAAACATTCTGAAACACATGTGGTGGAGCTAAACAAACCAAAACAAACAAATATTTTTCATGAGTTGGAGGAGCCTATAAACCCAAATCCACTTTAGAAAAATATTGAGGAGGCTGACATCTTGCATCATACCTTGCTAGAGGCAAGACCTCTATCTCATATTCTTGAACAAGAGGGCATGGAGATCCCTTTTTCAAAAGAGGATCAAATTCTTGGGAGGTTGCCCATTCATATTGGAAAGGAATAAAAGGTTGAGGGCAACAACGCTCTCATATCTAGAGAATATATAGCACCTCATGCAGAGGTAGAAGGAGCACATGCTCCAACAGGATGGATTCTTGTATCATTGCAAGGAATTCCCCAGGATCTCATATGTGGAGATCAATGCACAACTCATGATCAACATGTACCATTGATTATATATTATGGAACCATGCAAACAAAAGGAGGAGGTAGGGAGGATGACCGAAATCATATGATGAAGGGCACACACACCTATCTATTTTATAGGGTTAATGCACAGAAGAGGGAGACTGGATTGCACAGTGAAGGCAGGGACAAGTCTCTCCATTCATATATGCAGTCTACTCTTGATATTGATTTCTCATTTCATGGAGGAATGTAACCGAGGAGACCACGAGATCAGCAAATGGTGAGGGATGCTTCACATTTGGATGCACCACTCATTGATTCTAGAGGGGTGAAGACCTTGGGTGAGCTTGATACAACACTAAGAGTCCTGGGTAGATTCAAGGAGAGGAGATGCATTCTATCAACATCTTCATTACCCACTCTCATTTAAGATTCTGTGTTGTGGCAGGAGTAGTATGGGAAGGATATCAGCCTTCCAAATTTCATCTTTGGCATAAGAGATGTCAAAGAAGAGGAAAACCATATGACAGCTGTTCTTTGTGATAGATCATCATCGTTGTCACTATGGAGGATAGATCCATATTGGAAATCCCAGCTGTTGGTGTATTATTCCAAGGATATTTTTACTTGTATGATATTGGATGACTAGTTGTATGAGGAGGGATATTCAGTCAGAGATGGGGTCATCTACTATCATGGTAGGATCTTCTTATCTAGAGCTTCCAAGCTCAAGGAGAAGTTACTACAAGCAGCTCATGAATATTTCCTTTTCAGCCACACTTATTCCATGAGAGCATGCCACACCATCATGGAGGGGTACATTTGGAAAGGCTTTGAGGAGGAGATATATCAACATTTGAATAAATGCATGGATCATGTGGAGATGGAGGAGATACATAACTCTTTGGAAGAGTTAACACAACCGCCTCTTTTCTCTTTGAGGATGAGAGGGGATTCATCTATGAGCCACTCCATTTGTATGGGAAAAGCATATGGTAAGGATACTGTTTGGTTGCATAATGATTTATATAATGAATATGTGCATTCCTTAACCATATATGTGTAGGAAATTGCTCCAAGGAGGAGCATTATTTTTTCTAGACTTCATGGTCTACTTGAAGCCATAAGCAGTTTTGGTGATGGAAAATCCCTAGGAGGTCTTGGGGAGATGATATATTATGTAAGGCATGCTCACTTTGCACCATACACCATACACTTTCTCCAAACTTGTGAGGAGATTGGGGCAGCAAGAAAGTGGTTGGGAAGCCACACATCATGCCATCTTCTAATGCAGTTGAGAGTAAAATTGTGTTATTTTCATTTGAGGGACCATTTTCATTCTCCCTTATTACATATGGCAGCTAGCATGATGCTAATCATGATTCCATTTGCTGATTTTGTCCTTTATTTTATTGAGAGCATGATTGGGAGAGAGACACATTCGTTGGACGTGTCCTTGGGGAAAGAGATTTCCCACACTTTTTGCATTACATGTTCCAAGGGGAGCATGGGAGGTGATATGGCCACTACAGTAAAACACTTGCTTATTTATGAGGTGGTCCATGGGATTGATTGGATGCCATATGGTGGTGATTTCCTATCCATCACATATGGGATGGTTTGGGCCAGCATGATTCATAATGTTGGAGGGAAGATCTTTGGAGATCTAGTCTTCTTCTTGCCACTTGAAGGAAAAATTATTGCAGCCCAAGATAAGTAGATACTCTACACTTATCATAATTTGAGAGGAGGACAATGTGGGGTAGGCTATTTTGTCTACCATGTTCAGTTATCTAGCCCACTTACTTTGCAGGAGCCAAAGGTGGAGGAGAACTTTCGGGAGTTTCCATGTTGGGAGGTAACTCATTTTGTATAGATGATAGCTTGGGGATGGAGAATCCACATGGGAATGATGAATCCCAATACATTTCATATCCCATGCCTCAAAGAGAACTCTAGAAAACACCTTATTTCCTCCTTGAGTACTCTACTTATTCATGATGATAACTATTTAGCTAGCTTGCATGCTTGGAAGGGGAAATATGGAGATTTATTGATGAGACAACATCTCATTCCTTGGAGGATTTTATCATATGTGGATGCTACAGTAGGATGAGGGGAGACTTATTAGTTCTATCCTTGCAGTTTCTTGAGGAAAATCAACATTTGGGAGGGGAGGACTGTAATATTCCAAAATTAGCATACAGCTAATTGGAATATTAATTTTTTTTTTTATCACCTAGTAGTTGAATAAATGGGTAAGGAGATCCATGCATATTAAAAATATGAATAAAATCCCTTATAATGTGAAAAGGGATCATCATAGGAGCTGGATTTCACACCTTCATGTGTGAAAAGGGACATTTTCATGTGGACAAGGTCAAGTTTGACCAAGACAATAGTGCTGGGATAAGAGGTGGAGATCATCTTTGGAGACATCGAACTGATAATAGGAGGAAGATTCCTTGGTGGAGGAAACCCTAATGATTGGGACCCAAGGTAAGAGGGCTTCAATTTGTATAAAAGGAGGGCAAGGCAGCCATAGAAAGACATGTTATTGATTATTGGATTTGTGGTCTGCATGACTATTGTGCATTCTTTAGTTGTTTAGTTGAGATTGTTGTGCTACTTAGCACAAGGTATTCCTATTTGATAATTCCATCTCCTTTCTTGAGAGGCCTCTTGAGGGAGCTTGAACTTCATTTCTCCACATCTAGGCTTGAGTCCAAGCTACCTCCTTCAACTACAACGTTATTTCTGTAGAAGTATAACGTTGTGTTGCAGGGTGTTGCAGTGGAGGGTTAACAACACCACTTCCAAAGATTGTTTTTCAGAGGAGGAAGCCTTCTTTCCTTTGGGAGATCAGTGAGGAAGAATTTGGAGATGATTTAAGATCTTTGCACTTGGCCAAATTATTTTCCATCACCTACAGTGCAGTCCCTTGTAGGAACTGCGTCATTTCTCACAGTGTTGCAGTAGGATGGTTAAACCCCTTGGCTTTGAGCTAGTTTCCTAAGGAAAGGGTCAATCCTTCTTCTGGACAGCTAGTAAAGGGGATTATCATCCATTTCTTGTGTCATTTACCTATATTTATGTAGATCTACAGTAAGACTATGTTATTTCAGATCCATATCTATAGATCTACTCTTTTGTACTCATGCTTTCAAGAAACCCTTGTCGGGTTATCTAAATAATGTTTTAAGGAGGCTAGATCTTTATTTTCTCTATAATTTGATTAATAAAACTCTAGATCTATGGTTTTTAATAATATTTTAGCATAAAACCTCATATAATCACGCTGCACTTGCTTTAGAAAATTATGTGTGGTATAAGTCATGGGATTTGGGTGTTTTTAAGCCATATTGGGGCCGGGAGAATTATTTAACTTAGAAAAAGGGATTTGTTTCTAATCCCCTTCTGAATTTGAGGCCCATAATACATGAAATAAGGGATATAAGTGCTATTTCTCACTGTTATAGCATAATTTTTTGGAAATAACGTTTTTATGGTCTATATTGCTGAATTTTCCCATTTGGGATTTTACACAAAATGTAAGCACTGTTGAATGAGGTGCTAAAGGATGCAATATCTTCGGCTAAAAAGAGAGAATTTCATTGGTCACAATGTATGGTACTACCCTAACATGATAAAATTTTATGGTGTCAAATTTCATGGATACTTGTTACATTAGCGAGCAATAGTGATTCTTGCTATGCCACTTGAGGATGTATCGTAAGGGGGGACGAAATGAAGGTACAAATTCAATCTTGGAAGATGGATGTTGAAGTTGAGAGGAAATAAACACCAACCACCTGAAATAATGATTCAAGGAATCATGTTGAATGAGCAAATATGACTATAACGTGGTGGGCCATGATAATGAGAATTGAAAGTATGGGTGTATATGGTAAACTGCCCAAAGTTGTAGTTGTAATGTGAGTGGCAAAAATCAAAACAATTCTTTAGATGAAATTCCCTTGAAGCCGTTAAGACCTCTAGGGTGGGTCTAAGCATGTTTTGTCTGGCATAATGAATGAAAATGAAAGTGTATCATGGTTTGGTGATGAAAGCGAGCTCCATCCAATGGTGACTAGGGATTTCCACTGGGTAACTAACATGAAAATATGGGCGAGAGTTATTTTCCTTAAAAAAATTGTAAACTTTCCAAAAGAATATAAAAGTGGTTTGGGATGTACCAACACATATACAAGTTCCCCAAGAAAATGAAATCCTGCGTAATGGTGCAGGTAAGCTTTTTTACTGAGTGAGGGGTCCCCATTGGTTGGTCTCAGTGTGAGGTTTTGTCATGGCCTCCAAAATATCTTCATATGAGTGAAAAAATATGGTCTAAAGGTGTTAACTATTGTTGGAGGTCGTGAGGATATAATTTGGATGTAGTGGTGCTAGTTGAAGAAAAATAAAATGACTTGGTGATTGCCATTGTAGAACCCAGTGATGTTGACGATGCATAGATTCCATGGGTATGCACCATCAAGGGCGGCACCACCTTTGTGGTGGGTGTAGCGATATCGACACTAAAAATTGATGAGCATATGACATGAATCAGGGTTCATATAGTCGAGGAAATGAATTTCATATGGTGTTGTGTGTTGTTATCACTAGGTGGTGGTAATATTTCTCTTAAGGCTTCCTGAGGGTAGGCATTGGTAATAACATGATATATGGTTTATGTTGTGGTGTCTCACATAGCTGTCAATGATGGGATTCTTAAGGGGTTGGTGAGGGGTGCATGTCATGGGTCGTTCTCGAGTTAGGTATCTATTTAGACAGATGCCGAGATCCCAACATTATATTGGCGAGATAAGCCAATTCATCACAGAATCAGGGAAGCGTTGGGAAATACCAAATATGATGGTTCTGCATACAAATGCAACAATTGTGCAATTTTTACCTAGTATATTGCTAGAATAACTTGAGGGACCTGGTACCATTTATCAATTTCCCACAAATCGGGTGTTTCTTGAGGGGTCCTGACCCAGGTTCAGAGTGTTTTGCGCAACCAAAAAAACCCTCCAACCACTGTCCCTTTCGGCAATGATCTACTTGCAAAGACCAAAGTCTCACCTGAAGTAGTATCGGGGATGCTAGAACCAGGTTCCACAACCCGAGGGAGTGTTTAATGTGTGTTTTACCCTTATCAGATTTAATGATCATTTATCTATGCGATACTTTAGAGGAAACCAGATCTAAGAACAGATAAAACCCTTAACATATATGCATTATACTTTAGGAAGATATAACTTACCTAAACAAAAAACCCACTTGCGCGATCACATAGATAGTTTTCCAATAAAAACACAGAAGTAATCCTTGCATATATACAAATATTTTCCACGGATAATTAACTCAAATAAAACACACTCAACAAAAATAGATTAATAGATAAGCAACATAATCATGTATAACACATAGAAATTTCATCATAATTCACAAAAACTTCTTCTTTATTAATGGAGCTTCAACTCATTACAATCTCTTTCTGTTTGCGCACACAATAGTAGAGTCTATGCACACAGCTCACGACTAGGTATTTGCATAAACATCTAGCATGAGCCTTTCTACCCAGACAGACTTACCCAAAACTCAGATCAAAATATTCATAACCATAGACATCTATCGATCTACTAATATATCTTAGTTCACTCGACTCCCACATATTTATAGGTCTTTGATGCACATATACCATGGTATCAAACCATGGTTTGAGACTCATGGTTTCCATTTTTACCCATTACAATGATAAAGGAGCTTTGAACAACCCCAAATCCCCTTTAATTCTACGGGAAATCTGTTGCAACAAAATTTAACCCAAAATTATACAAAAATTTTCCCTTAGGGGAACCCATCCTAGCAAGCCCCCAACACAATCTAGTGACTCATCCTGAGTCACTTTGGTCCTGACTCCTACATGTTGTCCTTCAACACTTGAATTGATGTCTTTAATGGCTGAATGGCATCGGTGCTCTATGCTACAACATGTTGAACTTCTTCAAACAATTTTTCTGGAGTTGGCACCTTGACTGCCAGGATGAGTCTTCGCTAGGTATGTTACATGCTTCTGAGGGCACTGTCGATGCTTTGAGATAACTGCAATGCTTCCTTTTCCCAAGGTTGCATCCGGTTGTCGAGCAACGTCTCCCATCATTAAATTTTTTCAATCTCTTCTTAAATAGATAAGCTTTCTTGTAAGCGGGCTAGCTAATGGGCATGTACCAAGGTCAACGTAGAGACCCAGATCTCATTAAATGGATACTCTTTTGCCCGTAGGTCCACCTTCAGTTGTTGTGCAAAAGGGCCATCTTAGAAGAAGGTACAAATGCCCATGGATTCCTCTAAGAATTTGTAATATTTCCAATTAGCCATGAGCTAGTTGGAATATTAAATTTTCTTTTGCTACTTTGTTTTATGAATAAGAGGACAATGGAGGTCCATAATTCTCCTTAATAATGAATAAATCAATGCCAATGTGAAAATGATAGATCTTGGAAGCTTAATTGAGCACCCTTAGGTGTGAAAATGGGTTGGAACACCTTGACTAGGTCAACTTTGACCAAATTAAAAGTGCTGCCATGGAGGAGTGCTCATCAATGAGAGACAGCACAATTTTAGATGGAGATTCTTTGCATGGAAGTAGTGATATTATTGAATGGGGCTTAGGGTTTGCAAGCTCATATCTTATTTAAGGAAGAGGATGGAAACCATTATTCATTATGTTGATGTATTTGAATTTTATGAATATTGTCTATTTAGACATATATCTTTCTCTTGTTGTTTAGCTGAGATTGAGTGTTTTTTAGCACTGGGTGTTCCTGATTGGGAATTCCACCTCTTCCATTGAGAAGATCTTGGAGGAGTCTTGTACTACGTTGTCCACTATCAGGCTTAAGGCCAAGCTTCATCTTTCACTTACAGAGCAGATCATGTTGAGGGTTAATTTGTTTTGTAGGTTGCAGCAGTGGAGACCATATTTGGGTCATTTCATTGCTTATTTTTAGTGGAGAAGGCTTCCTTTCCATTGGGAGGACACTAAGGAAGGCCCTTGTGCATATTTTCAAATATTGGCATTAATCCAATTGTTTATTTACCCCTATAGTGCCGTTTACTTCCAGATCTATGTTATTTTTGTAGGAGGAGTAACAGGGTGGTTTGGCACACCACTTGGAGAGAAGGTTTTCTAGTGAAAGGGAATTTCCTTTAATTTAGATGATCTATTGGAGGAGGCTATTCTATTTTTCATATTAGATAAACCACACTTTCCAAATCTATATTTTGCAGTGGATCTTCAGCCCTAGGGCCTAGATCCCCATCTTGTACATGGTGTTTTGTTGAAAACCCTTAAGGTGTTCTTCAAAGGAGGTTGTATAGTGCTCAGATTTGTATTAGATCTATCTTTTGAGGCACATATCAACCTTAGATCTGTTGTGTAATCATTTTTTGTAGCAGTGCATTTAAAAAAGTGCTGTAGCAGCCTTCCAGCTTATAGATATAGTAGCATCACCTCATGTTAGTCATTAATAATTTTGATTTTATCCAAAGATGACTAAGTTGAAAATCTCAAATTTCTAGAAATAATATTTTCAAAAACACTGTGAGTTCTAGAAATCCCACTGCCTTCATTATCCTAAGTCTATCAATTTACTAAAAATCTTCACTCAAAACCTCCAAGCTATCCCGCCATCTCAAAAAGGAACTGATTTCAGACTATTTCCACCATTTCATCTCCATTTCATTCCCCCATTTTATCTTTTCTACCCCTGTTATTCTATCAGTCCTTTTTCCCTCTATAAAACTCATTTTTTCTTCATTAAACCTCCATTTCCTCCAAAGACCCTTTAACCATCATAAAAAATTTTTACTTGGTTAAAAGCCCTATTTTTAATACCTATTGGAATCCCTTAAAAGGATAAAAACCTTTGTTTTAGCCTTTTTTCCGACCATTTCTAAAATTGGGCCTTAAGCCCCTATGGGCTTAACCCTCTGCCCTTTTCTTTATATGACCCGAGGGCCTGACCATGTGCTAAGATTCAACCCATTTTTTCATCTTATCTCTTGGTCTCTTTTTCTCCACTGGACCATTCCCTGTGCTCTATCTTAAACTCCTTTTCACTTATATATCTTACCCTGCATAATCTATTATCCCTGATTGATATCAGTTGTCGATTGTCAAAATCTAACGGCCCTCTTTTCCTCTCCTTTTCTCCATCTACCCAACCATCCCCCATCTTTTCATCCCTGCGATAGGATATTAACCATTGATCCTTCAGATCCAACAGTCACCGCTGATCTCGAATCCTTTCTAAACCCCCTGCTTCATGACAATTTAGCCGATGCCAACACCCGGTCCCACCATCCGTTCGACCAACAATCGCGCCAGTTCCTCACGGTTGATCTGGTTTCCCCCAGATCCAATGGTTCACATCCATTATCGCGCCCATTTCACCAAAAATTCCCGACGCCTTTTTTTAATGCGAAAAATGTGGTTTTCCCCAGGACGTGTGTCAACCATTGCATGGTATCACTTTCGCCAAGGCCAAAACCACTTACCCTCCATCTCTTGCATGAAAACCACCCTGGTATTCCCCAAAACCACCTTACTCTATTTCCGCACCATTATTCAAATTTTGTCGTGGTTTCTTCTTGTTTTGCATACGAAACCCCTCCCTGCAAAGTCCCCTTCCTCTGCAAAGCTCCATAAACCACTTCTCGGGCCTTTGTAAGCAGTGTAAACCTGAGAATGTAGGTTTTATTAATATTTTTTATTGTTTAGTTGTAGGTTTAATGGTGGCCCTAAATCAAAGGGCCATCCCACAGTCAAGTTCACAGTGACAGACCTTGGATGACAATCCAAAAAGGCTTATGAGTGAAGAAGAAATGGATCCAGGGTTCAAAAATTCATGATCAATCAATGCCTCATGAGCATTAATCCCTTTCAAAACCCTCTGGCACAACAACAGAAGACACCTGTGCAAGAAAGGAAGACAATGATTAACGACTTAAATGAAGATTAAGGATAAAAACACGGTTAAAAGATAGATGAGCAGAGGTTTAAAGAAAACAGTAAAGTAATAAAGGCAGCATGATGAGTTATGAAGGCTAAATTAGAAATAGGCCTTAAACACAGTTTAAATGATTAAGTTAAATAAATTTAGGCTAAAAAAAGCCTCAAACACATAAGCAAAGAGAAATTTTTTCACTCAAAACTCAGAAATATCTAACTGACACCTTGGCCTACTTTTTACCTACAAAAGACAAATAAATAGTTATTACACTAAAGAAAATATTTAAAATTGTGAGGACATTTCTTGTAAAGATGAGGATAAGACTTGAAAGTCAATCTTTTCTCCTATCTTTCTATCAGACGTTAAGACAGAGTTATTGAAATAGAGAAGTAGTTGAACATCTTCCTACCTTATGCCTTGCATAATTTTCAAGGTTAGGAATGCATTTACTCTACAGTTTAAAGTCTGTCGAAGAGGTTTTGTTCCGATCATACCCTATGTAATTGCTTAAATAATTGTTTTGAAGGTCTTTATAGCTATAATCTAAGATGTCTAGGAGTTCCCGCTTCTATGAATGCAGTTATTTGTGAATCTTGAATGTTTTCTTATCCTTGAAGGTGAAATCACTAGAATTTAAATGAGTTTCTCGCCCTCTATATTTCATTGGAGAAGTTTGTCTTGGAATTATTATTTGTTGAAGTGTGGTTTCTAGAATTTATGGTTAGCCCTATCTATGGAATGCCTCTTTATGTTCAGATAATGTTTTAAGTCCCTTTGTTGAGAATTACATACAATTAAGGATTCTTAATTTCCCTTAGTTCTACTTTTCATTCTAAACCATTGATTTCCATTTCATCTCACCTGAAAGACCTTGTAGATCCACTGGCCAAGTTAGATTTTCCTTTTGATACCCCTGACCCATTTACAAACATGTTACAACTTCCACTTGACTCCATTTCCCAATGACTTAGATATTTCCCTTTTCTACCTATGCTGCCTAGATCATCATGTCCAACCAAAAAATCAAACAAACTCATGCTTCATAACTAGCCTAAAATCAACCCTTAAAATAAAAAAAGCTCACATCTTTGCAAACAATTGAGAGATCCCTCTCTGAGACTAGGAAGGCTAGGTCCTAGATCTGTAAATACTGGTTTTGATGTTGCCTTGTCACTTGGTATGCCATTCTACCAAATCACAAGACCCCAACATAATGGCGATCACGGTGGGACCCCTTTTTGAGTAAAAGTCCCTAAATAAGACACTCAGTATTCATCCAAGTGAACTATAGCTTTCTTCAAGCACTACCAACATAATGGTGATCATGATAGGACCTATCTGAATCAGTGGCAATCTAAGTAACCCTTAGGATTCTAAGAGACCCTTATCAAACCTTGAAGAAATCAGCTAGTAAGCCATAGAGTAGACTCTGTTTTTTTCACCACCTTAGCTAAGTGATGAAATCAAGTATAGAACACTCTTACAAACCATAGAACCATATAAAAAACTTAGAAAAACCCAAAAAATTTCATATTAGTCTTTAAAATAATCATTGGTGGTGGACCATAAAGCATTTTACCTTCAGAAAAGCTAAAAATTTTGACCTGGCGACTCCAATAGCCCCAGTAGGCCTATTACTCCTCTAGATCTCTAGATTTCCTTAGGACTGTGTTAACCAGCCCTGAGAAAGTTTAGAAACCTAGTCCCCTATTATAGAAATTATAGTGAGAGAAAAACTTTTTGAAAAACAGTCCTAAAAACCTCGGCCTCTCTAAATTTTGAAAAACTAAAATCTGGCTTCACATAGGGTCAATACTAGATCCCATCTAGATCCTAACCCTCCCACCATAGTTGACAATCCAGAAAGGATTTTGTAGCAAAATTCTAGATCTGAAAAATCAACTACTAATAGGACCATCCCAAGAACAAGATCTGTCCCTGAAAATCTCACAGTCTTGAAAGATCCTCACTTTGACTTACCTCATGCAAAGAACCTATTTAGAAATAAGTCTCAGTGTGATTTAAACCAAGATGAATTTGAAACCACAAATTGCAACAGAGCTTTAGCAGAGAAGCCTCACCTTCTACTCTACCTGATTCTCAGCTTCTCCATCATTTTAGCTCCTTCCATAATAGATCTGCTCATCATCAGCTTGCTGGCCCAAGTGTTTCTTCCACTCTTGTTCACACATACATTGTTCAAAAAACTCCAGCTCAGCCCACTTTCCCTCTTGTAAATCCCCCACTTTTTCCTACCATGGCAGCATGGTATGGCCCTCTAGTGTTACCACAACCTCTGGTTCCTCTACCCAATGAATATCAGTCCAAAATTCCCCATTTCACTGGAAATGAACCTACTACTGCTTAACAACATGTAGATAAGATGGATGATGCTTTTGATTATATGGAAATAGAAGAAGAGACCATTAAGATGATATTTTTTGCTCAAGGTTTAGGAGGAGAAGCCAAAAAATGGTTCAAAGGCTTAACTCCTCACAACATAAATGATCTCCCTTCTTTATATCAAACATTCACAAATAAATGGGAAATTAAAAAGAACCTTCTCCAAATACTGTCAGACTATAATAACCTCAAGAGAAATACTGGGGAGAGTGTCCAAGATTATTGCACTAGATTCAATAGTGTGTATAATGCTCTTCCCCCAAACATGAAACCTCCACTAGGCCTAGCCTTAGCTAAAATTCCAGAAGGTTTTGATCTAGAAATGGCCTACAGCTAAGAGAAAGATACCTCTCAACTTTAGAAGACATGTAGAGGGGAGCCTTAAGTGTAGAAGAAAATCTGATTGAGAAAAGAGCTAGGTTAAAATAAGAGAAAATAGTTACATAAAGGGATGAAACAATGGCATCAACCTCATCATCCGATGCCTAAATTGACAACTTAGTGAAGGTAATGGAAATAATCCTTGAAAAAATAAATCTGAATGATAGAGTGCCTCCTAGAGAGAATCAAAACAATCCACAAAACAAAAATAGAAATCCAAATCTCAGAAGAGATCCTAATCAAGATAGGCAAAGAGATAATGACCAAAAAATTAGGCCCCCCTTCCAACAAAATTATGTAGATCAAGAAGAGGGAAGGGAAACTGAAAGGTTGGAAGAAAATCATGTAAATTTGATAGGATATGATAGTGAGATAGATGTTTTTTTCACTGAAGAAGAACAAGGATTCTTCTCCTCAGAAAAAACTGAAAAAAACCATGAGGATTCTGAGGATTACAAATTAGGGTTTGAAAATGAAATAATGGAGGTACACAAACAATATAATCTTAGAAGCAAAGGAAGCCCAAAGATTTCCAATGACAAAAACACTAGTACTGTTGTTAGGAAAACTTCAGAAAATCAACCTAAAAAGACAACAAGTAACACCAACACTATGGCCAAGAAAACTAATCTAAATAAAGACAAAAATAGCCAGCAAAGTGTTGAACAAATCTGCCCTAGTACCTCTGCTAGTGGCCCTAACAAATCTATCCTAAATAATAGTCCAAATAAAATTCAACAAATCAGAATTACTGAAAGAATTGCAAATGAAAAAATAGATATAAACATATCAAAAACAATGGTTCCTTTCAGCCTTGAGGGTGAAATTTCCAAAATCAAAATTAGCATACCTCTAGTTGAACTGGTAACTCAGGATGTATACAAAAATCAAGTTTTGAAAGCTTTGAATATAGGCAGTGACACTGATACTTTAAACTTAACAGATGATAAACTAGAATTGTTGTTCGGTCCTGAAGTTGAAGGAAAATACCAAGAAGGGGATGTCCTTCCCTTCTATGTCAGCTTGAACATACATAACAAAATCTTGCACAATACCATGCTAGACTCAGGTGCTTCTCATAACCTTATGCCCAAAGTAGTAATGGAAAGCCTAGGCCTAGAAATTACTAAACCTCATAAGGACCTGTATTCCTTTGATTCAAGCAGGGTCAAATGCTTGGGCCTAATTAAATATTTATGTGTCAACATGGCCCAAATTCCTGCCAAAGGTCTGGTTATGGACATAGTAGTAGTTGACATTCCCCCAAAGTATGGCATGCTTCTATCTCGATCACGGGGAGCCAAAATTTAGGGGAGCCTTCAAACGGACATGTCCTATGCCACCATCCCAATGTTTAACCAAACCAGAAGAATATACAGGGAGTCTCATATGAAATACATGGTGAGAAACATAGATAGGCCTAATAACACTCTTGTCTACTCCATTCATACAGATTTAGATTCCTTTATCTTGTATAATGAAGATGAAATCAACCAACAAGAAAAGGAAAACAAGAAAGAATTCAGTCCACCAGAACAATCAAATCTACCCTCAACTCAAGTATAAAATAACTCAAACTCTAGCAGCCTTGAACAACAGAAAGGAAATGAAAATGAGATTGACACACCTTGGAAAATGAGCTTTGATGGCTCTTGTAGAAAACTAGGTTTAGGGGCTGGTGTATGGATACATAATACAAACAAATGACATTCCTATAAAGTAGATTTTCCATGCACCAATAACATTGCAGAATATGAAGCCCTCCTCCTCGGTCTACATCTACTCAAAGAATTAGAAGCTAAGAAAATATTAGTCCAAGGAGATTATGAGCTAATCATAAAGCAAATAAAAGGGGAGTATTCAACCAAAAACCTAATATTAAGAGAATATAGGAATGCTGCCCTTGAGATTTTGAAAACCTTTGAAAAATATGGACTCACCTTCATTCCTAGAGCTCAAAACCACCTTGCAAATGAACTTGCCTTTGCTGCCAGCAATTTCCAAATACCCCAGATAAATGAACAATTCAATGTCAAAGTAAAAAACGGGCCTATAGTCCCTGACAATGAAGAATATTTGCAAGTGTTTGAAGGAGACAAACACATAGATGACTTTCTGCAATCAAGGAATGATTTTTCCATATCAGCACCTACTTCAAGCCGTAAATAAAATTGTTTTAGAAAAGAACAAATCCCTTAAGGAGAGCTATCCTTTTCTGCTGATATAAATCAATTTGAAAATCTTTTGAGGCAGAATTATTTGACAATCCAGACCAAAAGGACCTTGAATTTTTGCAATGTAAAGGTAATACTATACCAAGGGGCCTTACACCATTAGAACAACTTTTTGATTTCAGTGATGTAGCCAAAGAGCCAAAAATAGAGCCTATAAAAACTAATGTAGAAGAACATAACATAGGCAGTCTAGCAGAACCCAAAATGATCAAGCTATCCAGCACTCTCCCAGCTCATATCAAGCAGCAATACATAGAACTTTTCAAAGAGTATTGAAATGTGTTTGCATGGGGATACAAGGGTTTGAAATCATATGATACCAGCATCATTCAGCACAAAATTCCTCTTAAGGAAAATTGGAAACCTTTCAAACAAAAACTCAGAAGGATAAACCCTGTTTTATATTTGCCTTTAATTGAGAAAGAGATTAGGAAAATGTATGATGTTGGGATCATAGTTCCCCTCAGATATTCAGAATGGGTTTCCAACTTAGTATATATTAGGAAAAAGACTGGGGAAATTAGGCTCTGCATTGACTTCAGGAATCTGAATAGAGCCTCCCTAAAAGATAACTACCCCTTGCCAAAAGTGGATCACATACTCCAAAGGGTGGTTGGTTCTAAAATAATATCAATGTTGGATGGGTTCCCAGGTTACAATAAGGTGTTAGTACTCCCAAATGACCAACATAAAACTGCTTTTACTACACCTTGGGGTACATTCATGTATGTCAAAATGCCATTTGGTTTGATGAATGCAGGGGCCACCTTCCAAAGGGCCATGGACATAGCCTTCTCAGAAGATATTGGCTATTTTATAATCATTTACCTTGATGACAGTACTGTTTTCTCCAAAACTGATGAAGAACACTTGATTCATTTGAGAATTTTTTTTGAGAAATGTAGAAAATATGGCTTATCTTTGAATCCAAAGAAGACACTCTTTGGTCTCCAAGAAGGAAAACTTCTTGGCCACATAATTTCTGAAGAAGGAATCAAAGTAGACCCTAAAAGGATTGATGGCATATTGAAAATCAACCATCCTAGAAACCTCAAAGAATTGCAATCTTTCATTGGGAAGATAAATTTTTTAAGGAGGTTTATTCCCAACCTTGCTGATCTATTAAGAAATATCACAAACATGATAAAGAAAGAGATATGTGTGAAATGGACAATAAAGGCTAAATGATCATTTGAACTAGTAAAACAAGCTCTTACTCAAACACCAGTTCTTATCAGTCCTGATTTCACCAAAGATTTCTACATCTTTTATTTTGCTTCTGAACATACAATAGCTGCAGTATTGCTACAAAAGAACATCATGGGGCAAGAAAAACCAATATCCTTTTTTAGTAGGGCCTTAAGAGATGCTCCACTCAAATATAACATCATGGAGAAACAAGTCTTAGCCTAGGTAAAAGCATTGAAATACTTTAGAGCCTACATCTTACATTCTCACATCATTTATTTTGTCCCACATACTGTTGTCAAGGACATTCTAAGTCAAGACCCTGATGGTAGAAGGGGAAAATGGATTGCTATTATTCTATAATGTGGCTTAGAAGTCAGGCCTACCAAATTAATCAAAGGGAAGTGATTAGCAAAACTCATGGCTGAGTTAAAATTCCAAGCACTAGAAATGAATATGGTTGATACTTTGGAAGAAACAGAAGAATTCATAGCTCCATTCATTGAAGAAAATTTTGTGAATTCACCTTGTTATGATGATATCATATATGTGCTACTTTATTTGAATACCCCTCCTTCCCTGTCTAAAACTAAAGCTATATTTTTAAAATAGAAGGCTTTAAATTATTGCATATTAGATGGGGTTTTATATTGGAAAAATATTGTTGGAATATTGATTAAATTTTTTCTTGAGATTGATGCAGGAAAAATCATGCATGAGCTGCATGAGGGAGAATGTGGAGGACACCTTTACTGGAAGACCACAACAAATAAGATCCTTAGAGCTGGATACTATTGGCCTACCTTTTTCCTAGATACTCAGAAGCTAGTCATGTCTTGCCATAAGTGTCAAATTTTTTATGGCAAAAGAAAACTCCTACCTTTACCCTTTCATCCCATCAATTTTGAGGCTCCCTTTCAACAATGGGGCTTGGACTTCATTGGGGAACTTCACCCATCATCATCAGCCCAACATAAGTGGATCCTCACTACCACTGATTATTTTACCAAATGGATAGAAGTCATACCTTCTAGGAATGCTACTAACTCTATCATTATCAAGTTCCTTGAAACCAACATACTATCCAGATTTGGTTGTCCTAGAAAAATTATCACATACAATGTTGTTGCCTTCAAATCTAAAAGAATGGTTGACTTCAGCTATAAATATCATATCACATTGGGTCATTCCACTACCTATTATCCCCAAGGAAAAATATTAGTTGAATCCTCCAACAAAAGCCTTTTCAATATTATCAAAAAACTATTGGAGCAAAATCAGAAAACATGGCATAGTAAGTTTATTCATGCTCTATGGGCTGACAGATTAACCACCAAGAGATCAATAAATATGTCTCCCTATCAACTGGTTTATCGCATGGATGCAATCTTCCCAATATCTTTAGGAGTTCCAGTCATTAAACTCCTCCAAGAAGTGAAATCTAAAGAAAATGATATGCAGAGAAGGATAAATCAGACCATTCATTTACAACAATCCAGAGAAGAAGTGTACAAGAGAACACAAACAATTCAAGAAAGCATCAAGAAATTATTTGACAAAAGGACTAAAGCAAATGATTTCCAAGTTGGGAATATTGTTCTAAAATGGGATTCTAGAAGGGAAGAGAAAGGTAAACATGGTAAGTTTGAGAATTTGTGGAAAGGGCCCTACATCATTCATTTTATAAAGGGTCATAATGCATTTTTTCTACAAGATCTGAATGGAGAAGACATATTTAGAGGTCCCGTCAATGGCATGATGCTCAAGCACTACTTCTGTCAAGAGTTCTAGCTTCAAATTTTTTATTCATTATGCATAACCCATTTGAAAAGAAATCATGAAAAATACAAAAACAATAAAAGAAAAGGAAAAGAGGGCAGATTCAAAAGAGGTACAGTCCCATACCCAAAAAATATAATTTTACGAAAGTGTGCAAGACTAAATGCCACTGCTAATTCAAAATGATATCTTGTTCAATCATCTAGCCTAATCATGGCTGAACATGCTTTAAATTTATGTTGATAAGATAGTAGAAAAATTCATTGATAATATTATTTTAGACTTAACTTGTCAAGAAGAATAGATTAGGAGATTGAAAAGATACTGGTTCCACATGCTCAAAACAGAACCAAAGAGATAGATAAGGATGCCTTGCAAAGGACAAATCATGGCCTTATATTTCTAATTTACTTTTTAGGCAAAAATAATGTTTGTGTGCAGCTTGTTCAAAATGCCACAAACATGGTTGATCAGACTGTCTAATCCTGATTTTGACCATGCTTTAAATTTTCATGTTAAATGCTAGAGAATAAAGATTGCCAAGAAGTTTAATCTTGGCAGTCAGCTAACATAGGTAGGGAATAAAAGAGTTCAACAATTTAATCTGAACTCTTGGAAGCAATAAGGATAGGATAGTTAGTTTATTTTCAGTTTTCAAAAATAAAATGGCAAAGAGTTTTCTAGTTCAAATGCACTCAAGAGGAAGGAAAAAAAGCTAGGACAAGTAAGATTGGTTAGGTAGAGATGTTGTTTTTACATGTTGCAGATTGATTGTGGTTGTCAAAAATAAATAAATATTAGCAAGAAAGAAAAGAAGAAATCTGCCCAATGGAAAGGCACTGATCTGCTGAAACTCAAATATTTATAAATTGAGGTTCTGGACACCTTGAAAATATAGTGGCCCTCCCCAAGTGGAGCCACTGTTATTCATAAATAATTTTGATTTTATCCAAAGATGACTAAGTTGAAAATCTCAGATTTCTAGAAATAATATTTTCAGAAACACTGTGAGTTCTAGAAATCTCATTGCCTTCATTATCCTAAGTATATCAATTTACTAAAAATCTTCACTCAAAACCTCCAAGTTATCCTGCCATCTAAAAAAGGAATTGATTTCAGACTATTTCCACCATTTCATCTCCATTTCATTTCCCCATTTTATATTTTCTACCCCTATTATTCTATCAATCCTTTTTCCCTCTATAAAACTCATTTTTTCTTCATTAAACCTCCACTTCCTCTAAAAACCCTTTAACCATCATAAAACCTTTTTACTTGGTTAAAAACCCTCTTTTAAATACCTATCGAAATCCCTTAAAAGGCTAAAAACCTTTGTTTTAGCCTTTTTTCTGACCATTTCTAAAATTGGGCCTTAAGCCCCTATGGGCTTAACCCTCTACCCTTTTCTTTATATGACCCGAGTGCCTGACCATGTGCTAAGCTTCAGCCCTTTTTTTCATCTTAGCTCCTGGTCTCTTTTTCCCCACCGGACCGTTCCCTGTGCTCTGTCTTAAACTCCTTTTCCCTTATATATCTTTCCCCGCATCATCTATTATCCCCGATTGATCTCAGTCGCCACTCATCAAAATCTAATGGCCCTCTTTTCCTCTCCTTTTCTCCATATACCCAACCATCCCCAGTCTTTTTGCCCCGCGATAGGATCTGAACTATTGATCATTCAAATCCAACGATCACCACTGATCCCGAATCCTTTCTAAACCCCTCGCTTCACGACAAGTTAGCCGACGTCAGCACCCGGTCCCACCATCCGTCCGACCAACTATCGCACCTATTCCTCACTGTTGATCTGGTTTCCCCCAGATCCAATGGTTCGCATCCATTATCATTCTCGTTTCACCAAAAATTCCCAACGCCTTATTTCAACGCAAAAAAAATGGTTTTCCCCAAGACGCGTGTCAACCATTACATGGTATCTCATTCGCCGGGGCCAAAACCACTTACCCTCCATCTCTTGTGCGAAAACCACCCTGGTATTCCCAAAAACCACCTTACCCTATTTCCGTGCCATTATTCAAATTTCACCCTAGTTTCTTCTGGTTTTGCATACGAAACCCCTCCCTGCAAATTCCCCTTCCTCTGCAAAGCTCCATAAACCACTCCTCATGCCTCTGTAAGAAGTTTAAACCTGAGAATGCAGGTTTTATTAATATTTTATGGTTTAGTTGTGTTGAAAATGGCAACAAGAAACAGTGAAGGAGGCCTCCTGAAACATCTTTCCTGATCCTAGTTGGAAAGTGATCACCTAAACTAGGTGGGGACCACACATGTGATTTTTGTCTAAACGTATATTTTTAGACTATGTCTATTTTTAGACATATGGATCATGGTCTATAAGTTGCGGGATGCTATTTGTGGATGATTGGTAAAGTTGGTAAAAATAGATGGACATCTATTTTTAGGCATTTAGGTCGAAGTCTATTTTTAGACTGGCAGGATAAAAATAGAACAGTCAAATATTATTTACCCTTAATAATATTTGGACTCTAAACTTCAGTTTACTCTCTTGGAGCACTTCAGTTTGACCCCCGGAGGTGGGGCATGTAGCTGCCAGAAGGAAATACGCTTTTCCTATGGGTTAGTTGAGCTATTGCATGGTTGACTTCAGTTAGAGCTCAAGTGGCGGAGTTCGGTGGAGTTGGTGTTCTGGTTAACTAATTGAACTAGTTGTATTTAGTTTAACTGGCTAATACAATAGAGATGATTTGTGTGAATTAAATATTATTTAATTCACAAAATATTAACTCATTATTCAACTAAAGAACACATCAGTTTAACTCAGTGCATGGACAGTTCAGTGGCGACAAGTGAAAGAGGTAGATGAAAGGGTTGAGTTAGCTATCAATTGTGACATTAGTTGTGCATGAGATTTGCACCACACTTGGAGGAAATTACCAATGACAATTGCGCAGTTGGAGCCAGTGAGATTCGAACTTGGATCTCTATTTAGACCAGCCTTGACTGTGCAATAGAGGCAGAGAATTAGTGGATGTGTTTTGAACCTGTGACTTGTTCAAAACCAAGCTATTTTTTATGTAGCTTTGGGAGATAGAACTAAGTACTTGTGAGGAGTTTGTACTATGTATTTGCTACATGTTCTCTCCATATAATATACAGAATAGCTGAGGGGTTTTCAGCTATAAGCTTTCCCCATACATACTGTGTTAATGTGTGTGATGATTTGATGTGCTATCGCTTCTATTCTTTCCGCATGTGACAATTAATTGTAGAAGATATTATGTGTTATGCATGCAATTCGAAATTGATGTGTGATCAGGTTAATCTCCATTGAATAAGTGATTTATTCAGAAAATTTCTACAAGTTGTAGGTTTAATGGCGGCCCTGAATCAAAGGGCCATCCCACGGTCAAGTTCACAGTGACAGGCCTTGGATGACGATCCAAAAAGGCTTATGAGCAAAGAAGAAAGGGATCCAAGGTTCAAAAATTCATGATTGATCAATGCCTCATGAGCATTAATCCATTTCGAAACCCTCCAGCACAGCAACATAAGACACCTGTGCAAGAAAATAAGACAGTGATTAAAGGCTTAAATGAAGATTAAATGTTAAAAACACAGTTAAAAACAGATGAACTAAAGTTTAAAGAAGTCCGAGAAATGTTAAAAGCAACATGATGAGTTATGAAGGCTAAAGAAGAATCAGGCCTTAAACATAGTTTAAATGATTAAGTTAAGGAAAGTTAGGATAAAAACAACCTCGAATACATCAACAAAGAGCAGTTATTTCACTCAAAACTCAGAAATATCTAACTGACACCTTGGCCTACTTTTTACCTATAAAGACAAACTAACAGTTATTACACTAAAGAAAATATTTAAAACTGGCGGGACAGTTATTGTAAAGATGAGGATAAGCCTTGAAAGTCAATATTTTCTACTATCTTTCTATCAGAAGTTAAGACAGAGTTATTAAAATAGAGAAGTAGTTGAATATCTTCCTACCTTATGCCTTGCACGGTTTTCAAGGTTAGTAATGCATTTACTCTATAGTTAATGACTCTCAAACCCTAGATCAGTTCCACCTCCTCATTTGCAGCATAAATACTGCATTTGAACTCATTGTATTGTTGGCATTTGGTGACTTTTGGAGTAATACATAGTTCTGTTGAAGTTGAAAGGAAATTGATGTTTTAGGACTTGTAGATGTCTTGACCTATTTGTAGATGGAGAAAGCTCTGTCATTGGATCCCTAAGTTTGGCTATTGGTTAAGTACTCTAAATCTGTTATTGTTATTTCCTGTTCCATTATGTTTCACCATTCTCTTTTGCAGTAGAGTAAAAAGTTTAGGCTAAGACATGTCTTTGAAAGCACCTTAGTTCTGTTTACTCTTCACTGTCTTAATGTTTTCTGCTGTTAAGATCTTCTAGAGAATTATTAATTTCTCTCTAGAACTCTTATGCTTGTTTATTTCTTAAATAGTTCAATACAGTTGGTCTCGAGAATGATTTATGGTTTTCCCTACTTACTTGTTGCCACTTAAAAACTGTTTCTGAAGTCTCCCTTTAAAGTACCATTGTTTAAAGTCTGCTAAAGAGGTTTTGTTCCAATCATACCCTTTGTACTTGCTTAAATAATTGTTTTGAAGGTATTTATAGCTGTAATCTAAGATGTCTAGGAGTTCCCTCTTCTATTAATGCAGTTATGTGTGAATCTTGAATGTTTTCTTATCCTTGAAAGTGAAATCACTAGAAGTTAAATGAGTTTCTCGCCTTCTATATTTCATTGGAGAAGTTTGTCTTGAAATTATTATTTGCTGAAGTGTGGTTTCTAGAATTTATGGTTAGCCCTGTCTATGGAATGCCTCTTTATGTTCAGATAATGTTTTAAGTCCCTTTGTTGAGAAGTACATATAATTAAGGATTTTTAATAGCCCTTAGTTCTACTTTTCATTCTAAACCATTGATGTTCATCTCATTTCACCTGAAAGACCTTGTACATCCACTGGCCAAGTTAGATTTTCCCTTTGATACCCCTGACCCATTTACAAACTTGTTACAATTTCCACTTGACTCCATTGCCCAATGGCTTAGAGATTTCCCTTTTCTATCTATGCTGCCTGGATCATCATGTCCAACCAAACAATCAAACAAACTCATGCTTCATAACTAGCCTAAAATCAACCCTTAAAAGGAAATAATCTCACATCTTTGCAGAAAATTGAGAGATCCCTCTCTGAGACTAGGAAGGCTAGGACCTAGAGCTCTAAAGACTAGTTTTGATGTTGCCTTGTCACTTGGTATGCCAATCTGCCAAATCACAGGACCCCAACACCTCATTTTGAGGGATTTTTTCCATTGGAGGCTTGTTCTTTCTTATTGTATATCTTATGGCCCATTATTTATGCATATTTTGATGTTGTTAGAATGTATGAAAGGTCTCCATATTGGCCTCTTGCTTTTATATGATAATTTACACTATTGTTCCAACATTTTGTGCTATATTCCTACTTTTACCATTTGGGAATATTATATTGGTACCAGAGCATAATCATGGCACAACCTGTGCATCATGAAAATCCAATATTTCATCTGAAGAAGGAGATCCTCTTACTAATAGAGAGAAGAGGTATCAAAGAAGAAGACACCGAAATTTTGATTATATAAATGACAAAGAAGACAAGGGTAAAACCCCTTTATTTGTAGGAGAAGATGAAGAGAAGGAGTTTCCCAAGATCCTTCTTAGATCCATGCAAGACATTGATAGAGAAATCAAGGAGAAGAGGATGGATAGATACAAGGAATCCCCTAAAGGATTTCATCATGGTAAAGGCTCTGACATTTCTCATCACTGGAATGATTAGGCAGTGTAGCAACAACAAGTTTCCCAATGTTCTACAATGCCTACATTCTTGGGTATGGGAAATGAAGGGTTTCAAGAGCAAGAATCCATTGAAGACTATTTTATGGAGTATGAGTCTCAAACTCAATGATTCAAGGAAAACTTGATTTTTCAATAATTTTTTCAAATAAAGGACAATAAGAGACCTAGGCATCACAATAGAAGTGGTGGATTCATTCAGAATCATGATCTACACCGTAGTATAGGAAGATTCTTTTTACCCAACTTTGATGGGTCATCTAAGTGCACTGCCAAATCATTGGTAGAGAAGCTTGACATCTACTTCCAGTTGAAAAAAGTTCCAGAAATGGAGGCCATTAAGATAGCAGCACTGCACCTTGAGGGTGAAGCACATGATTGGTGGTTCCATGGCTTGTCTGCATTGGGTCATGCCAATGTGATTGCATATTCAGAGTTCATAAGGAGGTTGCTGGAGAGGTTTGATAGAAGAGATCCTGAAGCACCATTCATGGGGCTTGCAAAGCTTAAACAACCAGGTAATCTAGAAACTTTCTGTTATGGTTCTTGATTTATCTGTAGAAAGAAGGGTCTATATGTTCATTGGTGGGTTAGATGAGCCTCTTCATGGGTTGGTTAAGTCTACCAAGCCCACTACCCTTCAAGATTCCATTGAAAGGGCTAGAGATCTTCAGGATGCCTTACCAAAATCAAAGGAAACATTTCATCATAAGCCATATTTTCCATCAAAGGGAAAATATGAGAAGGCTCCTCTTTCAAAGGAGATTCAAAATAAAAAACCTCTTGATGATGATGTCCGAAGAGATTTGAGGAGGAGGAAGCTTTTCTTTGCATGCCAAGAATCTTTGGCACCCACACATAGATGTGCAATAGGAAAGGCACACTACATACAAGTCTTCTTAGATGATGAGGAGGAAGAAGAAGATGAACCAAGAAGAGGTCATAGCGCTGACACAATAGGAGATGAACCAACACTATCAGGAGATGGGAATGGGGCATTTGCTCCAATTGGAGGAGCTCTTGCATCATCTAGAGGAGTACCTAAGTACTTGACCTTGAGGGTTCAGGGTTCCATCTTAGATCAGAGGGTTTCTGTTTTGGTTGATAGTGGGGCTACCCATTATTTTATTGATGCCCAACTAGAAGCACAAAGGAGAGAAATACCCACTGATGCTTTTGAGGGATTTTCTGTTTTGGTCCCAGGATATAGAACTATGAAATGCATGCACTATGTTTCATCCTTATCAGTTACCATGGGAACATATACATTGACTGATCACTTCTTTGTGGTTAACATACCTGACACCAATGTGATATTGGGTGTGCAATGGTTGATTACTTTGGGAAAAGTCACCACTGATTGGGAAAATTTTAAGATGGAATGGGTGGATAGAAAGAGTGGAAAAACTCAAATGATTAAAGGCATGCACACATATCCCTCACATACAACTTCCACACATAAATGAGAGATGGATTTGCACAATGGAAGCAAGGACCTAACAGTCCCATCTGTTATGATTATGAGATTACTTCATAAGACATTATTATCTTGTGGAAAACCATCTGGGAGGCCACCTGATTTAGATTTGGTGAGAGATGTCTCACAACATGATGCTCCAAGTATAGATCTAGGAGGGATGGGAGAATTAGAAGGCCAAGATATAGTGCTGAGAGTCTTGGGTAGACTCAAGGAGGAGGGAGACATCCTCCCAACATCATTATCACCCAGTCTCATTTCAGATTTTTCACTATGGGAGGAGAAGCGAGGAGAAGCATGGGAGGAATAGAAACCTTCCAACATACACCTTTTTCATGGGATATGTCAAGGAGAAGAGCAGCCATATGACAGATTCTCTTTATGATAGATCAATAGTGCTATCACTATGGAAGATTGATCCATATTGGAAATCCCAGCTGTTGGTGGATTATTCTAAGGATCTTTTCACATGCATGATACTTTATGACCAACTACATGAAGAGGGTTATTCAGTCCAAGAATAAGTCATCTGTTATCATGGTAGGATCTTCTTATCTAGAGCCTCCAATCTCAAGGAGAATTTGCTACAAAGGGCTTATGAAGAGTTCTTTTTCAACCATACTTATTCCATGAGGTCCTACAACACTATCATGGAAAGTGTTACACCATTTTTTGGTCATATAACCTATTATCATTAGATGGACCCAAGTACATCATGTAAGACCAATTTTACTCCAAGTAAAATTGCTTTCACTATGAAAATAACTTAGTAAATCACATTTATTAAGTTGTTTATGGTCTAATAAAAACCCCATAAGGAAATATTAAATAAATATATATTTGTTTGATTTTCCTCAAGAAATAATTAGTTAAACAATAGTTTAATTAATATTTCCAGTTATATTTAACCCAAAACAAAAAAATTAATTAGATAAATCATTATTTATCTTATTATTTTCTAAAGAATAATTGTTTAAATCTTATTTAAATAATATTATTTGTTAAATATGACTAATTCACCCTTAGATAATCAAATAAATCATTATTTGTTTGATTATTACTCAACCATATCATTAAAATGATAAATAAATCATTTATTTATTTATTATTTACAAATAAGGCCATTTGACTCAAGTCAAATTCCTTTTCTCTCCCAAAAATATAATAAAAATATTCCATAAAAGTTGGATCTAGGTTTGGTTAATAATATTTTAACTATGCACCAATCTCTAGAATAACTCAATATTTTGTTATAAATAGAAGGTTTTTCCCATTCATTTGTCGCCTTTTGTTGCCTAAATATCACTCTGGATCTCAACTCTTGGTCTGGCTATTGATCCACAATCATAGCCATATTTTTCCATTTTTGACTGGCTTTTCTATACCATCAAGAGAGAGGAATTCTAAATCTGAGGTGCTGAGGACTTTCAAGAACCCATCCATTGAGGAGAACGAGGAACACCCTCTTGTGTTTTCCTCCCAAGGGCCATTAATAAAAATTTCAGTGGATATATTCTTGTCTTGTCTATTGGATCTATGGGGTAAATCTTATTTTTCTACTATTTAATGTCTTCTAATACACATAGGGCTAGATTTTTAAGCATTTATCTTGATCACCTAACTATAGATACGAAGATATTAGCGATGGTATGCTGCTAGGGTTGTTTGTTATGCGCAGCTAAAGTGGTATTTTTTCGTACACTTGGAATTAAGATTCATACTAACTACTAGTGACTCCACACGGGTTTACGATTACGACCACTGTCGTTTTTATGATCCTTGCATATCCAGCTGCTTCAAACCCTAGGATTTCTCTTCAGCCCCTTGTTTTTTATTTTCTCAACATTTTTTTTAACCTATAAAACCATAAAACGATACAAATTCTAACTTCTATGTGTTTTCGGACCTATTGCGCAGGTGACAGACATTAGTCGTAGCTGAGATGAAATTTTTTCTGAAACCTGCCGCCGAGAGTGCCGAAAGTGTAGGTCACACTTTTCTGCCCAAAACCTATGACCTGGACCTCCAGGGCACACTTTACAGCCCAAAAAGTGCAACCTCTGCTGAAAACAAGTCAAAAACTGCGACCTGAACTTTCTGCAGGGATTTTTCTGAAAGTTTTTTGGGTTTTGTTGAGCCTCTATTCAGGGTTGTCTGACCTCCGTCTCCACCTGTTTTGGACCTGTACTTGTTCTATTTCGCTCAACTAAGTGCTTCAGTACCCTCCAATTTTTGTGGAAGAGTGTTTGCTATTGCAAGTTGTCTGAAATTTCAAAGTCTTTAACCATTTTTTTAGATCTGATACCCCATCTTCAGATCCACTTCATATTGGCTCGTTATCCATTAAAATCTCCTCATTTAGCTTTTTTTGGGTTTTACCTCAGGGGGCGCTTTGCTTCCCTCCTGCGGATAGCCTTTCACCACCCCTTTTTACAACAATTCTTCCTCTGATTTGTTGTTGTTTCTGCACCATTTTCCAACAGATTTTGTCCTTCAGATCCCTTTCCCTTCTGACCTTAGATCTATTGGCTGTTGTAGTGTGTTTTTATTAGTTTTTTTAGTCACCTATAGACTATTTTTTGAGAGGCCCACCTTCTTGGGTTAATATTATTAGATTATTAGCTGTTTATTTTTTGTTTTGCAGGCCTATATACTGTCATTTGTAAGTTTATTTTCAGCTATACAACAACACTTTTTATTTTTCTCTACAAATGTCTGGGTTTAAAAATTAAAATTTACATACTTTTACACACACACTCTAAGTGAAAAATGGCTTGGTTAACACTGCCAAGCAAAGACTCTAAAAAATTGAAATCAATTGATCCTGCACCTCTCTACCCTTGTTCTGACATTGTAATCAGTTGATATTGCACCTCCCTGCCCTTTTCAGTCTCTTTTTCCTTGGTGTTGTGTGTGTGTCGTCATTTCTCAACCTCCCATGGGCTCTGAGTTTCCTTGGGGGGGGGGCCAGCACCTCTTGTGCATCTTCCCCTCTTAGTAGCACGTATTCAGGGTACAACATGCCTCCTCTATTTTCCCAACCTCCTGTATACCACACTGTTACCCAACCTCTTATGTCTGGTACCCCCGATGACCAAATTCTCATGATGGAATCCGATCAACCTTCAACTGTATACATCAACCTTCAGACTCAGTCCCGTCAGTACAACAAGCCTCCCGCTGCGTCTGTCCCCAAGCTACCTCCTTCGGTCTCTACAGAGCCTCTTTCGACACCTAATGGCCCCTTGAAGATTCCTTAGCCTAGGGCGGAGGTTCATACCAAGATCCCTAAGGGTCCACTATGCCGAAATGCTACTTATCGCAAAGCCGCCCATTCGTATAGCATAGTCGATGATTTGGCACAATCCCCTGCTGCCATTTCAATGTTGGAACTCCTCTAGTTGTGTCCTTCACAATGAAAAGCTCTTCTGTCTGCCATGGGTGCTGTAGACCCTTCCAACGATCAATTGATTGTCTTTGATGTTGACCGGTCATAAAATCCTCCTCTCCCTACTTTCGTCACTTTCCAAATCCCAATCAAGATCCGAAACGCAAACACTTCTCGGTGCATTATTAATGAGGGGGCATCCACCTGCGTGATGTCCACTTCAGTTTGGAAAAAACTCGGATCTCCTGAGTTGGCTCCTTCCACGATCACTCTCTGAGCGTGGGATGGCCATGCCCCCAAGCCCATTGGCTTATTCCGCAATTGCCCTATCACTCTTGCAAGAAAGACAGTTTGTGTTGACGTAGAAGTCATAGATGCCCCCTTGGATTACAACATTCTGTTGGGTCATAGCTAAACTTATGCGATTTCTGCTATCCCTTCTACGGTTCACCGCAAGATTTCCTTCCCCCATAGTGGAAAGATAGTCAAAATTGACCAGTTTACGTATTACGAGCTGAAGTCTCAGACCTCCCCTGAGTCCACTATTTCTTCGGTGGCCAACAAGCAAACCGTCAACCTTTTTGACCAGTGTCTCACCTGGCATCTAAAAGGACTCCTCTTTTCTTGGTACATTCCCTGGTCTTCCTCCTCCTATTTATGATCCCAAATCATCGAATGTTTGCATGATTCAATCATCTCGGGCTTCTCTCAAGAGGCCCGCCTCGGCTAGTCAGCAACCCCCTCGCCCTCCACAGTCATCTCCTAGCCTTTCAATGCAGCCTCTTGGACCTCCTCCTCCTGGCCTTTCAGCTGGTACTCATGAGCCTATTTATCCTCCTGGGTCATTTCCTCCAGGACTTAACCATTTAGGAGCCATCCCACCTGGCCATTACCCCTCCGGTTAGATACTGTTCCTATTCCCTCCACCAGGCATCTATATGACACTTATCATGGCCACCCTCTCTCTTCCTTTTAACTTGACCATTGGGCTCTCGGTTTAGTAACTTCATCCTCCAACTGCCACCCTGCTAGGTCAACCTAAAACTTATCTTGCTCTAACCCTAGTTCAACTGGTCCCCCTGACTTTTCCCATTGTCACAGTGCCTCAGCCACCTCAATAGGATCCGCCTCTTGTTGCGATCACTTCGGGTAATAAGAGTAGAGCTTGAAAAAAGGCCTCAAAGGAAAAAGCTACCCCGACTGACCCT
This sequence comes from Pinus albicaulis, assembly GCA_034641835.2. Classification (NCBI taxonomy): domain Eukaryota; kingdom Viridiplantae; phylum Streptophyta; class Pinopsida; order Pinales; family Pinaceae; genus Pinus; species Pinus albicaulis. Next base: position 770,422,012 of record CM076583.1, on the reverse strand, counting down.
ACACCTCCTCCACCTCCAAAGCCCTGTGCTTTGTGTGATGTCTTCGGTCATGTTACCCATACTTTTCCCGAGTTGCCTCGCATCAAGCCCATGGTTAATGTCTCATTCCCTGAGTCTACAGTCCCTGAAACCTCTACTTCTTCATCGACCGCAACCAAGAACACCAAGACTATTCACACCAAGAACCCTTGTGCTTTGTGTGGTCTTTGTGGCCATTACTCCCATCATTGTCCCTGCCTTACACATTACCGTGCCTCTTTGTAGGTAGTTCGGGAGTACGAGATTGAACAGAATCAATCTGCTTCTCCTGTGCTTGCACAGTATGCTGTAGGCCAGACTGAGGATTTACTCGCTCCTATCGACATTCCCCCCCTGATGTCGAAATAACAGAGCATGTGGCCACCATCCTCTACCTTTCATCATCCTTGAGACCCTTGATAGAAGCTCCCTCTGAATCTTCTCCTGTTGTTTCACTTGACCTCCTTTCAGCAAAAACCCCGGGCTCAACATCAGTAGATCCTTTATCTGCTTGTTCTTACATCATCCCCCACGATGATGTGCATGTGAGTCTTTCTTCTCATGATGATGAGTTAGGTAGCCTCACCACATCATGTGGTCTCCCTTCCTCCTGTCCTTCCACCTCCTATTGTGACTACAACATCATAGAATCTACGATCACCCCTGAATTCATCTTTCCCGCCCATAAACGGGATGCCATCATCCATACCTTTGGTGACTTATGCAGCCTGAGCTCAAGCTATGCCTCCAGTAGCTCCCACACTTCCCCTCACTAGCAGCATGTGAGAAGTAGACATCCTACCCAGATCACTCCCTTCCACAGAGTGCATTCAATTTTTGCTATGTGCTCAGGTTTCTAGCATTTTTCTTTATCCTCCCATTTATTTTCTTGTGGCACCTTTCAGAGGGACCCCCCGTCAACACCTTATATCGGTTTTTCCGATGGTGCAAGTCGCTACTCCCAGAATTTAGCCTCGACAAGTTGGGCCATTTTTACCCCTTTGCAGCGCTTGTTCTTTCAAATGGTGTATGAATTGGTACTGCTACCAATAATCAGGCTGAATATGACGTTGTGTGAAGTTTATTAGCCGATGCCCTTTCACATCGCAACCTCCACCTTCATGTTTGTTTAGATTCCTTGCTTCTTGTCATGCAATTGAATGGTGTATATCGTGTGCATAATCCTATCCTTTTCAGAAGATATTTACGAGTGAAGTTTTTGATGCATGAATTTGAAATCATTACTTTCAGTCATGTACCTAGAGCACAAAATCACTATGTAGATAGCATTGCAAACCATATTCTGGATTGGCATTTAACACACACATATAACACAAGAAAATAACATAAAAATATCAAAACGATGCATATCCATAGTATGTGTCGTATAAAATGTTTTAGTTTTCATTAACTCTGATACATATGACATGCCCATAGCATGTTACAAAACCTCAAAATTGGGGGCACCACCTACCCCTACACACTAATGAATATTTGGAGGATCCTAAGCCAATGGATCTACCCCTACCACTCGTAGATCATGCATGCCCTATCTGGCCATCGCCATACGCTGCATGACCCCTCGCCATTCCGAGGGTAAACCAATACATGGATCTATGTACTTGTCATCTAATTCCTACCAAACGCATTCCGAAACATCGGTTAGAAGCCTCTCACATCTATGACAGATATCCTCCAGAAGGGCTGCTACATACTCATTGTGATATGCCCTTGATCCACTACACCCTGCGGCCCCTGATACTGCAAGTCGTCCCATGTACCCAGTCAGTTTTACTGGTGTTGTATCTGCATGCCAAAAGTAAAAGAATCAATATCACATATAATATTATAGAAACTTTACATGCACATAAAATATTAGCAAATTTTCACTCACCATCGGGTCCCCATATATGACTAGGTGGCAGTGGTAGATCCGGGTCCCCATAATAACTCATCCCACTATAGGGATAGTCGTCTATATACAGCGGCATCTGATCCCAATGAAAAAAGAAATCAGGACGGAACACCCGTACAACTGCTCCACCTCTTCCTTTGCACAGTAGTCACCCCCACTGGCGCATCCTAGGTTCTCTCGGGTCTCCATATAGGAGCTGTATGCGAGGTCGAAGTGTCGGGATCTTCTCAAAGAAGAAAGAGCACAAAAATGTACCATATGCACAGTCATGGTTCACTTGTCGCTTACATAGCGATAATTGTCATTTCAATGATGAAAACATCATCAGGGCCCACCCATAATAGGTCCCACTCAAAACACTCACCACAAGCATCATTTGACCCCCCGTGATGTGATGGAGTGCCTGGTTGCCCAGGATCCGCAACACCACTGCAACCACAGCACAGGTCTCTAACCTCTCCAAATCCCCAATGGGTATCCGACTCCCCTTGACTTGGAGACCTGGCTGAAAATGGCACTCTACAAACTGTATGATGTTCTGCCCACGCGGTAATACTGGCTGAGTATTCCCTACCATCCCAAGTGGCGGAAGACCAGTCAGGAAATATATATCCTGGACCGTCAACTTGATCTGGTGCCCCTGCACTATAAAGACCTCATGGTCCAGATCCCAATAGCTGACAATTCGGGTCAACATGGGCTCCCCAGCTCTCATCAAAGGTTCTCCACAAACTTCAGAACCCCAACCCTGGCCGAAGCACTGCAGACACCTTGATCCTACCAGATCTCTGACCGTAATGCGCCCAGGTCTCTCTCTCTCCAGTTGATCCATAATTTTTTCATACCTGCACAAAACCATAATATTTATCAGTATACAGATAGGAAATACTGTTTCTCATCAAAAAACCCTAGTGCTTAGCCAAAAAACAACACAGAAACACCCCTCCTAGACAGGTCGCACTTTCAGGCCTAAACCTGGGACAGGTTGCACTTTTATGGCCAAAACCTGCTACCTAGGTCACACTTTTTTCCCCAAAATGTGTGACCCAGCTATGAAGAGGAGTAGAGAACTGTTACTGAGCCTTAGGGACCTAATCTAAACTCTTAATCCACTGAAAAGAAAGAGTAGTGTTAGGCCTCTTACCTGCAACTAACAGATCTCGATTCCAATGGTCGGTTTGTCCGCTGCGATCGCCACAAGATTTAGGGCCTTCTCTCCTCTCTTCATTCACCATAGCTCCACATACAAATGAATGATTTTGGAGGGAAAATGCCTTATTAAAAGAGAAAACCCTGTTTTTTTATTTCGCCTACTATAATCCAACCATAGCTCCATTTACCAAACCGTCTGCACCGTTAGAAAGCTCTCACTGAGCCCTCAAATGGGTATCTGTTAGTTTTTAGTAATTTGATACTTCACAAGGACACATTTTTCCCATGAAGCACCACTTCTCCCTTCCTCAAAATTGAATTTCTTCACTTGCAACACGTACCGGGGGCACCATGTTGCCTCCATACTTGTCCACACTCGTGTTGACTTTCATCATGAGTTACCATCTTGTACTCATGCCTTTATGGTCCCCATTGGACCCTTTTCCTGTTTGGCAGCACCATCGAGTCACCCTTGTTTAGAGCATCTGAGTTGAGTCATCATTACTTTCATGGAGTCTATCCCGAGTCCATTCGTACCCCGCTATATTCCTCCATCCTTCATTGCTTGGTCTCTCTCTCATTTTTCTCATTATGGCCTTCAGTCCCACTGTCCCCTATCCCCCATGATATTTTGTCAATTGCTGCCAAGTCATCCATGCTATTTATGCACTAATAAGGGAAGTTGTCCATTCACTACTCATTTCCTCCCATTTCATCATCATCATTAGTGTCAGTCTATCAGTCGCTTTAATATTTTCTCTCGTGCCTTATTTGAGGATCCCTTATTACCTCACCTATGGCAGACCTCCTTCTATCGACATCAGCTCATTCATTCCAGAAGATAGGTCTAGAGGGCGGTGTACCTTGGTTCCAGCTTCCACTTTTGTTCGATACCTCAGATCAGGCAAAGGGACTCCTTATTCCCCTTTGACTTGATTAATTCTTAGCTCCAGCTCCTTTTAGCATGATTGAGATCCGTATACTTGATGGTTCAGTGATGCAGCAGCTGACATCAATGATTCTTGGGTGTGTGTGAGATGTCTCTGTCCGCATGAGGGGGTGGCCCTACAGGTAGCCCCCCACACACTCGGATGACATCTTCATTACAACCTTCGATGCAGCTCCATACATTTGGTGATGTCGGCCTCAGCCACTTGCAGTGCCTTTTTGTTTGCATGTATCAGTCAAATTTTTAGAGCCCTTTCCTGTTTTCAGGGGCATTTGGGTTGTATTTATATATCATGTACTCAGATATTATTGTACAAGTCCAAGCTGTTATCCCAGGCACAATATGTATGTGGGATTCATTATCGTGTTATTTATCTAGCTCATGTTTAGGCCAACATATGCTTTATTATTGCGTCTTGTGGTTTTCTGGGCATCTTATTGTTTGTACTATTGCCTCGGCGGGCATAGTTACGCCTATAGTAGGTACTCACTCATCAAAAAGACTTGTCGCACTTACAAGTTTCCTCCTCGGGGTCTAGTTCTTTCAGCACTTTGGTTTACCTTATACTTCTCTCTATTTGACTTCCCCTTCGATGTCTAGTGATTGAGTTCTTACAACGTACTTCGGTCATACGATTAGCTCCTAATCCTCACATGCTGGGGGGAAATCTGTTACACCATTTTTTGGTCATTTAACCTATTATCATTAGATGGACCCAAGTACATCATGTAAGACCAATTTTACTCCAAGTAAAATTTCTTTCACTATGAAAATAACTTAGTAAATCACCTTTATTAAGTTGTTTATGGTCTAAACAGGAAATCCCATAAGGAAATATTAAATAAATATATATTTGTTTGATTTTCCTCAAGAAATAATTAGTTAAACAGTAGTTTAATTAATATTTATGGTTATATTTAACCCAAAACAAATAAATTAATTAGATAAATCATTATTAATCTTATTATTTTCTAAAGAATAATTGTTTAAATTGTATTTAAATAATATTATTTGTTAAATATAGCTAATTCACCCTTAAATAATTAAATAAATCATTATTTATTTTATTATTACTCAACCATATCCTTAAAATGATAAATAAATCATTTATTTATTTATTATTTACAAATAAGGGGATTTGACTCAAGTCAAATTCCTTTTCCCTCCAAAAAATATAATAAAATAATCCATAAAAGTTGGATCTAGATTTGGTTAATAATATTTTAATTATGCACCAATCTCTATACTAACTCAATATTTTGTTACAAAATGAAGGGTTTTCCCATTCATTTGTCACCTTTTGTTTCCTAAAGATCACTCTAGATCTCAACTCTTGGTCTGGTTATTGATCCACCATCATAGCCATATTTTTCCATTTTTTTCTGGGTTTTCTACACCATCAAGAGAGAGGAATTCTAAATTTGAAGTGCTAAGGATTTACAAGAACCCATCCCATTGAGGAGAACCGGGAACACCCTCTTTTGTTTTCCTCCCAAGTGCCATTAATACAAAATTCATTTGATATATTCTTGTATTGTCTATTGGATGCATGGAGTAAATATTGTTTTTTCTACTATTTAATGTCTTCTAATGCATAGATCTAGACTTTTGCAGCATTTATCTTGATCACCTAACTGCAGATCTGAAGATGTTAGCAGTCATTTCTGCTTTTAGGGTTGTTTGTTATGCGCAGCTAAAGTGGTCTTTTTTCGTACACTTGGAATTAAGATTCATACTAACAGAAAGCTACACTTGGGAAGGCTTTGAATAGGAATGATATCAGCATTTTCAAATATGCATGAACCTTGTGGAGTTGGAAGAGAGACATAACTCAATGAAGGAGTTAATTCAGCCACCTCTTTGCTCTTTTGGAATGAGAGGGGATCTATCTATGGACCACTCCATTTGTATGAGTGGAAATTTTGGTGAGGAACATGCTTATGTACATAATGTTTTATTTGATGAATATATGCATTCCTTTACCATGTATATGTAGGCCATAGCTCCAAGGAGGAGCATTATTCCATATAAAATTCATGGCCAACTTTGGGCCATAAACATTTTTGAACATGGCCACTCCCTAGGAGGACATAGGGAGATATTGTATCATTGTTGGTGCACTCCAAAAGCACCAAAAAAATGTCACACTTTCAGCCATGGTGAGAAGACTTGTGCAGCAAGTAAGTGGTGGGGAAACCACTTACCATATCATTATATGATGCAGTCAGGAGATTTACTGCACTGGTTCCACATGCGGGACTCTGACCCACCTCCATTTGTACAAATTTATGTTTGTATGTACTTAGTTTTGATCCCATACATTGATAATGTACTTATACTTTTTATGGGAATGTTTGGATGAAGGATGGGAGGAATGTATGTGCCCTATGGGAGAGAGATTCTCCATGTTCACTATGGTACATGTTTCAGGGAGAACATTGGGCAAACCATGTTTGTTTCATTGGAACTATTGTCTCCTTGTGGGATGAATTATTTGCATCTCATAAGAACTTTGGAGGAGAATTTCATGGAGGGATAAATTGGTGGAAACTTAGCTTATGAGGGAAGCTTATCACATGTTTGTGTCACCAATGACGGAGGAGATGAGTTGCAACACTCACCTTGCCAGTTTCTTGAGGACAGGCAACATTTGGGAAGGGAGGATTGTAATATTACCAATTAGCCATGAGCTAGTTGGAATATTAAATTTTGTTTTGCTGCTTTGTTTTATGAATAAGTGGAAAACGGAGGTCCATAATTCTCCTTCGTAATGAATAAATCAATGTCAATGTGAAAAGGATAGATCTTGGCAGCTTAATTGCGCACCCTTAGGTGTGAAAAGGGGCTGGAACACCTTGAATGGGTCAACTTTGACCAAATCAACAATGCTGTCATGGAGAAGTGGTCATCAATGAGAGACAATGCAGTTTTAGATGGATATGCTTTGCATGGAAGTAGTGCTATTATTGGATGGGGCTTAGGGTTTGAAAGTTCATATCTTATCTAAGGAAGAGGATGGAAACCATTATTCATTATGTTGATGTATATGAATTTTTTGAATATATGGTTTGTTTAGACATATATATTTATCTTGTTGTTTAGCTGAGATTGAGTGCTATTTACCACTGTATGTTCCTTATCGGGAATCCCATCTCTTCCATTGAGAATCTCTTGGAGGAGTCTTGTACTACATTTTCCACTATCAAGCTTAAGGCCAAGCTTCATCTTTCATTTACAGTGCAAATCCTATTGAGGGTTGAGTTTTTTTGCAGGTTGCAACAGTGGAGACCATCTTTGGGTCATTTCATTGCTTATTTTCAATGGAGAAGGATTCCTTTCCATTGGGAGGACACTAAGGAAGGCCCTTGTGCATATTTTCAGATCTTGGCATCACGCCAACTGTTTATTTATCCCTACAGCACAGTTTACTTCCAGATCTACGTTATTTCTGTAGGAGGAGTTGCAGGGTGGTTTGGCACACCATATGGAGAGAAGGTTTTCTAGTGAAAGGGATCTTCCTTTCATTTAGATGATATATTGGAGGAGGATATTCTATTTTTCATATCAGATCAGCCACACTTTTCAGATCTATATTTTGCAATGGATCTTCAGCCCTAGTGCCTAGATCCCCATCTTGTACATGGTGTTTTGCTGAAAACCCTTAAGGGGTTCTTCAAAGGAGGTTGTATAGTGCTTAAATATATATTTTGAGGCACACATCAGCCTTAGATATGCTGTGTAACCATTTTTAGTAGAAGTGCATTTAAAATGTTAGAAAATTAAATATTACAGAGCAATGCAACACATAAAATATGCGGAAAATAAAAGCACACAAAACACATAAAACTAGAGAGACACATATATACGTGGTTCACCCAGTTTGGGCTACATCCACCCCGAACAACCAGTCCTTCCTTTCTATTATCCAACAAAAATGAAGAGACAAAACCTACAGTAGATCCGTTGTAATATCCTCTGTTCTCTCTCACAGTCTCCCTCTCTGTTTCTCGCTCCGAGAATACACACACAATGCACAACCGCAATACAATGCCCTCATAAAAGTGAGGGGTTGCCTTCTAGGGAAAAATACCCTAATATAAACATAACTTCTACTATCAAATCATTTTCCTAATGAACGACCTAGATTGACTAGAAATTACTATACTTTTACAAGGAAATTTTACATCTGTTTTTAGCTTCGGGGGCACTGCCCCCGAAAACCCCCACTAGGGGGGGGCTCCAAAAAGCGCTGTCGCCCCCCTGGACCCCCCACGATAGTGATTAATTACAGGTGGCATTGCTTCCCCTTTTAAGGTACAAGGGTCCAATGCTGTGATACAAAGTAAACAAGATAATCAGGCTCCACACCTAACAATAATCCCACTTGGAGACTGATTGTAGCAACTCCACCGCTGCTTCATTTGCTGGAAAATGACTCCTCTTTGGACCTGGCTGTTTCTCATCTTCATCATCATCCTTGAATACCAATTGAAACTAAGCATGTTCTCAGTTTCTCCCTGGTTTCAACTTTTGTTAGCATATCTGTAGGATTCTGGCTAGTGTGTATCTTTTCCAGCTTCAACTCTCCATCTTCCAATACTGACCGTATGAAATGGTACTTGAGATGTATGTGTTTAGTCCTGGAATGAAATGCCGAGTTCTTTGCAAGATGAATAGCACTTTGGCTATCACTGTATAGTGTGCCCATATCATGCTTCTTACCCAATTCATCCATAAACCTTTGTAACCAAATCATTTCTTTACTAGCCTCTCTAGCAGCAACATACTCGGCTTCTGTTGTTGAAAGTGCAACAACACTTTGGATTTTTGAAACCCAACTGACAGCTGTTCCACCTACAGTAAATACATATCATGTAGTGCTCCTCCTGTTATCTCTGTCACCTGCCATATCTGCATCAACATATCCCTGTAGAGCAATGTTTGAACCACCAAAGCATAATGCTTGATTTGTGGTACCTCTCAAATATCCGAGAATCCATTTTACTGCTATCCAATGTTCTTTTCCTGGATTGTTCATGTACCTACTTACAACTCCCACTGCATGTGCAATATCAGGCCTTGTGCAGAACATTGCATACATTAAGCTTCCAACTACTGATGCATATGGAACTTTAGACATATAGTCTATTTCTTCTTGGGTCTTGGGGCACATCTCCTTACTAAGTTTGAAATGGCTAGCAAAAGGTGTACTAACTGGTTTTGCATTCTGCATATTAAATCTTTTCAACACCTTTTCTATGTACTCATTCTGAGACAGTGTTAATTTACGATTTTTCCTGTCTCTAGTTATCCTCATACCAAGGATTTGTTTTGCAACTCCCAAATCCTTCATTGCAAATGATTTTTCCAATTTTCTTTTGAGCACATTTATTTCCTGCATGTTAGATCCTGCAACAAGCATGTCATCTACATACAATAAAAATATAATATAGCTACCATCATTTTTCCTTTTTAGATAAACACAATGATCAGAGTGACATCTAGTATAACCTTGTTCAGACATGAACTTGTCAAATTTTAGATACCACTGCCTTGGAGCCTGTTTTAAGCCATACAAGCTCTTCTTTAACCCGCACACCAATTTTTCTTTCCCTTTTACCTCATATCCTTCTGGTTGCTGCATGTATATCTCTTCCTCCAAATCTCCATGGAGAAATGTTGTCTTTACATCTAACTGTTCAAGATGTAAATCTTCCGCTGCTACAAGACTTAAGATGGTTCTGATTGAATTCATCTTAACAATAGGAGAAAATATTTCATCAAAATAAATACCTTTCTTTTGTGCAAACCCCTTCACCACAAGTCTAGCTTTGTACCTCTGTTTTCCTCCATCTTCTTCCTTCAGCCTGTAAACCCATTTATTCTACAATCTAGTTTTACCTGCAGGCAACTTGACTAAGTCCCAAGTCTGGTTATGCATTAAGGAGTCCATTTCTTCTTCCATGGCTAGCTCCCACTTCTTCCTACTTTAAACCTGCATTGCTTCTTCATAACATTCAGGTTCACCAGAATCAGTCAGCAATAAATAATATAATGAAGGAGAGTATCGTTCAAGGGGTCTACTTATCCTGGTAGATCTTCTAACACCACTTTCAGGTGTTTGAGGTGCCTGTTGCTGTTGTGCTGGTTGTTGCTGATGTGGTTGTTGATTATTATTATTTTCAGGAACCTTTACTTTTTCAGTTATCTCATCAAGAACCGTGTATTCCTTGCTTTCTTTTTCTTGTTTCTTTCCTGCAGCTAATTCTTATATAAGACCTTTTCATTGAATATTACGTCTCTGCTCCTAATGATTTTGTGATTTTCATAATCATATAAGTGGTAACCAAAATCATTAGCACCATATCCAATAAAGGTACATTTCTTTGATTTTGCCTCAAGCTTTGTTCTGTTTTCTTTATTAATATGGACAAAGGCCTCACAACCAAAAGGCTTTAAAAAAGAGTAGTTTACCTTTTTACCTGTCCATGCTTCCTCTGGAATACCACCATCCAAGGAACTTCAAGGCCCTCTGTTTATTAGATAAACAGCAGTATCTACAGCATCTGCCCAAAATTGTAAAGGCAATCCTGCATGCAATCTCATGCACCTTGCACGCTCCATGATTGTTCTGTTCATCCTTTCCGACACACCATTTTCTTGTGGTGTTCTTGGAACTGTCTTCTCTCTACGAATTCCATGCTCTGAACAGTACCTATCAAACTCTTTGCTGCAATATTCACCTCCATTGTCTGATCTGAGACACTTCAACTTCTTTCCTGTCTCAATCTCAACCAAAGTTTTCCATTTCTTGAAAGTATCAAATACATCAGATTTATTCTGAATACAATAAATCCATGTTTTTCTAGTTGCATCATCAATAAAAGTAACATAATAACGAGAGCCACCGAGAGATGATACCTGAGCAGGTCCCCATACATCTGTATGCACAAGCTCCAATTTTTCGCTCTTCTTTTCTTTCCCAACTCTGAGAAATATGACTCTCTTTTGTTTTCCATAAATGCAATTCTCACAGAAATCCAAATCAACATTCTTCAAACCTGGCAACAAATTTCTTGAGTGAAGAATCTTCATTCCCTTCTTACTCATGTGTCCGAGCCTATGATGCCATAATGCTGCATCTGCTCCTTTGGAAGTTAAAGCATTAACAGAGTTAGAAATACCATTGCATAAATACAATGTACCAACCTTTTCGCCTTTTGCTATTACCAGGGCTCCTTTGGTGACCTTCCAAGTTCTATCTGTGAAAGTTGTCACACAACCTTCACCGCCTAACTGCCCTGTTGAAATCAGATTTTTCTTCAGATCTGGAACATGCCTTACCTCCTTTAGTAGCCATTGGTTTCCATTCTGTTGTTTTACAAGAAATTTACCCATTCCAATAATTTTACAGGGTTTATCATCACCCAAACGAACTTGTCCAAAATCTCCTTGAACATAGTCACGAAAATATTTCTTATGAGGTGTGGCATGGAATGAAGCCCCTAAATCTACAACCCAAGAATCAGTAACATTTTTGAAAGAAAGAATCAAATCATCTTGTAACACATCACCTGTCACATTTGCTTCATGATTTTTTTCTTGTTGTGTGTCTCCTTCTTTTCCCTTCTGAGATCTATAGTCTTTCTTTAGGTGTCCTTTCTTTCCGCAATTCCAGCACATTATTCCTGATCTAGACTTGGATCTGCCTTTCCTTGATTTACTGCGATATCCCGAGATCTTTCCTCTTTCCATTCTTCTTCCCCTAGACTCTGCACTCAAAGCATTACCCGATGTCTCACCGAAGCTTTTCCGTCGCATTTCTTCGCTAAGGATAGCACCAACAACATCATCAAACTTTAAAGTACTAGATCCAGAGACAGAGTTACTAATGGCCATAACTAAACCATTCCATCTTTCTGGTAATGAGCACAAGAATAACAGAGATCTAACTTCATCATCAAATTTTACCCCTACAGAACTTAACTGACTGGTAACTGTATTAAATTCATTTAAATGGTCTACAGCAGATCCACCTTCTGACATATTCATATTAAATAGTCATTTCATAAGAAATACCTTTTTTGAGGACGAGGGTTTTTCATATAGTTTCGCCAACGTCTACATCAAACCCTATGTTGTTGTTTCCTTCGAAATATTGAAGGCGACTGACACCGCAAGACACAAACGTACTATTCCGAGTGCCTTTCTATCGAGAATGTTCCATTCCGTGTCTTTCATGGCCGCTGGATTCTTTGTTTTTCCACTCAATGGTAGATATAGATCTTTCTGATACAGATAATATTCCATCTGCATCTTCCACAGCAGAAAGTTTTGGCCGTTAAATTTCTTGACGCTAAACTTACCATCGTCCGCCATTACTCCCACTCAAACCAGGAATCCTTCTTTCCTGCGAGTTTATCAACCAAATATACCTTCGGCTCTGATACTAGTTGTTAGAAAATTAAATATTACAGAGCAATGCAACACATAAAATATGCAGAAAATAAAAGCACACAAAACACATAAAACTAGAGAGACACAGATATACGTGGTTCACCCAGTTTGGGTTACATCCACCCCGAACAGCCAGTCCTTCCTTTCTATTATCCAGCAAAAATGAAGAGACAAAACCTACAACAGATCCACTGTAATATCCTTTGTTCTCTCTCACAGTCTCCCTCTCTGTTTCTCGCTCCGAGAATACACACACAATGCACAGCCGCAATACAATGCCCTCATAAAAGCGAGGGGTTGCCTTCTAGGGCAAAAAACCTTAATCTAAACATAACTTCTACTGTCAAATCATTTGCCTAATGAATGGCTATATTGAATAGAAATTACTATACTTTTACAAGGCAATTTTACATTTGTTTTTAGCTTTGGGAGCGCTGCCCCCGAAAACCCCCACCAGTGGGGGCTTCCGAAAAGCACTGTCGCCCCCCCTGGACCCCCCACGACAACGATTAATTATGGGCGGCGTTGCCGCCCCTTTTAAGGTATAGGGGTCCAATGCTATGAGACAAAGTAAACAAGATAATTAGGCTCCACACCCAACATAAAACAACACTGTAGCAACCTTCCAACTTTTAGATATAGTAGCAGCACCTGATTTTGAGGGATTTTTTCCATTGGAGGCTTGTTCTTTCTTATTGTATATCTTATGGCCCATTATTTATGAATATTTTGCTTCTTTTTTAATGTATGAAAGGTCTCCATATTGGCCTCTTTATCTTATATGATTATTTACACTATGTTTCCAGCATTTTGCGCTATATTCCTACTTTTCCCATTTGGGAATATTACAGAATTGGTTGCAAGCATCCACAACAATGCTAATGCTAGTATTATACTCTTGAAAAACCTTGGTGTACTATGAGGGAAACTCTTGAGGTGTCTCAGGCTGCCGCTTCATCTACATATCGGTGATATTTTGCTCAAGTTCTTCTCGGACTATGGTGATTTCTGATTGTGAAATCTTGCGCATAGCGACCAATTTTTCCAGCTTGACAGTGGCCACTACAGTGGTGGGTACTGTGAATTCGGGGAGAACCCAACACATCTAATCAATCAAGGTTTTGAACTGGGAATTTTGGCTTTCAACAACATGTCGTGCATCCTCTGCGAGCTGATGTCCTTTAAGCGTGGAGGCAACTTGGTGATGTGTTGCCGTGGTGTCCTGGAAGGCATGATATTCGTGGTAATGTAGCTCACCTTTGATCATCATGTGCATATATTGTAGCTTTCCGCTAGGGAAAACAGCTAAATCAATCCTGACCTCAGATCTTTTGAGAACTGGTAATTTTAAGTGTTACACCTGAAACTTGGAACATTCTTCTTTGGGAGCTAGATGGGTGCCGAATGGCTAGCTCGCTCACTTATCTTGCGCTCGCTTGTCCCACTCTCACTTGTATGATGCTCACTTTCATTTTGAGTTATTGGAGCCCCTACTGCATATCATCAACGACAAATTTATATTAAACTTCAACTTTGGTCCATACATCTTCAGTCATTGTCTAGATTGTATCTTCAATCTTGTCAAAGTCCTCCTCTGTAAGTGTCAATGGATCTGTCCCAGTATTATTAGAAGCATTTCGTTTTGTGCACAACCCCGGGGTGGTTTGAGGCCCTCTTTTGGTTCCACACCATGTGTCTTCCAGGGTGTCAGCCATTTCTCCATCCTTATCTTCCATCTCCTCATCACTGTGAAGTTCCATTGTTTCTGTCGTAGTGGTAGGATCAGGGCCCTTTTGCGCATCCTTCAGGTTCTCTGTGGGTGTGCATGAATTCATTGGGGTCTTTGGTGGTACTGAGGGTGACACACCTCCAACTATGTTAGCTTCAATCCATAATGGGGGTCACTTATTTATGGTGTGTACAAGGTCTTCCTACGTCACCATGTATGGCAGCTAATACCATACCCCTTTCATGTCCCTCTTCGCGCGGATGTGCACATTATGGAAGGTAGCCTTGAATTCCACAATATTATTGTACCGCTCATATAGCGTAGGTTATAGACTTGGCTTGGACTGCACCGCTTGAAATATTTCTGCATCAAACAACACCCAAAATAATTTTTTTCTGTGATTCTGGATGGCAGCTCCGAGTTCCATAGGGACGCATAGTCGGTCGTTTTTCAAAAATTTGGTTCAATTTCTGGCAATTGCGACTATGATGACGACCTCTAACGGATCAACGGAACTAACATAAGAAAGCAAGCATAATATAAATTCTTACCCTCCTCCTGTGCCTCCTGAATGTTTTCCAGAAATTTAGTGTAAAGGTACTTTGCCCAATTATATTGTACCCCTTTTATGCACTATGCAGCTAGCTTAATTACATATGCTGACACCTCAGTTTCACGACACTTCCTGATCATTTTAGTGGCAAGGATCAGGGTCGAAAATTTAACTGTCGGAGCATTGATTTCCACCACAACAAAGCTGGGGGTGTTCCTATTCACCCCATAAGGTTTCTTCACCTCATCAGTGTCCTTTTTCTCCAATCCCTTTCCTCCGAAGGCCACCCCTGGATCCACCTCTTGGTATGGTAACATGGTGATCTGATGGATCAACATATCATCGATCAAAACGGGATCTCATAGCCACAGACAATTATCATCCACCAGGGTGAGAAGCTAGCGCAAACAGATGCCATTTATGGTGTTGTGCCCAAAATTTAGGATGTTGAGAAGGTTCATCAGTCCGAACTCCTGTAACCCCAACACCCATGTCTTCGGCTCGACTTTGATGACTCCCAAATCATAGGGCACCTGCTCCAAATACTTTGAGGGTACAAGTTCAAGGAAATTCACGTGGCCAGCCAGGTCCCAGTCTTCTAGTTTGAGCAGAGACACCTTTGAAAACATGTCTACTTCAAATGGCACATTTTCCAAGAGCAGTAGCATATTGATATGAGATTTTACCTTATCCAGGTCCTTCGTGATTTTCACAGATGGCTTAAGCGACGCCAGATACTTCGATATCTGTGACATTGGATCTCTTCGACAAAATCCTATTTAATGATTACTTTGGACTCTTTAGCCATTGGTCTCTTTTTTCTCTTAATCAGGGTCAACTTAGGTTTCAAATTCTTCTTGTACGAAGACTTCCTAGTCTCTGAGGTATGTCCTTTCTTTGTTTTCTGCGTTTGATATTATGGCGCAGGTGTTTCTTCAGTGGGTGTCACAGAGGGGATGGGATCTATAGTAGTCATACTTGGATGGGTTAAATGTACTAACCTTTGTTGGCACAACGTATCGAGGAAGGAATCCGGGTGCTCAAACATACACTCAGTAAAACGCAATGAGAGCAATAGACATAGATCTCTTGGAAAACAAAGGGAACCAATGCAACCCTTATTTCCATATTTATATCGATGGCACGGCCTAAATGACCTCATTTCCATTGATGCAGCCTCATAAATTCTAAAACAGCTCCAAATATGGGATAATCTCCTCCATAAATGTAAGTTAGTCACTCCTCCAAATGGTAATAAAGTTTTCTTATTGAGATTAATTGTTCCAAAGGCTATTTTTTGGCCCATCTGCGATGATGTAAACCTCGTGGCACAGCCCCTATGTGGCTATCACAGATACCTGCGATTCCTCAATATTCATCTCACCAACATACTTTGCCAACATTTTACATACTTCTTTATGGTCTTACACCCTCTCACAACTTTCCGGGGCACTAAGACACTTCTCCATCCATATAGTCATTTGGCGTGCACAGGGATGGGGTCATCCTTGTATGGCTTCAACCAACTTCCATTCACATATCTCGGAAGGAGTTCACCACTTAAGGTAACCAAACATACCACACCTCCTTTTGTAATCTCCTTGAAAACATAAGGTCCAAGCCAATGCATTTTGAATTTTCCTGGATGGCGCACAAAATTTCTGTCATATAGCAAAACTAAATAATCCTCCTTGAAAATATTTTTTTTCTGATGTGCCTATCATGCCAACCTTTTTCACGTGCCTTTTGCACCTGCTGATAGAAAATGACAATGCATATGTCCTCATCTAGTGTAACTAGTTTCGATAGTTTCTCTTCCATACTATCTTGATTAGCCATGTTTGTTACCGTGTCGATGCAAAGAATATGGATGATTTACTCCATTGGCATGACAACTTCTTGTCCATATACCAACCTGAAAGGGGTCAGTCTGGTCAATTTATTGCATGTAGTTCTATATTCCCATAGAACCATAGGTGTGCACACATCCCAATCATTTCGATTATAATTGCAGACCTTTGTGAGTGCATTCTCCAACATCTTATTAAAGGCTTCTACCGTTCCATTTGCTTGTGGATGATATGGTGTACTCTTCTGATGGTGCATCTTAAAATCCATTTTCAAATCTTGGATGGTCTCATTCACAAAGTGTGTACCCTGGCCACTCATCAAGACTTTAGGATACCCAAACCTTGTCAAGATATTCTCAAAAATTAAGTGTGCAATTGCGTCTACGCTGCAATCTTTCATAGGTTTAGCTTCTTCCCAGCTGGTCAAATAATCTGTCGCAGTAATGATATAGTGTGCACCAATCTTCTTTCCAGGCGGGTTTATCAGTCCTAAAAATTCAATAGCCCATTTATCAAAATCATGCAAATTAACTTGTGGTTGTAGTGGCATTTCATCTCTGTGTGAAGGTTTCCCCATTCTCTGACAGACATCATAAGTGCAACAATATTTTTTCGCATCATTGTGCACCGTAGGCCACCACAAACTAGCCCTATAAATTTTATACGTAGTTGGTTTTCCTACATAGTCACCTCTTGCAACCCCTACATGTGCTTCTACTAGGATGCTATGTCTTTCAAACTCCGACACATAATGCCTCAATAACTCATCAGCTCCCATCTTATACAACTGGCCAAGAATCAAACTAAAGTATGATGCACAAAAGATAAGTTATTTCTTCTTCTTAACTGTATACTTAGTAGGTGCACTACAAGTGGTCAGAAAGTGGATAATATATGTGAAGTGGTAATCGACTACTTTAATGGAAAACACCTGCATGTTTGGTATTATGTCCTTCAAACTAGTTAGCTCCTCTCCACTTTTAATGCGCTACAGATGGTCTAGACTTGCATTAAATCTCCCTGGTTTTACAATCACTTAAAAAACATACTCCTGAAATAATAAGAGCCATCGAAAAATATTCCCCCCCAATACAGGCTTGTTGACCAGGTACTTGAAACTAGAGTGGTCAGTAAACATCTTAAAATGTCCTCCCGACAAATAGGGATGGAACTTCTGTAGTGCATAGACCATAGATAATCCTTCTCTCTCTATTTTCGAGTAGTTTCACTCAACACGAAAATTTCGTGCTCGCAAAGGCAATTAGGTGATCAATATATCCAGCTGTTGGCTACGCGATAACAACGCCTAGCACGATACACGAAGCATCCACCTGTACATGGAATTCCTTTTTCTAGTCTAGAAATACCAATATAGGTGCAATCACCATTTTCTTCTTAAGTAGCTCTAAACTCTTCTGTAAATCCTCATCCCAGCAAAAAGAGGTTTCCTTCTTCAACAAATTTTCAATTAGCATGGTAATCAGTGCATAGCGTTTAATAAATTTTATGTAATAGCCAGTATGCCCCAAAATTGAGCATAATTGCTTCAAATATGTGGGTGCCTCTAGGTTGAAAATAATAGAAATATTAGTGGGATTGACCATCAATCCTTGTTGAAAGAAAATATGACCCAAAAAAATCCCGAAAGGGACACAACATATGCACTTCTTCAGATTCAATGAGATATGATGCTTCAGACAAGTATCCAACATTAAGTGCAGATTTGAAACATGCTTCTTCAATAAGACAAAAATAGTCCAGTCATTAAAATATACTTCTAAGAGATTATGTATATACTCCTTACATGCGACTATCACCATGGACAAGAATATCGTTGGCGAATTCTTCAGACCGAATGAAATTACCATGTATTGGAATGATCCCCATTCCATCGCATAGGTTATCTTACTTCTGTCCTCAGGCGTGATTCATATCTGGTGGTATCCATAAAATCCATCATTGAATGAGTAGGCCTCCTTCCCTCCCACATTTCCCAATATTTCATCAGAAAATAGAGTTGAAAAAGGGTCATGCACACAGGCATCATTTAACTTGCGCAGATCCACACAAATCCTGAATTATCCTTTGGTCTTATTTTCTTATACCACCATGGGGATTACCTAATCTATTCTTCTACTAGTTAATGATCCCTGTAGCAACCATTTTCTCGAACTCCTCCTTGACCTTCTGTTTGTACTTAGGATTCAACTCATAACGACACTGCTTGACACGCCTAGGGTCAGGTTTAAAAGTGATTCTCATTACACCAAGATCCCCAAAAATACCTTTTAATTCTGAAAATTTGTGGGAAATAAGTCCTGATATTCAGTGAGCAGCTCCGAAACCTTAGCTACTATATCTTCATCCCACTAATCCCATATTTTAATAATCCTAGGTTTCTCTTATGTTCCAATGTTGACTTGCCTAATATTTATGGGCTTATTCACATCTGGCACTTCATCCATAGGCCCAGAAACTGTGCGTTGACCTTCAGACTCAAGGATATTGATGTTTATTGGGTCTTCCTCATTATTGTCAATAGTCACAGTCCAACATTCAACTATATCCTCCATCTGTGAATCCCATGCTAGTAGGGCTCGTTCTTCTGGTTCCTTTGTCATGTCAAAGACTACTTCTTTAATCGTGTGTAAGGAAGTATTTATGCATGGGAATCCACTCTCAAAACTGAACATTAAAAAAAAAAATTCCTGTAATGCAACCCATTCTGTCGTGCCTCGTCGTA
Organism: Pinus albicaulis; assembly: GCA_034641835.2. Lineage (NCBI taxonomy): Eukaryota > Viridiplantae > Streptophyta > Pinopsida > Pinales > Pinaceae > Pinus > Pinus albicaulis. Next base: position 770,402,646 of record CM076583.1, on the reverse strand, counting down.
TCTCAACCTCTAGGTACTAGTTCATAGGAATCAGACTTAAAGTATGGATGAATTTATGCACCCATCCTAGTTGCAGATATTCTCCGCAAGCTATAGTCCACTTGGCTAAATACATGCATGAATCTTATTTTCCTATATAGGTTCCTTCCAAATGAGTATTGGCTTGTCCAAATCACAGGTGCATCATGTGGGTAAATTATTCCCAATTCGCCAAGTTGTCCTTGTGTGTTTCCCACCAGCATGTTGGGTTGAGTGCAGAGTTAATTCAAGCGCATGGAACCATTGTGTCTCTAGAACAACCTTTTCAATTTCATCTAAGAAATAGGTGACACTGCCTATACCATCATAATAAGGTAATTCCCGCACCTCAGAGGATATGTGGAGATATAGTTATTCGGTTGCAGCGTAGTGTAGAGACTTCATGTAAACGATTCTGCCAATTCTCTAATTCCTCATTTGAGTCTGAGTGGCATGAGCTATCCCTATCCTAGCTAAGCCAACCATCTACTCTGGGATTCATATAATCTTAATCTCTCATAGTTAGCTTGTAGATATGATCAACGTCCTATTATGCGTGCACCGTTTCCTTGTATCTTTCTCCTTCTACAGGGTCCAGTGGGACCACAACCTTGGTTCCATTATTTTTAAACGCCATACTTATGCACTTGAGGTTGATGATAGAATCTGTGTAAATAGCCCAATATAGACCCAACATTGCAGGGTATAGATCTAACTATGGCCCCAAAAATTCTACCCATTGGGATAATATTCTATTGATTTGTCATGCGTAGCTGTATTATGGACCATTCCAGCTTAGGCTCTCCCATTTTCTGCCAAGTCTTCTTTGGTATGAAATTTGCATCAGAGCCCAGATCCAAAATGACCTGGTCCATTTGAAACTCACATGTCTAAGTAGTCAACCACGTCTCTTGGCCAATTCTTCTCTTTTTCTTGTAGATCTTATTGACATCCTTTTGCTCCATCTGGGGTTGTTCTTTTTCAGCGCAACTATTACTTAGAGCTTGAAGATTATCAACTAATTTATTATTGCGAAGAAGCTAGATATAGGCTTGAAAAAATAGTTTCATCTCTGCAAGTTGGGCCCTTTGACGGTATCCATGGGTGATTTTTTTGGTATGTTAGATGTGCCAAGATCTGCCAAGTCTTTCTTCATTGCGATAAAGTTTTCCTTCTCCCTTTGTAGATTGAACCCTTCCTTTTTGTCAGGAGCTCTTCGGAGCCAAACATCAATGACCAGTCTCTTACCATTTTCTTTATCTTCTCCAGCTGCTACACCACTTCTGGTGACGATATTTATGCTAGGGTCTTCAGTGCACGGTTCTGCTCTCATCATCTAAACATTCTACATATGTGTATGCAATTTATTTTCCTGAATTTTTTAAAATAGTACAAGGAAATATTCAATAACATGATCAAATTGTCTGCAATACCTACAAGATTGTTGTGTTGGTTTCGGGAAGTCGCACGCATAATTAAAAACCTCTCCATAGGTATAGAAAATGAGTTGTCACCTTACACAAACAACTCTTCCTCTTCTTCCTCGTCCTCTGCATGGAAAACCACTGCGACCACACAACGATGCAGGAGAATTTGATCCTCTACCCTCAGCTGGAAATATATACGAGGCAGCCTGCTCAATTATCAGATTGAAGCTACGAAAATTCTTGTCATCATGTCCCATAGATCGACAAAATGTGTAGTAAGGTTTTTTTAGTTCCGAAATATATTTTTCAAGCACGGGGAAAAATTCAGTCGTGTACAATTCATTTGCTTGGAAAATCATGCACCATAGTTTGGGAACCTCACTAGGCCCTGCCCCGTTCTTAATCGAACTTGGTCCTCCAACCACTAGATAGTTATTATATATAGGACACTGATCCTTGTGATGTCCTTTAACTTTATATACTATGCACCATAGTCTTGCACACACATCATTTTCCTTCTCTTTTCACTTTGTTTGTATTTCTAAGTGTAATGTAGCTAAATTTTTCTGGATTTATTGAGCCCCGACCTGTGTGTCTGGTACTAGTGAGGCTTCTAGATTCATGGCAAACTCCACAGCTATCCTATGTGACAATCTTATTTTGGTTTAATGACTGGCGCAAATGCGATAGCAGCATAGAAATAAACCATTATTTATGTTGCATGTCGTCGATAGTGAAATATCCATCCCTAATGGTACATTTGAATTGTTGATATGCCTCCCATGCAAATTCATTCACTTCTAGGTAGATCTCCTTTAATTCATCCATTCATTGAGAGAATTATTTTGGATTTTTAAACTTCTCCTTCAATGTGGTTTTAAGCTTGTCAATCATTGCATTAGGGTTGGTTGCCATATATCTCATGTACCAATCCAATGCGTGTTCTTGAAATGTAGTAGCCAGCTATAGTTTCTTAACATTATCATTATTGATCTACTACGTTGTCCACACAACATATACGGCGAACCAAAATTGATCAACATATTCATTTCCAATGCCCTTGAAATTCTACAGCTTTATGGAAGTAGCCATATCAACTTCTAGTGGTGGAAGTGGAGGTGGAGTGGATGAATTGTTAGAGTAATATGAATTTGGAAGTGGATTGATGGGATCTGAACTAAGGGTAATGAACCAAAAATAATTTGATCTTGCAATCTATCTTCTTTTGAGTGCATAGATTCACCAGAGCTACTTGTTTCAGACTCCTCGTCGTTGCCAGATTTACTTTTGATAGGGCTATAAAAAAAACCTTCTTCTAGATCTACTCTGTAAGTTTTTTCATTGCGCATAGTCGTGCCTCTTCAGGAAATTCACTCAATGTGGCCACATAGAGTACGCTTTTCTCATAAAATAATTTTAATCCATAGTTTCAATGAGCAGAGAAACCTATCTCTAGTGCCCTTGAAAAATCTCCTTTCAATTTCAGAATATGATACAAAACTGTCAATAGAAAATTCAGTCACAAACCCACTCAAAAAGCTATCAATCCAATAATATATTGTGTGGGTAATTTTATTGCTATCTATCTCCAACTGTTGAACCAGCTCAGGAGTCCACCTGGTGATCACATTTTCCTTTACGCAGGTCTAAAATTCAGTTAGTCGAGATAACCACTCGTGTAACTTAGTCGCAAAGTAAGCAAAGAAAATTTTGCGGACCTCTGTATAGATATACCTTTTCTCCCAATCCTCAGCAAATAATTTAGGGTTTTGGTTTTCTTCGATTACAAAAATCACGCACCTTCTTATCAAGACAATCTTGCAGTTCATTCTTCGTCAGATGCCACAACATCAAGTCTCCATCAAACAGATCCCTGTCATGACAACAGAACCATTTTTTGGCTTGAGGGGTCCTGAACCAGGTTCATAATGTTTTGCGCAACCAACAAAACCCTCCAACTACTAGCCCTTTTGGTATTGATCTACTTGCGTAGACCAAAGTCTCACCCGAAGAAGTATGGGGGGGGTGCTGGAACTAGGTTTCCACACCCTGAGGGAGCATTTGATGTGTGTTTTACCCTTACTTATTGGATTTAATGCTTATTTGTTTGCACGAGACTTCACAGGAAACCAGATCTAAGTGAAGATAAAAGCATTAACAGATATGCATTATACTTTAGGTAGATCTAACTTATCAGAACAGACACCCCACTTGTGTGATCACATAGATAGTTTTCCAATAAAAACATAGAAGTAATCCTTACAAATACATATATTTTCCATAGATAATTAACTCAGATAAAATGCACTCAACAAAAACATATTAATATATAAGCAACATAATAATGTATAATACATAGAAATTGCATCAAAATTCACCAAAATGTCTTCTTTATTAATGGAACTTCAACTAAGTACAATCTATTTCCATCTGCACACACAACAGTAGAGTCCGTGCACACAACTAAGGACTAGGTCTCAGTGCACACAGCCAACATGAGCCTTTCTACCCATACATACTTATCCAAAACTTAGATCAAAATATTCATAACCATAAACATATATCTATCTAGTGAGATATATTACTTGACCCAAATCTTAGATATTTATAGGTTTTGACATGCACATACCATGGTCTCAAACCATGGTTTGAGACTCATGGTTTCCCTTTCTACCCATTACAATGATAAAGAAGCTTTGACCTACCCCAAAGCCCCTTGAATTCCGTGCACAACGTGTTTCAACAAAATTTAACCCAAAATTATACAAAAAATTTCCCTTAGGGGAACCCACCCCAACATCAAGACATTGGTTAATCATATGTCTTGGTTCATCGCATAAGGTGTAGATGGAGGCAGGTTGAGGTGCCACTAATTCTTGGTTACCTCCTTTTATGGTGGGAGGTTGTGTGACTAGGGGTGTAAGAGGAATATGAGCATGAAGCTTCTTCCTCAAAAACACAAAAAATGGTTTTGAAGCCATCTTCGGTCACTAATGTGGAGGAAAGTGATTGGGTCATGGTATTGGTTTGAGCGAGGGATCCCAACGCATCTCGACAATGAGGGAGTTCAGGACAATGGTGATTGTAATCTCCATATTACACACATATAGCACATGCATGGTTAGTGTGTAATGTCTTAGTGGAATTTTCTCCTAAAGGTGGAGGTGAGGTTACTGGTGATGTTGGGGTATGAAAAAGCGATTTTAACTCTTATAACTTTGAGCATAAGTTGGTAGGGTGTCCTACTACTTTGCATAAGGCACATGGTGGTGGTTTCCTAGGTGAGGGGGTGTTTGATACCTCCACCTTCTTTCCATTTTACTTATCCCTCTTGTGAGAACCTGCTGGTGTTGACATTGGTGTAACTTGATTTGGGGCGGTTTCCTTGTGGGGGGCGGGGGGGGCTATATGAATGATGCCTGTCAAGGTAATACGTGAGTGTGCAGACATGGAATTTGGGGCCATATACCAGAAAAGTATCACTAAATCCATATTTGGAAATGAGAGGGTTGTCATGACTTGGTGTGAAACAAAATCAAGTGGAGGATATAAGAAGGGTGTATGAGTGATAGCGGGGTAGGAACGTTGAGTCAATAACCCAAACACTAGGAGCATAAGGAACTGGTTCTTGGGGTTTCATTGTGCTTCCGATCTCATCATGCACATTGGGCCCGAAGTGGGGGCCTCTATTCAAGGTGGGTCACCTGGGTATGTGCCAAGAAACGATGATGGTTTAAACATCCCTGGGGATGTTTCCATAATAGTGGTAACCAACTCTTTATGGGATCCTATGAAATATAACACCCCATCGAGAGTGTTTGTGATATTTTTCATGTATTATGTGAGTTGATCTACTATAATGATTTTCCTTTCATGGGGGAAATCATGATATGAAACACGGAAGATGCCACTGCAGTGATAGCATACATGTAGCTATGACCCAACAATCTATTGTAATCAAGCTGGCCATCAAGGAATTCTATGTGGACGAGGATGATTTTTCCAGCAAGTTCTACCAGTACGTCCTGAAAATTTCCTATGGGGGGAGATGGGTGCTTGCTGTAAGCTCTAAGAGTAATGGGTGATGGTTTTATTTTAGGAGAACCCAACTTCTGCCAAATTGAATTTGGCATGATAAATGTGGATGATCCCTCGTCAACTATGTAATGATGGATGTTAATGTTCTGCATGGTGACCAAAATTTGGAAGGTTAATTTCGATGGAAGGTGTGGGGTAGCATTATCCAGATTGAAAGCCATCAAACGAGAATCTACAAGGATGATTGCACCTAACACGAAAATTATGGCATTTCATTGGGTGTGGCATGTTTTTAAAACCTCCAATGTTGACATAGCTGATGGTGGTTGAGCTAAGTCATCATCTATGTTGTAGTTATGAGCAACCTTTGAGTTATGTCCAATTCGACATAGAGACCCTTTGACCATTCATGGGATACTTTCAACAAGGTGTCAAGGGATCATCAAATATGTTGTTGGTGTTGGAGTGGTTGTGGTGGATGGGTTGGTTTCTGGTGGTGTTTTGTAATCCCATTTTCACGACTGCAAGAGAACTCCTTCCAATACCATGTAAATGTCACAATTTGAGATATTTTGGGAACTTCCTCTAGGAGGATTCTTATTCTATTGTTGGGAGGGTTCATGCTAGGTATTTACCACTTCTTGGTGGCAGAAGGGGCTTTGCATTATTACGGGATTTTTGTTTCCCACCCCTTCCCCCAGGTATCTTTCATCCTCTTAAACTTAGGGAGTTGAGGGCAATGATGGATATACTAGCCATATTCCCCACAAATAGTTCAAGAATGGCTAGGCCAAATACTAGTGTTCTTGTTTTTAATTTGTGTACTATTATTGTTATAACAATAGTTTTGGTTTTGGTTGGGGTTGTTGCTAGCTGGTGTCCATGGAGGTTGTTGCTAGTTGATGCCCCCCTGTCCAAGTTCCCCTTTTTTCTTGTTCTTTCCCTTCTTCTTAGTGACATTAGGTGGATTTTCCATGTTCGTTTGTTCAAACGATTGTTATTGTTGAGGAAAATAAGGTTGCATTAAATTCACCCTAGCATTAGTATATGTTGGTGGGTTATTCTGTTGGGGTGTTGTAAAAGGGAAGTAGGGACTCCCTTGCCTTGTGTTGGTGTAGGTGCTCTTGGAGGCAGAAACTTCCTCTTTCGTGTGTGGGGGGTACTGACCACCTTGTGTGGGAGGATTTTGACTCCCTTGCATGATCGTATATTGGCCCTTTTTCATAGCAAGGTTATGTGAGGGTGCAGAATAATTAGATTAATATCCCATGTTGGATGATGACATGATCAAGGTATCCAGACTAAGCATAAATTAGATTAAATTGTTGAGATTTACAAATATCCTCTTCCTCACTTTTCTAGAATGTGCTAACCACATATTTTGAGATTTATGTTGTGAGATAACTCACAAATAAATTGAGTATAAGGTCCTTGTCTACTTGTACCTTGCACAAGTTAAAACGTTTTTGCCATTCATGGACATGTTCTGAGATATGTATGAAAGACTTCAGGTGGAAATGGGTGAGAATCTCTAGTCGAGTCTCTTGATGTATTGGGAGTTGGAAAAAAGTGAGAAAAGACCTAGCTATAGAATCAAAGGTTTCATAGGAACCAGAGGCTTCACTTATGTACCATTTCATTACAGGCCAAATGAGGGCGTGTTGAAATTTTTTAGGCGAAATGAGTCATTTTTTTATGTTATTAGACGAGCTCCATAGATGAAAGGTCATTATATGATTTCCTGAATCTTCTCACTGTTTCCCCTCAATTTTTTGTATATTTGAAGGTAACTTGATTGGCATAGGGGAACAATTATGATTATGAGAAATGGGGTCATTAGTTAACTTGATTAGATGTGAGATATTTACAGATGCTAAAATGGGATTTTGTTTTCCATTGCAAGATTATTTTGAACGACGATGTGAAAAGGAGTACCCTATAGGGTTGTTTGAGATGGGATTCCCGAAGGTGTAACATGTGGACTCCCCAAATGGGTAGTGAGTGGGCTCCCCAAGGGGGTGTTGTGAGGACTCCCTTGCGGGGTAGTGAAAGGACTACTTTGAGGGGGAGGATTCCCAATCAAATTTTCTCCAATGAAATATGAACCAATGACATTGGTTGTGCGATGTCTTCTTCATCTAAATGGCGAGAGACCGAGCACACCTCTCGGTAATGGGGGTAGGTTTTGGAAGCGCCTAGAGTGACAAGGTGTCGTGGTGTCCCATATGGTGTCAATAAATGGATTATGATACTTGTGGGTGAGAGGATAATATGTATCAAAGCAATTAAATGACATGCATAAAACAAAGTGAAGAATAAATTTTTATTTTTCCTTTAGGATATACTATGTGATCAATCAATCAAAAAAATGCTTTTCTTTATTTGCGTATGATAAAAATTCTACAAGACCTACACACCCTATCTTTCGGGCCTTGTGGAGATATCTTTTGACGAGTACTGGGCCAATGTCTTGAAAGAGTAGGTGATGCTTTCCAATAGCCAAAGAATCAACCAAAGTAATGATGAGGCTTTAGTGCTTCCCACACCTCAAACTATAAGGAAAGATGCCCTAAATTTTGGCCACTAGAATACCTTCATCTCACAGGGGCAGTCAAGTATTTAGCTTCTTGGTAATCAGTCATCAACATTGAGCACTATGTCAGGTATCCCCACATAGTACATCACACACTAGGATTTAATCCGAACCACCTCTGAATCCAGTCTCTGGCATGCCCAGGTTGTCTCTTTCGTGAGAAAATGAAAAATCCAACTCCATGATTTGAGCAACCTGCAATGCCAAAAATTCAGAAAGAAAAGAGTATCAGTGATAAAGGAAAAGGACTTCAAACATTAGAAAAGTGGGTATTTCAAAGTTAAATCAAAATCCACTTGGCTATAAAGCCTATCAAACATTTCAAATAAGCCATTTTTTCCTTTCAAATATCAGGAGTATTTAACAAAGAACAATTTTTGAGTTTTGTGAGCAAGTGAAGCCAAATTTCTTAGCGCTGTGTGTTCAGAAGGTTGGCGTTGCGTGTTTGAATTGGCACTGTGCACCTTCCCAGTGGTGTTGCACCCTTGAGAGGAGATACAATTGTAAATTTTGATGGTGCTGCACGCTCAGACAGAGGCGCTGCACATTTGGATAGGCATTGCGCCCTCAGACAGTGGTGCTACGCACCTACACATTGAAGACTTATGAGGGTTGTATCACTTCAAAACTCTTCAAACCACCTCCAAAATTCTCCTAAAATCCTCCAAGATCCCTAAAACAGTAAGTGCATATCATATACCTTGTTTCTAAGTTATTTTATGGCTCTTGAATGAATTTAAATAAAACCCTAATCTCAGTTTATGGTCATTGTTCACACACTCGGTTCATATCCTAAAACATATATCAGTCACAGGTAGGGTAATTTTCATTGACCTAGTTTGACCATTCAATTCATTCCTTTCACTCATTCCCTTCACATATTCAATCTAGCCATCCCATCCCCTTCCCCTTCATCTCATTCCATTTGTATCCTAGGGTTTTATAAGTTAGAGTTTAAAAGGTCCGAAGAAGAAGATAGTGGTGTTGGTGAGGCACAAATGCCAAGAAGAAATTATCACAAAGGAGGGAACTTTAAAAGATTTGAACCCATAACCACAAGGGAACTCATGGCCTCTCCTCTCACTATGTCTTGTTTAAAGTTGGTCGGTTGTTTTGAGTTTTGTGAGAGAGTGCAGCAAATCCAAAATCACTTGGAGTTAAAAAGACTGTTCATCACTAATCTACATGAAAAACAAGTCACTCTTGCTGGGGTCACCTTTGATATGTCTGCCAATGCTATTGCAATTGCTACAGGGATCCCTAGTGTGGGAGAGAGGTGATTTAGACAAGAAAACCTTGATATGAGTTATTATGAACCATACCTTAAACCTAGTTATAAGGATGACAAGAAATCAATTTTCCCTTTCTCTCATCTCCTTGACCGATATGTTCCCATGATAAGAATAACCATGAAATAATTCACTTGTGAGGGGAGGTTTTCTTGAATCTACTCATACCATATCCATCTCCTCATGCATTTCACTAGAGTTATAATGCTACACTTACCTTACTATCTTTTCCACAGCATTGACAAGGTGGCCTATATTGTGCAAAAGAGGGATCACAATAATCAAATGCAGAGTATTTTTCATCGTTCACTCATAAAAATGGTGGCCATGCATCAACTTCAGCAGAAAAACATTTCATGGGATGCATTCATTGCAAATAAGGTTTTCACTACCCCACCTAGCCATCATGAGCAAGATATCCCTTCATCATCTCATCCTCCCGTATCCATTTCTCCATCTCATCCTACTGTTCATACATCACCACCCACTCACATCCATTCACCTCATGTTGATTCTACCAGGCTCATCACCTTTCTATAACCCTTCACCATCACATCATGATATCGGAGCATCAAAGAGTTAAAGGGACATTGAGGCAGCTTGCACTAAAATGACTAATATTGAGCCATTTCCCATGACATATTAGAGAGGCCACAGACATGTGTTTTCTTCACATGGTGTGAAAGGAGCCATGCCTTCTTCATCAGCAAAACAGGTAGACAAGGGCAAGGAAAAGGATAAAAAGCCTATCATTGTTGAGGAGGAGGACAAACATGAAACTGAGTAGGAGTTTCAGTTGATTGAGATTGATGAGGAGTATGAGGATAGATCCGCCAGTGCAGTGATCAGAGGAAAAGAGGCCAAGATTAGTGAGCTTCAAGCTAATCTTGATAAAGCAAAAAATGTGATTTATTTTCTTGAGCTAGAAAATCAGCAGCTGAAAACTAAACAAACCATCAATGAAGTCAAGAAAATCAGAGCTCAGAGAGAGGCAGGAAAGGCTAAGGCCTTGCTGGAGGAATCCTTGGGTAGATTTTATGATATTGATGATGAGGAATATGAGTTTCTGAGATAGACACCAAGGAAAATTGGGTTAAAGAAGGCTTTAGCTCGAGAAAGGAAGAAAGAGGTTGAATTGGCAGAGCATCTTACTCCAAGTGAGCTACTTTCCATAGAGATTAGCATAGATAAAGAGTCTTGGATTGAGAGAGATAATTTGGATTTGGAGGGCCTACTAGAGAAGCCAAAGAAATACATTAACATTTAGAGGAAGATGAAAAAACACTATGCCATGAGAAACAAGATTGCAAGGGCCAAGCTCAAACGAGCCCATGCAAATATTTGGGTTTTGACCGAGCCAAAGGAGAAGGAGAAGTTGAAAATCCTTGATGAGGTGTCTCTCCTTTCCTCCAAATATTGATCAGCAATAAAATTCACAATTTTGGCACATATTTTTCAAATTATTATTTTTGGACAGTTTAGAACGCAAAAAATTTGCTAAACGCGCAGTGCCACTAGCGCTGCGCTCTTTTTTGGGGCATCCAATTGATGAATGGAAACCAACATCATGTTCAGAGTGATGAGGACATCAACTCTAGCAAGTTTCAGAATATTTGGAGGAGAAATGGTCCCTCAAAGAGGCAAAAAATGACCAAAAAATCATGTTTCTGCCCTCTTTTTGACCATGGTGCTGTGTGTTTACCAGTGTTGGGAGAACAGGATTTTGATAGGGCAGATGGATACCATTTTCGAAACTGGAGGAATAATTGGAAACTAGACTCAGCGATATTTCCAATGAGATATCATGGAGCTCATTTTGAAATTGGGAAGGCCTCCAAAATTTGGCTGCAAGACAGGCTATTTTTTTTGTCATGGCACTATGCATTTACGAAGGAATTGGCAATTTTCACCATTTTCAGCATTTTTGACTTTTTGAATTTTTGATTGGGTAAATGGGAAAATTACTGATGTAAATGGTCAATATGGATGTAAATATCATGTTTTCACTTTTATCTAAGGTAGATACATTAAGTAAGTCGTTAGTTGAGGTCAAATGAATCCGTTTCCCCTCTTTAATTCACTTTGAATGTTTAAACCTTCTACCTACGTTGCCCCTTGGAACCCATGCAAATTTTGACCTAATTGTCATGCCCTAGCTATTTGGCTCCTCCTAATCCAGCAAACCCTATACAAAATCAAAATTAAAACCCTGAGCTACTATACCTAGCCTAAAATCTTCTTTCCTCAGTCATCTTGACTGTGTTATATACAGAGAGAGCCCTCTCTTGGCCTAGTAGGGCTAGCTACTTGGCTAAGCATGGTTTGAGGTTGTTGGCTCGAGGGGTTCTGACCTAGGTTCGGAGGTTAAGTTTTTCCAACAAACCCCTATACTATTTGCCATTTAAATAGTGACCTGCTTGTGCAGGCCAAAGTCTCACCTGAAGCAGTATGGGAGGGTGCTGGAACCAGGTTTCGGCACCCTGGGAGATGGCTGGTAAGTCAGGCAGAGTTGCGTTCGACCTCACAAATATTAGATCGCGTATTACATAACCCAGATCTATCCCTTTCTTTTCATCCACATGCGTAATACCACTTATAATCACAATAAATAACAGATACAAGGCAATAAAGAAACTATCGCAGCTATTCTTGCATAAAGTATAACAGACAGATTCAGATCAATTGTCAATGCAGCATAAGCAATTAACACAGTTAATTTTGGAGCTCAACAAAGAATCAAGAATAACATAATAAATATCATAGAGTTGCATTAACAGATTCAGATATTCCAACAACCTTCCGCTTTCAATAATCCCTTAGATCCTTTTACAATACCCAAAACCCAACCTGCGCACACAACAACAAGGTCCGCACATAGCAGGACTGAGGATCTTTGCGCACAAAACCAACATGATTCCTTTCCCCAAAAGCCCAAAACAGATCTACTAATTCACGATTCGCACCAATCTTTTTTCATTTTCTTCCTTACAACTCAAAAAAGGTTCAACTACTTATACTACTTTAGCCTACACATACAATGGTTCGCAAACCGTGGTTTTCGGACTCTTGGTCTACCCTTGAACCATTTACAATACATTAGGGGCTTTGATCCACCCCAAAACCCCTATGATAGACTAGATATAATAAAAAAATATACAAAATGGACCAGATTCTCATCTTCGTAGGAGACCTTGTTCCAACAGTCCCCCAACACAATCCTGTGACTCGTCCCGAGTTACTCTGCTGGTGGGGCCTCCACTTGTGTGCGCAGTGCATTGACGACTGCGGCCAGTGGGGCCAACATTTCTTGACTCTGAGTGGCAGCACCCTGTGCAATATCTACAAGCTTCTGTGAGGTCGGTCCCTCTGTCATAGTCGTGATACTTTCCAGTGTTTGGTTTAGTCGCTTCACAGCAACATCAACATCCTGTGAGAGCTGAAGGGTTGCGGCAGCCCAAGGCTTTAGGATTTCTCTGATAACATGATTCTTATGGTGGAATTCCTCGATCTCATATTGGAGGGAGTTTCTGGTCCTTAATTGCGCCAAACATTGTGCCAAAACCAAGGTGGGTAATGTAGCCCCTATCTATTCAAAAGCTTCCTCCTTCTGCTACAAGTTCTAATTTATTCCCTAGAGGATAGGATCGTTCTGGACCTTGGTCCATAACTGTATAGATATTTTGAGCAACTGGGTGACCTAAGCGATCTATTCTTGAATGGTGTTTTTGGTCGCGATCACCAGCACAGCGCGCTGGGCTCGTACCTCTCAGGGTGTCTCGGGCTGTAGTTTGGCCTGTAAGTTAGTGATTTACTGCTCCAGCTGCATCTTAACGACCTGCGTTTCCATCCTAGAAGCCTTCAAAAATGTGACCAATCCTTCTACTTTAGCTAGGGGGGTGGTAGCGTCTGGGATCTCTTCTGTAACCTCTGTACAGAGCTATTGGACCAAAGTTTCAAGCTCTGCTTGCTACGCAACAGCAAGGAGTACTTCTGCGTTCTGTTGTGCTATGGTCTATTTGGCCATACCAAGTTGTTGGTGTACTTGCTAGTCCCGATGGTGAATCTCCTGAAACACAATGGTGTGGAGACCCTGTAATGCTTCGTGGGGTAGCTTGGAAAGATTCAACTGCACCCCTACACCTGCTTGAAGTTGAATTTACTGGTCTAGAAAATTGATCACAAGGGCAGCACTCAGTAAGTGATAGAGACAACTTTCTTTCATGGCTAGCATTGTACTGCTAGATGCCAGGGAAATCCATCCCTAAACCATGATGGCCTATAACATGTCTATCTTGATCTGCAAGGTTCGAAGCTCTACTTGGATTGTGTCGATGCAGCCCTCTGGTTTTATTCTAGAGATACCCATTTTTCTTCTGTGGCCAGTGTGATGGCATTTGCAATTTGTTCGAGATCTCTATCTGTCAACATAATTGTCTCATCATGTTCCTTCCGCTGATCGCTCTGCTTCTTTTGTGGTCCCTTGACAGGCTTGCCTGTTCACTTTGTACCTCTGACGTTTACTTCCTCTATGCCCAGCTATGAATCGACCTGGGTTTCAGCCTCGATGTTCTTCGTGGTGGTCTGCTTTGGCTACGTGTCTTTTTCATGGATGCACTTGAGTCTTTCCCTGTGCTTCTAGTAACCTGAGTCGTGCTAGTACCAGCGGTGCCCCTTGCGCTAGTTTTGAAGCCTATCTTTCAGGTGGGAGGCCATAGCGCAATCACATTGCCAATTTCCTCATCTGCTGCCATATAAGGAAGTGATGTCCAAGTTTTATCCTTGCGGCTGCGGATATGAATGTTGTTCGTGGTAACTTGGAATGCTACGATACTCTTGTATTTTTCATATACTGTGGGGGACAGCCGAGGTTGAGAATTGATGGTGGTGGCCACGCTACTCTAGAAGAGGACCCATAAGACTAGGTTATATTCTATGCACAGTGCATCCTTGGAATCCCACAAATGGGCATACTGAGCCCCTTCGCACATATCTAGAGGGAGATGAGGGAGGAAAGACTCCGTAGGGATTTCCTAGGCAACGAGGGCTATCAGAAATAGTAGCCAGGCATAGAAAAAGGCTTTTCTCTGCTCCTACGATTCACAGACATTGGCTAAGAACTTGTCGCATAAGTATTGGGCCCAATTGAGGTAGACCCCCTTCGCACACTGACCGGCTAGCCGAATGACATAGGCAGGGACGGTTGCGACCTGGCACTTTTGCATTAGCTTGCAAGCTAGTAATATGGTACCCATCTGCATAGCCGGATCGCTGATGGATTTTATGACAAAGCCCCACACATTCATTTCCACATGGTAGGTCTTACGCACATATTCAGTGGTGTCCCATATATATTTCTTGCCCACCCACTCCAGAGGGTGGGGCCCGTTCATGGGAAGGTCCATGATTCTATGAACCAATGCAACATCTATGGCTACCCTATCTCGAATCCATAGGAAGCCATTGAATTAGGGCGAGCATCTCTCAGGCCATCCGATCCGTGACATTGTGATGGCCAAAGTGGGGTGTACGCAGCAAGTTCAAGAGCTCGGATCCGACCAATCTACTTACCTAGTGCTGAGGAACAACTGTGACCCCATTTTCCACATAAATTGTGTTGAATTATAATGCGGGGGCCAGCTCAAGGAAGGCTTCATAATTTTCCAAGTCATGATCATCGAATTTAACCTCATGGAGCTTCCCGCAGGGGTCACTCAGAATAGGGACCTCTCCCGGGGTTAGCGGCTTTTGCAGATAGGTAACCAAGCCATCAAGGTTCTTTGGTGTGCACATTGAGGACCTACGTGGGTGGATGAAGGGAGGTAACCAGTTGATTAGATTGGCAGGAAGGGATTCCTCCTGCACAGCGTGAGCCTGAGGCATTGCTCATGGGGACTTGGCATGCCTTGGGGAGGTCTTGGGCTTCCCTGAAGCCCATTTCGCAACTTTGGGGGACTTTCCTAAGCCCTGTGCCTGCTCTTTTCCCTTCCTGGTGACCGATGTCGAGGGCACTTCTTCATCCTCAGAGCCGATATCTATTACTTCCTCAACTTCTGGGGTAGTAGGTGTCGAGGGCTCAGCTGGGTTAGTGGTTGTCATCCTAGCGCGGAAAATGAATCTCGACTCTAGGTGGCCACTATCAGAAGCGGGAGGTTGATCCGACATAGAGGGGACAGTGCAGACCCAAAAAATCTTACAGCTCGCGCGAGATAAGGACGATAAGTACAAGTTATGCAAGTGAGACGAAACACTTGTATGAGTTATCCAGCCATTTTTATAGTGGCTGCGAGCATCCAACGGTAGGGTAAACTTGACCTAGAACTTACCATCAGGTAAACGGTAAAAAATCCTCAAAACATGCCCCATTAGATTCCAATGACCCGCTCCTTTTAACGGTAACTTTTTCTTTTTACCAGATGTTATTGTTCCAACGGCTAGTTTTTGCACCTCCTGTATGCTTGGCATACCTAATACGCTTGGGTTAAACACCTGCGCCTCCTGCACATCTTCCCCCAACATAGGTTGAATCCCTAAGTACTTCAAAACCAAAGATATGTTCACTCGACATGTGTCATCCCAAGAGAACCAGGCCGCCTTCGCAAGCAAATCTTTCAGAGGTGTTATGATCATTGCATACCTCCAAACGAACTTTCTATAATAACTTGCGTGGCCAAGAAGTGAGCGCAGCTGTCCCCTTGTTGCGAGAGCTACCAGATATATAATATTCACATCCCTAATTTTAGCTGACGTGGCGTACGTCTCAATGCTATCCGTTTGCAGCCTGACTGGTTCGATGACCGTGCACACCTTGTTCAGTTATGAGTCGGAACCCTCTCGTGGATCATTCTTACCTTCTTTTGGGGCTAGGCTGTAGTATTTGATCATGCTTGGTACCCGCGGTTCCTAATTGGGCATTTTAGGTGCAACACACAGGTGCGATTCACCCAATGCTACAGTGTCAATGTCCCGCAGAGCTGCGTCAAGCACCTCTGTCCTGCCTATTAATCCAAATGTTCCCATAAATTCATCCTTCAAAGTCTCCCAATGGCAGGTGCACTAATGGAGCTCCACATATAAATACCATGCAGTGGGAAGTGGTCCCAGGGCATGAATAAGTAGATGAACCCACTCCTGGGCAGTTTTGTCGCACCATTGTTCTATCCAAGTGAACAGATATTCGCGTGGATCTTTGGGTCCAAGGAAAATTTTGATTCACATGTTGGCTAGGGCCTCAAATCATAGGATCATCATATTCTGACACTCCTCCCAATCTTGGAACGCCTCCTCATGCGTCACCCACCATTGCGCAGGTGATCCACGCATGGCCAGCTTACAAGCCCATAGTCGTCATTATTTTGGAACCTCAGCATCAAATGCTCGCAAAATTTCCCTAATATTACTAGAACCATCGAAACAAGGTGGATCTCTTACCTCTAAGGAGATGCAACAGAAGTTCTTCGTGATCCGAAGACATCACAGCGCAAAGACATCATGTAACTGGTTTTTCCAATTCTCTATCTCCCCATCAGAGTCGGAGAAACATTCACTATCATTTTCCTAGCAGAGTAACCCCTCTGTCGTGGGGTTGATCCAATCTTCATCTCGCGCAGTCAACTTATAAATGTGATCCACATCCTCTTCGTCATGCACTAGTTCTATGTATCGTTCACCTTCCACATGATCTAATTGTACTATTACCCTTGTACTGTTATTTCGAATACCATGCTTCTCTTCTTTAGGTTAATAATTCCCCCCATATCGATGGCTCAATCCAAGCCTAGGAGCGCAGGGTAGGGTTCCGCATCTTTGACAATCTAAATTACTTCAAAATCAGCCAAGACCTTAACCCCTGCGATATCCACCACAGTCTTCGGTAGTCTTCCCAAGGGTATGATCTTCTATTGATTGGCCATACACAGCTGGATAGTGGACCATTCCAATTTAGGTTACCCCATTCTTTTCCAAGTCTGTTTAGGTAATACATTTGCATCTGACCCTAGGTCCAAAATAACCTGATCCATCTTGTAGTGGCAGATTTGCGCAGTTAGCCACATCTCCCTACCCGTGCGTTTCTTATACCTATATAATTTGTGTACATCCTTGATTTTCGGGGGGGGGGGGGGGGGTGGTTGGGTCATGCTGCGCAACTATCTATTAATTCCTGAAGGTTTTCCACAGCCTTTGGGTTATACAACAACTTCATACATGCCTGTAAAAATGAATTGACCTCCTCATCTGCCTTGAGGCCTCCTAGCGGTTGCGAATTAGACGCCTCTGCCTCTGCAGAGTCTATGTGAGTAGTGACCAACATTTCTTATTCCTTTCTTAGATCCAAACCTTCTTGCATGATAACTGCTTGTCGGATCATAGGTTCGACCGTAGTATTTTCCCCAGGTCCTGCAGTGGCCATCCCATTACGTGTTACCACATTCACGCTTGGATCCTTGTCTTTCAGTTTAGCCTTAACCCTTTGCACATTCTGCGTGGGTGTCAACTACTTCTCCTGTATCTTTGCTATCAAGATCGGACAATCTTCAATTTCATGGTCCAGCTATCTATAATACTGGCAGGACTGCCTTGTAGGATTGGGACAATCCCTGGCAAAGTGTCCTACTTTCCCACAATTATAATAGATTAGTTTCCCTTGTCCCCGACCTGCGCTTCCACTTCTCCTGCCTCCCCTACCCTTGGCTGGGGAGCTACCTATGGTTGAGATAGATGAGGATGGATCCGACTGTACCCTATATAGGTTCCCTCGATCGATCATCAAATCATACGTCCAACAGTTTTGTTCATCGTGTCCCACCGACCTGTAGAACTTGCACCATTTTTGTTTTACTTTTGGGACGTACACAGCAAGGCAGGGACAGTGGTTTTTGTCGTGCAACCCTATAATGTGGAAATCATTGCACCATAGTGCTGGCCACTTGGTCCTGCAACTTCCCTAGCGCGCAATAGACTAGGTCCCCTCGCTTGCATGTAGTATGTTAATAGAGGGAAGTTATCCTTTGTGTGACCATTCATTATGCATCATATGCACCATCTTTTAGGGCTAGTCCCTGCTCCTCGCTCCTTTCACAGATTCTATATCTCCATGTGCATTGCCTCAAATTGTCCTTGGATTTGTTGGACACCCAGCTGGGCATCATCTCTGGGCGTAGCTTCTAATTTCATAGCGACTTCCAAAGCTTTTTCCTGTGATTCAAAAGTTTGATGACCCATAGGCACACGCAGGTGAGGAAGAAACATAACAATGAACTATTTCGCATGTTTTTTATCATCATAATGGAACCATCCTTCTCTTATTACCTTCTTGAGTCATTGGTCGGCCTCCCACACAGACTCAGAGGGCCCCTGCTTGAAGTCTTTTAGATCAACTACTATTTGAGAGTAGGCGTTAGGCTTCTTGAATTGTTGCTCCAAGGCGTTCTTAATCTCTTCAATGGTCATGTTTGCATGCTGGCTGATGTATCCCATGTACTAGTCCAAAGCTCTTCCTTCAAAGGCAAGGGATAGTTGTGCCCTCTTCACTGCATCACTAGCTACATTCTGCCTATTCCATACTGATTCTGTGACAA
This sequence comes from Pinus albicaulis, assembly GCA_034641835.2. Lineage (NCBI taxonomy): Eukaryota > Viridiplantae > Streptophyta > Pinopsida > Pinales > Pinaceae > Pinus > Pinus albicaulis. The sequence continues at coordinate 770,383,706 of CM076583.1, read as the reverse complement.
AACAGAACTGACCCATGTCTTCGTCTCCCACGCCCTTAAAGGTAGGAAACTTCATGTGCACAACCATGTCATCTTCCGGTGGTGGTGGAAGTGTAGGAGAATTCTTACCCCTACGCTAGTTCGAAAGTGGTGTGGCTGGAGGATTCTGTGCAACTGCTTCTCTAACTAGGCTGTAGACAGATCTACCTCCTTCTTGGTTGGTCCCATAGTATTTGCCACTTCACTTCATACTCCTGTCCAAATCAAAGGTCATTCATTCGGTGTGGCTACACATAATACATTTTTCGCATAGTAATATCTTGATCAATAATGGTAAGGTCTTCAAAAACTTACCCCTAAATCCTTTAAAGAATCATCACTCTACTTCAGAGTAGGAAACGAACTGATCAATGGAAAATTCTGTCACGAATCCTCCTAGCACGCTGTCCACCTAGTGGTCTAATATGCAAGTGAGGGTGTCATTAGCCTTCTCTAACTGTTGGATTAATTCTGGGGTCCACTGTGTGACCCGATCATCCTTCCAACACTTCTGAAATTTGACCAACCTTGTGAGTCACTCCTGGAGCTCGATCGCAATATTTACAAAGAAGATCTCATAGATCTCCATGAAAATATACTTATTTTTCCACTCTTTGGTGGTCAACCTCTTACTGCGGTTTTCTTTTACTGCGAATTCCTGAACTTGCTGTTTGAACCATTCATCAATTTCTTCTCTTTCAAGTTTCCAGTATGGCCTCCCTCTCTCAAAATGCTCCCGGTCCTGGCAACAAAACCATTTTTTGGCTCGAGGGGTCCTGACCCAGGTTCGAAGGTTAAGGTTTTCCAACAAAACCCTATACCACTGGCCCTTTCGGCAGTGACTTGCTTGTGCAGGACAAAGTCTCACCCGAAGCAGTATGGGAGGGTGTTGGAAACAGGTTTCCACACCCTGGGAGAGGGCAGGTAAGTCAGGCAGAGCTGTGCTCGACCTCACAAATAGCAGATTATGTATTACAGAACCTAGATCTATCCATTTCTTCGCATCCACGTCCGCAATAGCACTTATAATCACAGTAAATAACAGATACAGGGAAAAAAAGAAAAAAATGTAGCTATTCTTGCATAAAGTATAACAGACAAATTCAGATCAATTGTCAACGCAACATAAGAAATTAACATAGTTACTTTCAGAGCTCAACACAGAATCAGGCATAACATAACAAATATCATAGAGTCGCATTAACAGATTTAGATATTCCAACAACCTTCCACTTTCATTAATCCCTTAGATCCTTTTAGAATACCCAAAACCCAACCTGCGCACACAGCAGTAGGGTCTACACACAATAGGACTAAGGATCTCCAAAAACACAGCTAGCAGGAGTCCTTTCCCCATAGACCCAAAACAGATCTACTAATTCATGATTCACACCAATATTTGTTCATTTTCTGCCTTACAACTCAAAAAAGGTTCAGCTACTTATACTACTTTAGCCTACCCATCCAATGGTCCACAAACCATGGTTTGTGGACTCTTGGTCTACCCTTGACCCACTTACAATGCATTAGGGGCTTTGACCCACCCCAAAACCCCTGCGTTAGAATAAATATAATAAAAAAATACACAAAATGGACCAGATTCACATCTTCGTAGGAGACCCTGTTCCAACAGAGGTTACCACAAGATTGCCTCTCTCAGCCTGAGGTTCAATCTGAGATTGCCTCACTAGAATACCTTCATCTCACAGGGGCATTCAATTATTTAGCTTCTTGGTAATCAGTCATCAACACTGAGCACTATGTCAGGTATCCCCACATAGTATCGCACACACTAGGACCTAATCTGAACCACCTCTGAGTCCGGTCTCTGGCATGCCTAGGTTGTCTCTTCCGTGATATGGTGAAGGATTTTAAGCACCCTCAGAAAGGAAACTTATATTTTTAAAAATGTAGCATAACCATGGCAGCTTATGGGATGCCAACCCCCTATAGTCCTAACCTGAACTATATATTATTTTGTGACCCCTATGGGGAATTGAATGTGTTCAATGTTATGGTTTATTTTAAGAAGTCTTACTTCACTTATGGTGTGAAAATTTAAGAATAAAAAGACTAAGTACAAAATCTCCTAAAATTGGATGCCCTTTTTACAAAGCTTAGAGAATCTTAGTGCGTAGGATGTTTAGCATGTGCAATTGAACACGTGTGCAAGTGAACATGTGGTCCTTTACAATATCCTCTAATTATGTTATGTTTAGATTGTTTCTTGCAAGAAAATAAATCACGCATGTTTTATGGGACACTTACTTCTTTCCTAATTATCTTATGTGAGCACACATGGAGATGGAAAAACCAAGTGTGTTAAGACGCAAGGGATGCAGGGGCTACTCCCTTTCTTTAATAACATTTGATCCTAGTCCTGAAAATTAATGAAATAAAAATGCTTTGGTTAGTAAAACAAGATATGTGGATAATGGGCCAATTACTCCTTTACTAATTAAGCTATGTGAGGAATGAAAATTAAAAGTAAATATTATATAATCACTCTACTAATAATTATTAGTAAATCAACTAGGCAATCTGAAATACTGGAAAAAAATTGCGGAGGTGAAAGCAATTCCCGAAAGGATTCATATCACTCGAGAAAGAAAAAATACAATGGTTTTTTGTGCTCTCTATAAACCCCACAGGTTTTCCTGTGCACAGGTGCACAAACATTATGTATTTTTGCGACCAAAGTCTAGAGACTAACAAAAAAAGGTAAAGGACATACTATCCCCAGAATAAAACATCTCCTACTAAGTCTGCAAAAATTCTACAGAACTAATAGAGACACAATTCAGAGAAACTATAGAGAGGAAAGTCTTGCAAAAATAGCTCTTACATCAAAGAAAGGCAACTATTGGAGTCACCATTTTGTTATTATATTTCTCCTACGTCTATGGAGTACCCAAAACACTTCCCTTGGAGTTGGTTGTTACCTACAAAGGGTCAAAACATTGTTGGTTTTCGTTAGTGAAAAAATTAAATAAAAAAGCACTAAAACAATGGAATAAATGCATACATAAACATGAAAAATAAAACTGTGCCAGATAACAAAAAGAAAAAAGCTTAATGAAGCAAAAAAAGTAAAAAAAATTTAGGAAAATGGATCCCTTTATTGATTGTTGAAAGTAGAAGAGATACAATAGATGAATTCCAAACACTTGAGATAATTGTTTGAAAAATGGTGCTAAAAAGTTATCAACAAGGAATTTTATTTCTTCAATCTCCTCGGAAGCTTCCTCTCTCTCTCAAAGAAGTATGAAGGCTCTCTTAATGGTGAAATCCTCTTCTCAATGAAATGTTGGATTGTTGTGGAGCAATTTTTCTAGCATAACAAATCTTTACATCTTCTTGTTTTTGGTCTTCCAATGGCCTATTTATATATAATTTTGAATTCCTCTTCCCTCCCTTATTTCATTAATGAGAAAATGAATTATGAGTAGGACAAGAGGCTCCCTTGGGGGATGTGTACCTCCAAGTTGACTCAAAATTGACTATCCTTGGGTGGTACATGTTAGGGAATCACAATTCCAAGTGTGTTAAGTGGTCCCTAAATGTTTTATACATTTCTTGGACCACATGAATATCCAATAAAAAGTAGCGCGGTCACTAATTTATGCCTTTGGATGAGCCACGTAGGTAGAGTTTATAATTAAAATATTTGGAGAACTTTTTATTTTTGTATTTCATGATGTTTTCAGCTAGAAATCCTTCACCTATCATGGTGGCTTCACTCAATGAACCTCTGACATATCACATGTGTTCGTGGAATACTAAACAATACCCTTAATTTAACTACATATTTCAAAATACCTCTAAAAATCACATTATTTAAACCCCTACCAATACTAAGCCAATATACCTCCTCCATTTAAAATACCCCTAATTTCACTAGATATTTTGGATATCCAATTTTTCATTAACATTTTTTATACCCCTTTATATTTTTTCATTAAATTCAAGCTCTATTTTCTATGTTTGCCAATATAAAAACCCTTTTCCCCCTATTATATGCTCAATATATTATGTCATTTTTTCCTCAATATATATCCCCCAATGTGAACCCACGTGGTATGGTATTGATCCCCCAATGAAGCCCCCATGTCACCTTTACGCTCTGATGGATGACTTTGGGTGTCATAGGGATTGTACAAATGTGTGTACGATTTTTCCATGTTAACAATGGGTGTTACATTATTGAGAAGAATCTTGTTGAAGCACATACACTTGCCCTCTCATCAATGGTTTCAAGCAACCACAATAATTCAATGCATCGTTGAACCATCACAAAGCCACCTAAGCACTCCCATTTTCCCTCCTGCAACAATTGTTTTTGATGTTTTGTCTTCTTTAAGGTCTGCCTCTTGGTGGCTTGGTCGCACCACGGAATGAGGTTTTTGAATATTGTAATATTTAACTTACACATTTTTCTTATGATTTATTTCACAAGACTTGATTTGAAAATTCTAGAAATTTTCTTTGGTTTCCCTCTCCAAGGAAAAATAATCTTGATAGGTGATGGGAAAATACCCCCCAAGATTTTTTTTCATCTACTCTATGTATATTTCCATATTAATATAATGTGAATCCTCCTCCAATTTTATTTATTTTTATGTGCTTTTTTACCTTGAAGTTTTGTCTCTTAGTGGCTCAGTCCCACCGTAGAATGATTATTTTGAATTTTGTAACATTTATCCTAAACATTGTTATGATGATTCATTGAACAAGACTTTATTTGCAAATTCTGGAAAGGTTGTCTTGTTTCCCTCTCCAAGGGTAGAGATCCTTGAAGTGTGATGGGAAAAGACCCCTCAAGATTTTTTTCATTTACTATATGTATATTTCCATGTTAATATAATGTGAATCTTTTCCAGCAAAAAATAAAATCACCTTAATGGGCCTTAGTCTTGTGGTGTAACACTTCCCTATTGGGCCTCGTTTCTTGGGTTTGGAAGGGGCCTCTTTGGGATTTCTTTTCTGTGATATGAGAAAATATTATGACAAAGATATTTAGGAGATATGTTGAGCCCTATGATAGATATATGATGATAGACCTATGACAAAGACATAATGACAAAACTATGACTGTTCCACTACATTGTTATTGCTAATGTTCTCTCTACATAATTACTTATGATGATATGGGGTGAATTTAATGTGAAAATGTTGAAATTATTTTAAAATGCAATTATCTATAGTAGAGACTTATAGCCATAATAAAATTAACATTGTTACTACTTTAATGATTAGTAAGGATATACCAATGTAAAAGTCTGTAAAATAGTAATAAACAATCTACAATTTGAATCAATCAGATTGGTCAAGAAATGAAGCTTGGGTGTGAATTTTAGTGAAGCGAGGAAATTTTCTCTCGCTTCACAAAAATGCATGCTCAAACTTCATTTCAAGGAAAAATTGAATGATTCAACTTGGGGAGTGTTTTTTTACTTGTAAGTAACAATAATGCAATTAACTATTTTTAATTTTTCACATATATATTTTTGTTGTTCAAGAATACTCCAAATCGCATGGATTTCATAGGGTAAAAGGTAGGGTTTGTGTGCCTCAAATAAAATCACACTGGGACATGTAATTAATTAGTAGTGATAAAATGATCATTCTATCTTATGAGTTTGTGAAATTTTACCTCAGTTTTGTGGTGTAAAAACGTCCTAATGGGCCTCAATATTGTGGTGTAACAAAAACTAATGGGTATCATTCTTTTGGTGTAACAACTCCCTAATCGGCCTAAATTCTTGGGTATAAAAGTGACCTACTTGGGTCTTCTTATTTGTGATAAAAAATAACACCATAATGGGCCTAAATATTATGGTGTAACAACTCCATAATAGGCCTGAGTGTTGTGGTGTAACAACACCCTAATGGGCCTCAGTCTTGTGGTGTAAAAATGCCCTAATGAGCCTCAGTTCTTGGGTATGACAATGGCCTCCTTGGGCCTTCTTATCTATGATATTAGAAATGATTATGACATAGCTATGAAGGATATATGTCGATCCATATGACAAATATATCATGGCAGACATATGATAGAGTTCTCATGGAAGACCTATGACTGTTCTGTTGCATTGTTATTGCTAATGTTCTCTCTACATAATTGCTTATGATGGTATTGGGTGACTGAAATGTGAAAATGTTTTAAAATACAATTATCTACAGCAAATACTTCTAGCCACAATAAAATTAAAAATTTTAGTACTCTATTGGTTAATGGTTAATGGCTAATTATAGGCCACCTATGTATTGCAATGAACCTATTTTCCCTGTTGAAACTATGGATAGGTTTGTAATTTTAGCTTTTTCTTTATATTTTGATTTTAAAGTGATTGTTGAGTTTATTGGTATTTTAAAATACTAAAAAATTATTTTTCCCTCAAATATTCTTGTTTTCTTTCTTCAATGTGGTGGTAGTCTTAATTCTGGAAATAATTGGAATCTTGGATTTTGGAAATTCCTAGATACAATCATGCCATGGATAGCTAGCCTCCTCCTAGAGGGTGTTAATTTGAAAATATGAATGAGATAAGGAAGGATATGAGACACCTATCCAATCAATTGGAAGGCTTGCATATGGTCATGGTAAACATTAGTACCCAGATAGAATCCCAAATGAAGAAGAATGAAGAGTTGGAAGGGTAAAGAATTCAAGGACCATAGTTATTTAATGCAAGGCATTGTAGTCAAGGGTTACCTTTTTCTTTTCCTACAAAAAAATTCAATATATATATATATATATATATATATATATATATATATATATAAGACTTTGGATGTAGGGACTAGGAAAATATTTATATAACAGTCCCTTTTCAAAAGTTTTATTTGTATTTTGTATAGAAGCCTAAAATTTCAGGCTTAAACGCATAACCTGAAACTATATAAAAGTGGGTCTAAAACTTTTATAGATTGGAAACTAAACCACGTGCAAGTTTTGGGTTGGATTGTCTCTCATTGGAATCAACCTGAGGAATCAAAGGATTTATGACAAGTTAAATAAATTGAAAATTATGGGATGAGGACCCATAAAAAAGTTGGATGGCTAAACAACCCATCTCTAAATCAATAGCCATGATTCATATTGATAGGTCCCCTCCTCTTTTAACAAACCACCATGGGGATCCCTCAGAAATGGTTAATGATTTTTATGAAAACCACACATTTGAATTTTGTGATAGCTCATATATCCTTTAGGTGAACCAGGAAAATGAGTAAGCCCTTGCACGTCATCAATATAGCTCACCCCTCCACGTCATCTCCCGTATATCCATGTCACACTTTCGTAAACCTTACATCGTCAATATTTTACGCTTATTACTAAATGTTGAAAATGCAGCAAGATGATGGAGCTTAGTGAAATGAAGTCGCCTTCACTAAGTGGGCCCGCAGGCAAATTCTGGCGCAAAGTCTATTTTTAGACATATGGAGCATGGTCCAGGGGTTGCAGTATGTTATTCTTGGGGTATTGGTCATGTTGGTAAAAATAGATGGACCTCTATTTTTTGACCTATAGGTCGAAGTCTATATTTAGACTGCCTATCCTAAAAATAGGGAAGTCAAATATTATTTACCCTTAATAATATTTGGACTATAAACTTCAGTTTACTCTCTTGGAGTACTTCAGTTTGAGCTACAAAAGCGGCTCATGCATCTGACAGAGGAATTACACTATTCCTAAGGGTTTGGTGAGCTCATGCATGGTTGACTTCAGTTAGGACTTCAGTGGCAGAAGTTTTGTGGAGTTAATGAGACAGCTAGTGGAGTTGTATTCGGTTTAACTTAGTTGAACTAGTTGAGATTAGTTTAAATAGCTAATCAACTAGTAATGAGTGGAGTGAATTAAATATTATTTAATTCATTAATTAGTAACTCATTATTCAACTCAAGAACACATCAGTTCACTACAGTGCATGGACAGTTCAGTGGAGACCAGTGAAAAAGGTAGATGAAAGGGTGGAGTTAGCTATCAGTGGCGACATCAGTTGTGCATGAGATTTGCACCACACTTGGAGGAATTTCCCATGATGATTGCGTTGTCAAGCCAAGGAGATTCGAACCTTGGATCTCTATATAGACAGGCCATGATTGCGCAATAGAGGCAAGGCAATTAATGGTGAGTTTTGAACCAGTAACCTGTTCAAAACCAAGCTAGTTTGTGTGTAACTTTATGAGAAAGTACTGAGTACTTGTGAGGAGTATTGTACTGAGTTTGTTACATGATTTCTCCATTATAATATACACAATAGCTGCGGGGTTTTCATCTATAATCTTTCCCCATACATACTGTGTTAATGTGTATGATGATTTGATGTGTTATCGCTTGATTTTATTTCCGCATGTTTGATGATCTGAGTGGAAGAGATTATGTGTTGCATATAAATTTGAATTGTATGTGATCAGGATAGTCTCGATGGATAATTAATCATTATTCAGCAAATTTATACATGGTATCGGAGCTATTGAAGCAGAGATTGATCATCACAGTGATTACAAACTTATTTCGGTAGACAGAGTCTGCATGCGGGCCAGGTAGCCTCCGGATTCATCTTTCTTCGGAAAGTGAAAGGTATGGTAAATGCCCCTTGCAGTCGATCTCTGTGCTAGAAATAATTTGTTCTCACAGATCTAGAGCGGTTGAGCTTTGAGGTGGAATTCGAAATTTTGCAGTAGTTTTGTTTTCTTGGTGCCGATGTTGAAAATGTCTTTCAACGGTTTGCGACTCGAATATGCTCTTGAAGGCAGTTCGAATTATGTTGCATGGAAGGATCGCATGGAGGCAGTATTAGAAGATAATGGACTGAAGGAGTTCATGAATACGGATTTCCAAAAGCCCACTAATCCTGCTGAAGTCGAAGCATGGCAAAAGAAGATGGTGAAATGTCGAAGGATCCTGTTGGAGGGCGTCAAGGATAATATTGTATCCAGCCTGCATGGAAAGGCTTCTCCATATTTAATGTGGAAATATTTGACGAATCTATTCCAGAGTAAGAGTGACCAAAGGAAGCTGGCGCTCAAAGATAAGCTTAGGAACATCAAGATGGAGAAAGGCGACAGTATCGCCAAATACCTCACGAAGTTCACTCAATGCAGAGATGAGATGGGAAGTGTGGGGGTGACTGTCGAAGATGGGGACATGGTCGACCTGGCTCTCCTTGGTCTTCTGAAGGCTTGGCACTCATATCAATATAGTTTCAATGGTCGGGAGAAGCTGCCTAAGGATCATATTGTATCCGGCCTGCATGGAAAGGCTACTCCATATTTAATGTGGAAAGCTTTGACGGATCTATTCCAGAGTAAGAGCGACCAAAGGAAGCTGGCGCTCAAAGATAAGCTCAGGAACATCAAGATGGAGAAGGGCGACAGTATCGCCAAATACCTCACGAAGTTCACTCAATACAGAGATGAGCTGGGAAGTGTGGGGGTTACTGTCGATGAAGAGGACATGGTCGACCTAGCTCTCCTTGGTCTTCCGAAGGCTTGGCACTCATATCAAGATAGTGTCAATGGTCGGGAGAAGCTGCCGGGATGGGAGCGCCTTTGGGCGGATCTCATGCAGGAGGAGATAAGGAGGACTACTCGAGATGGATCGTCATCAAAGGGAGCTGATGAAGAAAACTGCGCTTTGGTGTCCAAAGCTAAGAAAGGGAAGGGTAAGAAAACCTCTCATTCTGGAGCTAAGGGCAAGAAGCAGGATATGGCGAAAGTGAAGTGTTTTCACTGCCATGATCACGGACATTATGCTACAAATTGTCCAAAGAAGAAGAAGAACAAGCAGCGGGAAGATCTGCAGATGGAGAAGCTTTGGCTTCACAGTTCGAGCTTGACTTTTCACTGATTGCATGCTTGGTTTCAAGTGTGATGGGATCGGTGTGGTTCTTGGACAGCGGTGCGTAATTTCATATGACGGGAGATCGGGAGTTGTTCTCAGATCTGGAGGACAAGGATTTGGGTATGCACATCGAGATGGGCGATGACGGTAGATACAGTGCGACTGGTATCGGTACCGTATCCTTTCAGAGGGAGTCTGGTAAACCCTTTGTCTTAAAGGATGTCATGCATGTACATGGATTGAAGAAGAACCTGATTTCAGTAGCGATGTTGGAGGATAAGGGGTATGATGTGGTCTTCAGCGAAGGAAAAGCCTTCCTGCGCAGTAAGACTACTGGAGAGACTCGGAAGATAGGGGTTCAAACCAAGAACCTTTATCAGTTGCAGGTAGATGGCTGCGCAGCTATGGCATGCAAAGCGGGAGAAGTGGTGAGCCGGGATGATGAGGGTGAACTGTGGCACAGGAGATTGGGCCACCTTCACCATGGAGCTTTGAAGATTCTGCAGCAGATTTCTACTGGGCTTCCTAAGGGCACTCTTGCGCAGTCAGATCAGTGCAAGGGGTGTACTTTAGGGAAGTATGTGAAAGCCACCTTTCACGAGAAGGATAGTCGCGCCACGACGATCCTTGAGAGAGTTCACACAGACGTGTGTGGTCCTTTCTCAGTTGCTTCGACAGCAAAGCACGGGTATTATGTGATCTTTGTTGATGATTTCTCTCGAAAGTGCTGGATCTTCTTCATGCAGAAGAAGAGCGATACATTCGCGAAGTTCTGTGAGTTTAAAGCACTGGTTGAGAAGGAGTCGGAGAAGAAGGTGATTGCTCTAAGGAGTGATAACGGTGGTGAATTCATCTCGGCTGAATTCAAGGAGTTCTGCAGCGCAGAAGGGATTCGGAGAGAGCTCATCGCACCCCATAACCCACAGCAGAACGGGGTGGCTGAGTGGAAGAACAGAACGATCATGGGTGCTGCACGGGCGATGTTGCATGATCAGGGCCTACCCCTTCACTTGTGGGGCGAGGCATGCAATACAACAGTGTATGTGCAGAACCGTTGTCCTCACAAGGTTCTTGGCATGAGTACACCGGAGGAGGCTTATTCTGGCAAGAGGCCTGATATTTTCCATTTGCGGATTTTTGGTTCTCCTGTCTACATGCATGTGACGAAGGATGCGAGAAGGAAGCTAGATCCAACTGTTGAGGTTGGAATATTTGTGGGGTACACTGATACACCTCACAACTATCGGGTGTATTTGTCAGACAGTCGCAAGACTGTTGTGCGACGGGATATAAAATTTCAGGAGGAGAAAGCCATGCAGTGTTCGCTTGAGAGGGAGCTACACTTGCATGCAGATGAGGAGCTATTAGTTCCCAAGGAGGAGCTTCCGGATGTGGATCAGCCACAAGAGGAAGTTCAGGAGGTGGAAGAAACCACCCAGGCAGCGCCAACCATCAGAGGGCGCATGCCCACTACAGAAGCTGAGCGACTGGCTCGGGATGCAGAGAAGGTTGTAGGACCACCTACAGCACAGCGCAGACAGAGGCAGTCACCGGATCGGTACACTGGATACATGGCTCTTGTGATTCAATGTGTTGTGACGGAGCCATCCTCTTTTGAGGAAGCTGTGGAGGAACCCGCATGGGTTGATGCCATGATCGAAGAATATGATTCGATCGTCAGGAATAGTGCATGGGAGATTGTCCCAAGACCGGTGGGAAAATCAGTGGTGGGTTCGCGATGGATCTACAAAGTGAAGCAGGCGGCCGACGGGAGTGTGGAGAAGTACAAGGCGAGATTTGTCGCCCGTGGCTTTTCACAGATCGAGGGGATCGATTATGAGGAGACTTTTGCACCTGTCGCAAGGTACTCTTCCATACGAATGATCCTTGCTCTCTCAGCGCAGATGGGGTGGCACATTCATCAGATGGATGTGAAGACTGCGTTCCTCAATGGAGTTATTGAGGAGGAGGTGTACATAGAGCAGCATGAAGGTTTTGAGATCTTCAGCAGTGAGTCGCATGTGTGCCGACTCAAGAGAGCACTGTACGGGCTGAAGCAAGCACCTCGTGCTTGGTACACTCGGATAGACGGCTACTTCACCGGGCTTGGATTCTCCAAGAGTGAGGCGGATCCAAACCTGTACCAGATTGTGGTGGAGGGGAAGCTGTTGATCATCGTACTGTATGTAGATGATCTGATTTTGACTGGCGACGAGCAGTTGATACTTTCATGCAAGGAGGATCTTGCACGGGAGTTTGAGATGAAGGACCTGGGCATCCTTCATTATTTCTTGGGATTGGAGATTTGGCAGCGCAGCGGAGGACTGTTTGTTTCTCAGGGCAAGTATGCTCGGGAGATTCTGGAGAGGTTCAACATGCGAGGCTGCAAGCCTGTTGACACTCCTCTTCCTGGTGGTTGGAGGAAGGAGGATGCTACTTCAGCGGAGGTAGTGGATGCCACTGTCTATCGACAGTTGGTGGGGTCGCTTATGTATCTGGTCAATACACGACCCGATATATGCTATGCAGTTAACCAGATTTTGCAAGCTACGGTTAAGCCTACCAAGCTCTTTTGGAAGGTGGGCAAGCATGTATTGCGCTATATTAAAGGCACATCGGGATATGGTCTATGGTACAGACAGGAGGATGGAGCGAAGCTTTCTGGCTTCACTGATGCAGATTGGGCAGGGAGTCCAACGGACCGGAAGAGCACATATGGAGGAGTTTTCAGCATTGGGTCGACAGCAGTTTCCTGGTACAGCAGGAAGCAGAGATCCGTGGCACTCAGTTCAGCAGAGGCCGAGTACATGGCAGCTAGCTTGGCTGCATGCGAGGCTATTTGGATGAGAAAGATCCTCGCAGGATTGTTCAGGTTGCATTTGGAGCCTACAGTGATCTACTGTGATAACCAGAGTTGCATTAAACTCTCGGCTAATCCAGTATTTCATGATAGGTCCAAACACATCGACATCAGGTACCATCATATCAGAGATTGTGTTCAACGGAGAATCATGATGCTTTCATATGTTCCCACGGAGGATCGGGATGCCGACATCCTGACGAAGGCGCTCACCAGGAGCAAGTTCGAATTCCACAGAGGCAGGATAGGGGTTGCAGATAATCCATATCTTGCTGAGAGGGAGTGTTGAAAATGCGGCAAGATGATGGAGCTTAGTGAAATGAAGTCGCCTTCACTAAGTGGGCCCGCAGGCAAATTCTGGCGCAAAATCTATTTTTAGACTATGTCTATTTTTAGACATATGGAGCATGGTTCGGGGATTCCAGTTTGAGATTCTTGGAGCATTGGTCATGTTGGTAAAAATATATGAGACTCTATTTTTTAGGTCGAAGAGGTCGAAGTCTATTTTTAGACTGCCTCTCCTAAAAATAGGGAAGTCAAATATTATTTACCCTTAATAATATTTGGACTCTAAACTTCAGTTTACTCTCTTGGAGCACTTCAGTTCGAGCTACAGAAGTGGCTCATGCATCTGACAGAGGAATTATGCTATTCCTATGGGTTTGGTGAGCTCATGCATGGTTGACTTCAGTTAGGACTTCAGTGGCAGAAGTTTGGTGGAGTTGATGAGACAGTTGGTGGAGTTGTGTTCGGTTTAACTTAGTTGAACTAGTTGAGATTAGTTTAACTAGCTAATCAGCTAGTAATGAGTGGAGTGAATTAAATATTATTTAATTCATTAATTAGTAACTCATTATTCAACTCAAGAACACATCAGTTCACTACAGTGCATGGACAGTTCAGTGGAGACCGGTGAAAGAGGTAGATGAAAGGGTGGAGTTAGCTATCAGTGGCGACATCAGTTGTGCATGAGATTTGCACCACACTTGGAGGAATTTCCCATGATGATTGCGTTGTCAAGCCAAGGAGATTCGAACCTTGGATCTCTATATGAGCAGAGGCCATGATTACTTAATGGGGAGGCAGAGGCAGGTGGCGGTGGATTTTGAAACGATGCTGTTCAAAAGCTAGAGCTAGATAATGTGCTATGAAAGTAATGAGTACTTGAGGGTATTGTATTGATTTAGTTACATGATTTCTCCATTATAATATACACAATATAATTTGTGGGGTTTTCAGCTATAAGCTTTCCCATACATGCGTATTAATATTATATGATGATTTGATGTGCTATAAGCGATTTTATTTCCGCATGTTTGATGATCTGAGTGGAAGAGATTATGTGTTGCATATAAATTTGAATTGTATGTGATCAGGATAGTCTCGGTGGATAATTAATCATTATTCAGCAAATTTCTACATGTTATCGGAGCTATTGAAGCAAAGATTGATCATCACAGTGATTACAAACTTATTTCGGTAGACAGAGTCTGCATGCGGGCCAAGTAGCCTCCGGATTCATATTTCTTCGGAAAGTGAAAGGTCTGGTAAATGCCCCTTGCAGTCAATCTCTGTGCTAGAAATAATTTGTTCTCACAGATCTAGAGCGGTTGAGCTTTGAGGTGGAATTCGAAATTTTGCAGCAGTTTTGTTTTCTTGGTGCCGGTGTTGAAAATGTCTTTCAACAGTTTGCGACTCGAATATGCTCTTGAAGGCAGTTCGAATTATGTTGCATGGAAGGATCGCATGGAGGCAGTATTAGAAGATAATGGACTGAAGGAGTTCATAGATACGGATGTCCAAAAGCCCACTGATCCTGCTGAAGTCGAAGCTTGGCAAAAGAAGATGGCGAAATGTCGAAGGATTCTGTTGGAGGGCGTCAAGGATCATATTGTATCTAGCCTGCATGGAAAAGCTTCTCCATATTTAATGTGGAAAGCTTTGACGGATCTATTCCAGAGTAAGAGCGACCAAAGGAAGCTGGCGCTCAAAGATAAGCTCAGGAACATCAAGATGGAGAAGGGCGACAGTATCACCAAATACCTCACGAAGTTCACTCAGTGCAGAGATGAACTGGGAAGTGTGGGGGTGACTGTCGAAGACGAGGACATGGTCGACCTGGCTCTCCTTGGTCTTCCGAAGGCTTGGCACTCATATCAAGATAGTGTCAATGGTCGGAAGAAGCTGCCGGGATGGGAGCGCCTTTGGGTGGATCTCATGCAGGAGGAGATAAGGAGGACTACTCGAGATGGATCTTCATCAAAGGGAGCTGATGAAGAAAACTGCGCTTTGGTTTCCAAAGCAAAGAAGGGGAAGGGTAAGAAAACCTCTCATTCTGGTGCAAAGGGCAAGAAGCGGGATATGGCGAAAGTGAAGTGTTTTCACTGCCATGATCACGGACATTATGCTACCAATTGTCCAAAGAAGAAGAAGAACAAGCAAGCGGGAAGATCTGCAGATGGAGAAGCTTTGGCTTCACAGTTTGAGCTTGACTTTTCACTGATCGCATGCTTGGTTTCAAGTGTGATGGGATCGGTATGGTTCTTGGACAGCGGTGCGTCATTTCATATGACGGGAGATCGGGATTTGTTCTCAGATCTGGAGGACAAAGATTTTGGTGTGCACATCGAGATGGGCGATGATGGTAGATACAGTGCGACTGGTATCGGTACCATATCCTTTCAGAGGGAGTCTGGTAAACCCTTTGTATTGAAGGATCTCATGCATGTACCTGGATTGAAGAAGAACTTGATCTCTGTGGCGATGTTGGAGGATAAGGGGTATGATGTGGTCTTCAGCGAAGGAAAAGCCTTCCTGCGCAGTAAGACTACTGGAGAGACTCGGAAGATAGGGGTTCGGACCAAGAACCTTTATCAGTTGCAGGTAGATGGCTGCGCAACTATGGCATGCAAGGCGGGAGAAGTGGTGAGCCGGGATGATGAGGGTGAACTGTGGCACAGGAGATTGGGCCACCTTCACCATGGAGCTTTGAAGATTCTGCAGCAGATTTCTACTGGGCTTCCTAAGGGCACTCTTGCGCAGTCAGATCAGTGCAAGGGGTGTACTTTAAGGAAGTATGTGAAAGCCACCTTTCACGAGAAGGATAGTCGCGCCACGACGATCCTTGAGAGAGTTCACACAGACGTGTGTGGTCCTTTCTCAGTTGCTTCGACAGCAAAGCACAGGTATTATGTGATCTTTGTTGATGATTTCTCTCGCAAGTGCTGGATCTTCTTCATGCAGAAGAAGAGCGATACATTCGCGAAGTTCTGTGAGTTTAAAGCACTGGTCGAGAAGGAGTCGGGGAAGAAGGTGATTGCTCTAAGGAGTGATAACGGTGGTGAATTCATCTCAGTTGAATTCAAGGAGTTCTGCAGCGCAGAAGGGATTCGGAGAGAGCTCATCGCACCCCATAACCCATAGCAGAACGGGGTGGCTGAGCGGAAGAACAGAACGATCGTGGGTGCTACACGGGCGATGTTGCATGATCAGGGCCTACCCCTTCACTTGTGGGCTGAGGCATGCAATACAGCAGTGTATGTGCAGAACCGTTGTCCTCACAAGGTTCTTGGCATGAGTACACCAGAGGAGGCTTATTCTGGCAAGAGGCCTGATATTTCCCATTTGCGGATTTTCGGATCTCCTGTCTACATGCATGTGGCGAAGGATGCGAGAAGGAAGCTGGATCCAACTGCTGAAGTTGGAATATTTGTGGGGTACACTGATACACCTCACAACTATCGGGTGTATGTGCCAGACAGTCGCAAGACTGTTGTGCGACGGGATATAAAATTTCGGGAGGAGAAAGCCATGCAGTGTTCGCTTGAGAGGGAGCTACACTTGCATGCAGATGAGGAGCTGTTAGTTCCTAAGGAGGAGCTTCCGGATGTGGATCGGCCACAAGAGGAGGTTCAGGAGGTGGAAGAAACCACCCATGCAGCGCCAACCATCAGAGGGCGCATGCGCACTACAGAAGCTGAGCGACTGGCTCGGGATGCAAAGAAGGTTGTAGGACCACCTACAGCACAGCGCAGACAGAGACAGTCACCGGATCGGTACACTGGATACATGGCTCTTATGAGTCAATGTGTTGTGACAGAGCCATCCTCTTTTGAGGAAGCTGTGGAGGAACCCGCATGGGTTGATGCCATGATCGAAGAATATGGTTCGATCATCAGGAACAGTGCATGGGAGATTGTCCCAAGACCGGTTGGGAAATCAGTTGTAGGTTCGCGATGGATCTACAAGGTGAAGCAGGCGGCTGACGGGAGTGTGGAGAAGTACAAGGCGAGATTTGTCGCCCGTGGCTTCTCACGGATCGAGGGGATTGACTATGAGGAGACTTTTGCACCTGTCGCAAGGTACTCTTCCATACGGACGATCCTTGCTCTCTCAGCGCAGATGGGGTGGCACATTCATCGGATGGATGTGAAGACTGCGTTCCTCAATGGAGTTATTGAGGAGGAGGTGTACATAGAGCAGCCTGAAGGTTTTGAGATCTTCAGCAGTGAGTCGCATGTGTGCCGACTCAAGAGAGCACTGTACGGGCTGAAGCAAGCACCTCGTGCTTGGTACACTCGGAAAGACAGCTACTTCACCGGGCTTGGATTCTCCAAGAGTGAGGCGGATCCAAACCTGTACCAGATTGTGGTGGAGGGGAAGCTGTTGATCATCGTACTGTATGTAGATGATCTGATTTTGACTGGCGATGAGCCGTTGATACTTTCATGCAAGGAGGATCTTGCACGAGAGTTTGAGATGAAGGACTTGGGCATCCTTCATTATTTCCTGGGATTGGAGATTTGGCGGCGCA